>OZ018332.1:55351836-55953426 GCA_963969495.1 Ceratothoa steindachneri
TATGCCGATGACACTCAAATCTTTATTTTCTCTTTCCCCTCGACCATACTGCCTATTCTTCTATCTCGGACTGGCTATCGGCTAGCTTCCTCAAACTTAACCACTCCAAAGCTGAAGTTCTTCTGGTTGGTACCCCCGTTCTAGTATACAAAGTTAAATCCCTCTTTTCCTCCCTCCCTCTGGATGGAAACTATGTCGCATTCTCTGACTCTGTTAGAAATCTGGGCGTTGTATTTGATAAGCATCTCTCCTTCAAGCCCTATATCCACAATATTAGTAAATCTTCCCTTTTGTTTCCTCCGTAACTTCTCCCGCATTCACTCTCACTTCGATCGCCAAAGTCTTGAGACTGCTGTTCATGCCTTTATTACCTCCCGCATTGGTTTCTGTAACTCTCTTTTTGTAAATCTACCATCTCCCTCTCTACTTCTCCTTCAGCTAGTCTAGAACTACGCTGCCCTAATACTTCTCCGTCGCTCTCCCTTCTCCCCTTCTAAGTCCTTGCTTCAGGAACTGCAGTGGTTACTGGTCAGATATCGTTCTTATTTCAAGATTCTTCTATTCACTTTCAAGGTTATTCACTAAAAGGCCCCAACCTACCTTTCCACTGCCCTTTCCCAACGTCTTGCCCCTCGGGCCCTTCAGTCATCCCATGCTCTTCTCCTGAATACTCCTCGCTCGTCCCTCTGCTCAATAGGCGACCGCTCCTTCTCAGCCTGTGCCCCCAAGCTTTGGAATGCTCTTTCAGCCGAAATTAAATCTGCTGCCTCACTTACCACTTTCAAGCGACTCCTGAAAACGCATCTGTTCAGGATTGCCTACTCACCCACCTGATCTTAGCCCACAGCCGACCGTGCGCTCTGTGAAGGCCTCTGGCCTTGAAGAGCGCATTATAAGAAATTTATTATTATTATTATTATTATTATTATTAATATTATAAGATGACATATGGGCCCTAAAATAACAGCTTTTCTCCCGTCAGGAGTGCTGATAAATCCACCCTCATTACTGAAAAGATCGGGATTTTAGGCCGCTAAACTCTATTGAACAGAAGTAACCCAACGGATCCTACCGTCCTCAACAAAATGCCTTATCTCCCTGTCTTGGAAGAACTTGACATCATTTCATCTCATCAAGAAGTACACCTGGCTGTCAGCCTCCTAAATAACAACTAGTCAACTGGCCCTGACAGCATCCCCGCTGAAATTCTGAAATACGGCAGTGATGCTGTTGTAGATTGCCTGCGCAATATCATCATGGATGTGTGGTAATCTAGATTCTGCTTACAAGAGTAGAAAGATGCAGACATTATTTGCATCTACAAAAATAAAGGTGACAGGGCCATATGTGGCAACAGATAGGGCATCTCCCTTCTCTCCACCTCTGAAAAAGTCGTCACTAAAATCTTGCTCTCCCGAATGCTCAACAACGTTGCTGAGCAGGCTCTACCTGAATCCCAATGCGGATTCAGCAAAGCATGCAGCACCACCGATATGGTGTTTAGTTTGTGGCAAGGCAGCTCGAAGAAAAAAGAATAGAGCAGCATCAAGACCTTTATATAGTTTTTATGAATCTTGCCAAAGCTTTTAAAACGGTTAAGAAACTCCTGATCTGGAAAGCACTGAGGAAAACCAGGTGTCCGCCAACACTCTTGGCTGCTCTCAGAGCCCTGTATGATGGCTCAATGGCACGCGTCTCTATTGCCGGGATAAAATCACAGCCTTTCCTGGTGGATGCGGGTGTTAAACAGGGTTGTTTAATTGCTCCGATCATTTTTAATCTATTCCGGGCAGCTGTGTCCACTATTGCTAAGCAGCAAGTTGACCCTGCTGATGGTGTCTGGTTATCTTATTGCTTAGATGGAAATCTATTTAACTTGCGACGCCTCCGAAGCCAAAAACACGAGTAACAGAAGAGGCAATTCATTAGCTGCAGTAATCCAATGACACTGCCTGTCATAGAAGAGAGCCACGAGGTGTCTCCATGAAAGAGAGAGAGAGAGAGAGAAACGAACGGCCTAGAAAATCCCCCAATCTACAGCAGACAGAGGCATTTCCGGCGATAAGAGGCTATGCTGGGTACGTCAATGGTCGAGCGTCGCGAAGAAAAGGGATCCTGCAACGCCGTGAATCAAGCGAAGATTTGCCTTTCGGGCGGCCCGTTTGATAAATGGGAGTCTCTCTCTCACCGCGCCAGGCAAGCCGCTTCCGGCTGCCTAGTATAAATACCCAGAAGATGTAATTAAGAATTTAGTATGGTTCCGTCTCCTTGACCATCGCCAGTATTCTCCCGTTTCCTCTTGGACCGAACGCGTCGCGCAACTCTCCCGATAGGATCCCACTCCGATGCATCAATCCCATTCAGCTAATTAATAGCCTAGTATCTAGAGGCTATTGTCACAATCTCTGAATCGCTTTTAGTTCAGTGACATACTCCCTCGGTTCCTACTCTCGAGGTTGCCCGTTGTAATCATAACTCCCCATTGACAGGATTCTCTCTCTCCGTCCACTCCCCGGAAACCTTCTCGCTAAATCCAGGCTACGTGTGAATTCATTAGTGACTCAGGCTTCCCGAGTTGTGACAAGCGTGCGTTTGTTTGTATTTCATTGCCGCGTCCAAACTTTCCTCTGTTGCGTCCTCAGTTTGCACCTAACCCCTCTGTATATTGTATTATTTCCTTGTTAAATTGTATATATATATATATATATATATATATATATATATATATATATTGTTTTTTTAGAAGTTAAGTTTATTTTGTTTAACTAAGTTTTGATACCCCTGAACCACCAATATAGTAGATTGTTTTAGCCAACTTTAATCGCACTCTATTTATGTATATACATTCCAACGCACATGATGGCTAATCCGTCTACGTAAGACTCGCTTCTTGAGGATCAAAGGAGCTAAGTAAAGGTGGGTCTTTACCTGACTTACGACACTGCCCTAATAGGCTCCACTCAAGATGTTCTCCAACGCACTATAAACGCTGTTGCTGATTCTTATACCCACTCAGGACTCGCCATTAATATCAAAAAAACTGAATTGGTCAGTATATATGAGCATCTACGTGAGTCAGTTGAATTTGCCATCAACCAACATCCACTCAAAAATGTAGAAGAGTTCACTTTCCTGGGCTCTGTAGTTATCAACTCTGTCAACCTAACAAGTGAGGTTCAACGCCTTGTTGAGCTAGCCTCTGCTACCTTTAGAACGATCTCCCGCAGGGTCTTCCTTAACAGGCACCTCACCACTACCACCAAGGTGTCTGTGTATAGGGCAATCTCTCTCTCCATCCTTTTGTATGGCAGTGAATCACGGGTTCCATACTGGCACTACTTAAAACAATTGGAGGACTTTCACATCAAAAGCCTACAGCGAATTTTAGGGCTCAAGTGGTAGCATAAGGTAACCCCATGTCAAAATTCGTAGACGAACACAAATTGGCCGTCTTGAGTCCATCCTCACGCAACGTCAACTGCGCCGGGTGGGACATACCATTCGCATGCATGGGAACAGGTCTCCACGTAAGGTCCTGCATGAAGAGCTTACTCTGAGCAGGCAACACGCTGGAGAGCCTCGTAAACGCTTTAAAGACCATATCAAAACCTCGCTAAAAAAATGCGACATTGAGCCCAACAACATAGAAACAAGTGCCGCTGTCTGCCCAGAGTGGTGTTAAACGTGTGGCACAGGCACTGAACTACTCACAACCCGCTATAACACCCTAGTGGAACAAAGAAGACAGCAATGACATGCACCACCACGTGTAGATGGCAAATTCCCCTGTAATACATGTAGTCACGTGTGCAAATCCAGGATTGGACTCATTAGCCCCCAACGACCCACCAGATGCAATGAAACTGTTCTACCTAAATTCTTTTACTTCAGCATAGTCCATCTGCGACGGACTATATTAAGCAACTAATAAGTAATATAATTTTCACCAGTTTTTACCACGAGACTCCATCTTTATACCAACTTTTTAATCCCAGGATTATAAAATTTTTCTTAATTTAATTTTCAAAACTTCTTTAATTTCTGTTGTTGACATCATTCTCTTCAGGTGATTCTCTAAATTCCTGAAAGGATAGTTATCTAATGGGGCTAAGTCGGGCAAGCATGCCGGATTACTCATTAATTCTCAAACGAAATTGTTAATCTTTTGTACGGTATCTTCCGCGATATGAGGTCGCGCGTTGTCCTGATTGAAGAATACTCTTCTTCCTTTTATGAATACTTTTTTCTTTTCAAGTGCAGCATGTAAACCTTCCAAACTAGTCCAGTAAACCACTTTAGTGATAATCTGATTTGGGTCAAGAGGTTCAAAATTGATTGGACCATTTATATTTTTCCAAACGAACCAGAAATTCTTGCCTAGATGGAGCTCCAATTTCGCCTGGGGTATTTGTTTTCCCCCAGAAATAATCCATTGCATAAAACGTTTAATATTGTTACTATAACCCACTTTTAGTCTCCTTTAAAAATCGACCTAAAAAATAATTCCCTTTTAGTCGATTATTCATAAAATAATGATAAACATAAAAAATGTCACATAACTGATGGAAAACCTCCAATATTATACACAAATACCAAATTTCATTTCATAATTTGATTTCCAAATTTGGTTTTAAGTTAATTAACCTTAGTTAATCCATGGGCATGAGTTTACTGGACGTAATTTCTTCCCTAAATCCAAAATTTTATTTACTCTCTCTTCCTTATTGATTAAACCCCTAATTTAAATCCATTTAATTATACTAAATTGATTTATAATTAAATATTAATTTATTGCCTTTACTACCAATAATAAAGATTAATTGTGTTATAGTTATCGATAGATCAATTTTTAAAAAACATTTTGCATTATCTCCTTTTAAGGCCCACATAGACGTGGGTGTTAACTACATGATAATGAGTTGCATAATTATGCGTATGTGGTCAAGCTGTAGTATTTTAATCACAACGGGAAGAAATATAATAAGCTTAGCATGAATTATGACCTCAATAAAGGGCGTAGTGTATAATATATTCATTAGGTATATTGTATTATTATTATTTTATTAGTAGTAGTAGTAATATTATTACATGTGTCTGCGTTTGAAAATTCATTTTATGTCAAAGTTTTCTTAGCCAGTTATTTATTATTTTTAAATCCTAAATTAGAAAAAAATATCACTATTTGACTTCAATAAGTTCTAATTTTTATTTTATATCAATTATAAAAATTGAAGGGAGTTGAAAATAAAGTATGAATTTAGCATATTTATTTTTATTATAAAGAGGACTTACTTAAGGTTCTAGGATTGAAAGTTGATGGAAATGAGAGCAGAAATACAAGCAATGAAACAGATGAAATTTCGAAGATTTTCTCTTCTGTTTTAAGTATAGAATATCTCGCTTGATGTAGTGGCAGTAAGCTGAAGCATGTTTATATCCTAGTGCCACTGATACCTTCACACACCAGTGACATTGATACCTTCCTTCCTTCACTCGAAGATCTTAATAAAAACGGTCTCCTTGTTGCTTGTTCTTAGGTCTTCCGGACAGTTTGTGCCGTTTGGGTGGAATAAAAGAAAGATTTTTAAGTCACTTTAACCAATTATTTCCTTACGATTTTTTATACAAACCTTTCCGATTTTATTGTTTTGAAAAAAGGAAACAAACTTTTTTTGAAAGAATAAGAATATCTATGCAAAATATTTTAACCTGGCAACGCAACTCTCCTAAATAAGCAACAAAAAAACCCGAACAGTTTAGAACCTGTTAAAAAGAGTAGCGATTGTCTGACTAATCTATACCTACTCCTCATTTGTCGCCCATTGCAGAGAATTGTGAGGTTAGCTTGTCTTTATTTGCTTAGCAATTCTTATTTTTTAGAGGAATTTAGTTTTCGTTTTTGTTTATAACAAATAAAATTACCAATATATATCGAAATACTAATTTTATATAGTTAAATTTACTTCTTATATGTTTTTCCCATTTTTTTTAACTGACAAAATTTACGGATGACATAATATGATCGAGGAGTTTGTCTGCAAAAGGCTGATAAAATTCACTTTTCCTGATATGTGTATTTTAAAGGGGTGGAGGTTTTAGAGGTATTTCTTTATTAAATTTCATAGTATGAATGGTTGTAATTGCTCCAAAGCTTTATTACATCAGATTTGAATGAAAGCCAGGCCAATCTCTCATTGTCTTCTATGTATTTGTTAAATTGAAGGACTTTTCAGGAGTTCCCTGATTTGAGCACCACCAAAAATACTTTCTTCCAGTTCGTATCGCTGAGACTTGGTAATTTCTTTTTCTGAAAAGGGAAAATTTGCGTTTCTTTTTAAGTTCAATTACAAAATAAAATTATTAGGTTAATTATTATGTGTAGTGGTGTAAAAGGGTTATCTGTGTTTTGGCAAGTAGATGTGATAAATAATTGTATGAACCTCTTTACACTTCAGATCTTGCTGGCATTCACGTTGTTTGTGTAGCGCTGTTTGTCTGTTCTGTTGTTTCACAAGTAGCAAAGGTGTTTGGTGTAGCCTTATTGTACAAAACACATAGTTTAAGAAATTTAGTGGTTTGTGTCGAGTATTGTAACACATATCTTTACCTAAGTATGAAAAAATAGTTAATCTTATTGATTCAACAACCAAAAGTTAAAAAAATGAACGTAAAAAACAAACAAACTCAGAAATGTCTGCCTTGTTTTATTATTATTAAGTATGTAGTAATGGTAGTACTTGAAATTCACAATTTTCATATTTCAATAAAGTACTTTAACAACAACCTAAATAGAGGACATACAGGGTGGGGCAGAATGGTTGCCTCGATTTCAAAGGTTAATAAAAAATAAACATAGGAAGATACAAGAAAATCTTCGTATCTCAATGAAGTATATTAAATTTCGTTTATTTTCTCTTTCAGGTAATACCTACCATGGCCTGGAGTGGAGAGCATTGTGCATTTGTTGTGGAAGAGTTTCTTAAGAACGGTGAGTTTGTCATAACGACGCAACGTTCCTTCCGAAGACACTTTGCGTTCGTCGTCATGATCCCGTACCGGATGGAAAAACAATTCATCGGTGGGTTTCTAATTTTAGACAAACTTCATCGTCTTGAAACAAGAAAAGTCCTGGCCGTGCTAGGGCCGCTAGAGGGCCAGAAAATGTTGCAACTGTGACAGCTTCGATACAGCAGTCTTCCAGGCGTTTGGCACGAAAAGACGCATCTGCCTTACACATGTCCGTTCGAAGTGTTCGCAGAATCTTACACAGGTCTCTCCACATGCATCCCTACAAGATGATGGTTGTACAGGAGCTAAGCCAAAGGAATTATGAAACCCGCACAACTTTGTGTCAGGACATTCTCCAGACCATCCTCCCAACAGCTGTTCTGATCTGCAGTGATGAAACGCACTTCCATTTATCGGGGATCGTTAATAAACCAAACTTTCGATACTGGTCAGTCAATAACCCTCGTGAACTCCACAGTGCGAAGGTTTCTGTCTGGTGTGCCATGGGTGATTTCGATGTGTGGGATCCTTATTTTTTCGAAGAAGGTGTTACATTAACTGTTACATCGGACCGTTATTGTGAACTCCTCAAAAGGTTTCTCCATCCTAAAGTCGTCCAGTTCCTCTCTGCTCATAATCCGGATGATGTATGGTCCCAACAAGATGGTGCCACATTGCATACGTCTCGTCGTTCATTCAGACTCCCCGTGACTTGTTTCCGGGTCATTTTGTTTGTCTGCGAGGCGATAATGGGTGGCCTCGACGTTCGCCAGATTTAGCCCCTTGTGATATTTTTTCTATGGGAGCACCTCAAGTCACGAGTGTATCAACACCGGCCAGCAACTGTAGAAAATCTAAAGGCAGCAAAATAACTCAGCAAATCAATGCAATTGCACGAGACATGGTTCAGAGGACTATGGTGAGCTTTCGAGAGAGACTCCAAAACTGCATCGACATTGGCAGTCGTCACTTAAGTGATACAATTTTCAAAACCACTTGAATCACAATGGCATTTAATGTACCTATTATAAATACAAAGTTTTTTTCTGCTATGATCATGTGTTTGTTTTATTATTAACCTTTGAAATCAGAGCAAACTTTCTTCCCCACCCTGTATTATACCAAATTTTTGCAACTCTCATTCACTATTGAGTTGAAAATGAATTTAGTAATCTATTCTTGATTACAAATTTATCGAATTTAATTTTATTCAATGATAATTGCTATGCTTTATTATTGATTGTGGTTTTGTCTGTATAAATACCATGATCCAAAATGATCTCGTCGTTTGTCGTACATTATTTTAGAGTACGGCTTAAATTTATGAACAATGCTTAATGCAGTGAAGGAATGAAGGACTCTTTTGGTATTCAATGGGTGATGGGAGAATAAATATTTTGGGCGATTTTTATTAGTGCTTTTTTATTTCAGATGGTCCAAAAATACCAAATTTGAGAGATATCCGGGTTTTTTGTCGATATGTGGGCCTTTTTTTAGATTATGTCGACTTATGGAAGATTACTAGCAATTTTAGTGGAATTACATTATATGATTGTAAGAATAAAATTGATATTCATATATCAAGGCTGACAACTGACAATACTCACTTATCCTCGTTTATATGGATATTGTCATTTAAATTTTATTATTTTTATATCTACCCGATATTATCTAAAATACTTCGTTGCGGACTGAGCGTAGGTTGGGGAGAGTTGTGCGTTTTCTCGTATTCCTTCCCCAAATTATCTTCATGTGTCATGAGACTTTCCGTAGATATTCACTTTTCTTTACTTAATCATTTTATTTAAGAAGTTAAAAGAATCAGTCCACAATTTCCTTGTTAATTTTCGGTATTTTAATAAATTATAATAAAAATAAACGCGCACATAATAATAAAGAATATTAATTAGGAAAATTAGTATCGGTTGATGTGTTCTGGAATAAAATTGATAATAAGGCAGAAAGAAAGAATGACTAGAAGAAGTAAAGAATAAAATTCACTAGAATAAATAAAAAAAAAGTAATAAATAAGCTAAATAATAAAAATAAATTGAAAAACGAAACTAAACAACCCCAAAAGGCAAGAACGGGATTAAGACCAGGACCCAAAACCTCCCAAACCACTTAAATTAGTGTAGTTTTATAAAAATCTTTATATATATATTTGCGACCAAGCGCAAAGGAACAGACTCATTTGCAAAATTTTCCTTCTGCAGCAAATCTTCACTAAGTCTAGGAATGTTTCGACTATTACTTTTTTAATGGAACGTTCTTTCTTTCTTCATTATATTCCATTTCCATCTTAAACAATAAGTTGCAAAATACTTTTAAAACGTCTAAATTAAAGGTGGCATCAACCTAGAAATTCCAAATGTCTCCATTACCGTTTCGTAATTACATTGGCGATAGAGTTTCTTCTACTAAAATCACAGACCAATTCTCCTTTCATTTACTCAAAAGTATTTAAATTTATAACGCTTAACTATTTCACCATACAGATTCACAAAAATGTATACAATAGGGCGGTAAATCGCAAGAAGGTGAAGGTAGAGCATAAAGCAAAGGAAGATTGTGTAAAGTTCGTTAACGCCTGTCTCAGGGAAGAGGAACACGCCAAGACGGGGCACTTGGATCAGGTTTCATCGAGCAACCAACCATGTATCTAAACAATTCTTAAAGCTACAGAAATAGTAATTGCATAAATATATATATATATATATATATATATATATATACATGTAATAGATAGATCAGCTCCATGATTAGCATTTGGTGTCAGTTATTAGGCTTGAAATAATTCTTGTGCTGGTTTCAGAGATAACAGGCCTCAAAACTATCATGACCGGGAGTAATTGATGATTCATCGGAGTGGCCCTTTAGCCACTACAAACTGGGAAGATAAACACAACCATTATCTTCTATTTCATCCTAGGTTTTTGGCGGAGATTTTATAACTATAGAGCTCAAATTTTAATGTCATAGAAGCATTAGCAGATTGTTATGGTTTTGAGTGTAAGCCATAAGGATTAGAAGGGTTTGTTTATATTCTTTCCTCCCGAAAATGATCTTGTATAGAAGAAAAGTTGATTAAAGTCGATGTATGAGTTATTGGATTATTGGAACCAGGATCTGGAAATTATATATGGGCTTTCCGTAACCATTATTCAAAAGGATGAATTCTGTGGTATAAAGTCTTCTGACCTTCGATTTGGGTCCAATTGATCGCGTATTTTAGTGGCCTAATGTTTGGTTGCAAAACATCCAGGTGTTGTGTTTCGCGTTTAAATGAATTACAAATTACTCAACTTCGAGCTATTTTGTTTAATTATTTTTCCCTTTTTATATGGATTTTCTTTTCATGTTTTTTCCCTATACATGCTTTCTATTACGCCATTTTGGCAGAGTGGTTGCTCGCTGAATCCTGATGAACGGGCTCAGTTGAATCTTAATTCTGAACCAATGGATCTGAAACGATGAGAACCTATCTTCACTATTTTATAGTTTACAGATTAATAGATCAATATTTTTTTGTATAAGATAGTTCATGGAACATCTATGTATACTATAGCTCTCTACTTTCATACAAAACAGACAGTGGGAATGTGAAAGAAACATAAAACAAACAAACATACTCCCTGCAAATGAATCCCCTTGCAAAACACTTTTCTTTAAGATAAGGAAAAATTACTATTACCTCTTCTTATTTAATGTTTAATATAATGCGGTCCATGCACTGTCTGATGTATGTGTGAGTGAAAACTTACAGTTTAATGAAACAATCCAACTACGTGTCAAGTGCCTATCTAGTTGTCATGAAGTTATCGTCATTCAAGGCTCGTCCAAAGCTCTACCATACAACTACAATATAAAATAATATCAATATTAAAATATGTACAGTTCTTACCCTCAGTCAAATCTTTAAAAAAAATAATAACCTTCCCTCCACATATACTCAACCAGCCTATCTTTGAAAATAGGTAGATTTCTACTCCCTATTACTTCCGGTGGTAAATAATTCCAGAAATCTACCACTTTGTGAAAACAATTTTCTTTGACATTCAACCCACGCCGCCGTTTTCTAAGTTGTAGGTTGTGATTCTTAATCCTATTAATACTCTCGGCGAAAGAACGTTCAAAAATCAAATTTATCCATCTCAGAATAAATTTAAAAATCTCAATCCTATTCCCTCGACGCTAATCTTGTAGCAAGAAATAGAAGAACTTAAGAAAAAAATATCAAAGGCCATTGCCCTCAACGAAGTAAAAAGAAATGAAAAAGAAACTCTGCAATGGAAAAAACGATCATATAGTCTTTATAAATTCTCACAACGACACATATATTAATATTATTCATATTTAGAATGTCCGATAGATTAATCAAACGTAAATATTTAAGGTGCTTAAGAAAGAGAACGTGAGTATTTTATTTAACGTAAAATACTAGTTTCTAGGATTCTCACCTTAACTTTCAGCTGTATAATGAGTTATCAAATTAACTACATTGCTTATATACATGGCAACACAATAATAAAAAGAAGAAATAATACACACAAAAAATAAAAAAATAGATATCCTTAATTCTTTGTGACAGCAGTTCAGGTTTGAGGGACACCGTTGTAGGCGGATAATATCCTGCTTAGAGGTCTTAATATTAAAGCTTCTTGGGGATAGATTGACAGTAGGAGAGGAATCAATTAGATCCACCTCAATAATCCTGTGTTTGATATGGCTATCTGAGCGATATAAGGATTTTGCTTGATCCTACTTTATTTAATGGTTCTTTGATGACACGTGACTAAAATGAGCATTGCAAGTGTCTTCAGGGTGTACGTCAATTTCGTTCTCGTGTAGGGGTTTATCCGAAGCTCTGGTTGATTCTCCAGGGAAGGATTGGATGCAATTTTTGAAAGGTATTTTAGAGGCGCCTTTATCAGTCTGAGGGAAATGATGAATTTTTTTTTAAAATACCAAGAGAGATAAAGATAAATGCAATTTTAGTGTTCGTATTTTGTGCTATTTTTAGTCTTTTGGAATTATATGATATCCCTAAGACTCACAAAAACAATGCTCTCCTGCTCGAACATACCCACTGTCAATACCCCAACATACAAACTATCCAAACGGCTCGCATCTTTTCTAATCCGAATTCTAGACCAAAATAAGAATATAGGAAAAGAAGGCCTCAGCAAAAGCCTAATCGATAGCCTATACGAGGCATCTCTGGTTTCCACCACTAAGTTCAATTCCACCTAACATCCTCGTCTATACACATATCCAATATTAGGCACAGCCTCATAATCTCGATAGATTTCATTACTAAGGTAAAATGATCAATGAGAGATTATTTTCTTACATACAACCTACACCTCTGATTTCTAAGTTCCAAGTGACGATCCCTAGTCCAATTATGTACTACCCACCAACTCGAATTTTCCAAAATCCAACTTATCCATCCAGGAATAAATTTGAAAAAGATAAATCATAATCCTTCTACACTAGCCTTGAAACAAGAAAAAAATTTGCTTCTGCTACAAATGAAACTAACAAACTTCAATACATGCATACAGCTGCCTCTATTTCACCTCACCTTATAACCCCCAAGCTAAAAGCCATAAAAACCACTTAAAATTTCTCAACATTAAAATAGCATTTATCTTACCAAATAAAAACACTTCGCTCTTTCGAGACTTTTAAAGACATCTATCAAATACGTTGCAAAAACAAAAAATGCAACTGATCATACATTAGAGAAACTGGCAGAACTTTGGCTCAACGCATATACATACACAAACATGACGCAAGCATCAGAAACACTTCCAATGACCGCCTTATTGATATGTGATAAAAACATCAAATAAACTGTGATTAAGCTAAATTTTTATATCTCTTCCATGACTATATCAGAGGCCGGATTCTCGAATCGTCTCTAAAAATTACCTTCCCACATTCACTCTACCTCCCAGAGAGCTCTAACATTAGCCCTTCTCTAATCAGCTTAATATCTTCACACACAGTTGTCACGTAGTTTATTTAAACCCGAAATGCTGTCTACAAGAATTTGTTATTTTTTATGTAATTTTGAACTTTTTATTTTGTCTGTATGGAGGCAATGTAGTTAATTTTACAACTTATTGGATAGCAGAATAATGAGGCGAGACGCCTTGAAAATACTCTTGTAGGTAGTATAAAAATTTGTTCTGGCGTTTTTGTACGATTAATCAGCATGAAAAGAAAACATAGACAGACTACCTAGGGAAAATAAAACCGTTCCAACAAGTGAATTTAATTTACAAAATAGTTTTCATCCGCTACCGAAATCTTGTCCAGACTAAATAAAAGTTTGTCTATGCTTCTTGAATAAAACTCTATTTCCTTAGAAGGAAAGAATTGTTGAATATTCAAGTGGGTCCTTATCAAAGAATCTTATCTAAAGACAAATAACGGTGAATTATACGCTGTATAACTGAGAATTCTTCAAGATAAACTCATTCGAAAGGATCCCATACTGCTAATCTTCAAAGGAGTCATGATTCCGCAAGTCAATTGCACGATTATGCATAATACTTGTGGTGCGAGATACACTCGATTATCGAGGTTTGGAGTTACTGTCTCTTCCGCCATACTCTCGTGACATGTTTCCTTCGCATTACTAGCATTTATTCACTCTTGAAAATCAAACACGTAATGTGAAATTCTTTTATAAGGACGGACTCGAAAAGAGAGCCAACAAATTTTGCATCAAAGCCTGAGGTATTATGATCAAGAGGTATAAATAAACTTTTAATTTTGTTGGGAAAAGTTCTCTGTAGAAGATGGAAACAAGTGGTAGAAAATTGACGGTTAAAATTTAACGAACTTTCTTTGACACCTGATAGTATATATAGATATTCGCTACAATCCAAGCATATACTCTTACAACATCTCACTCAGAATAAGAAGAAGTAGAAGACTCCTGAGCAGAACTGATAAATGCACACCACACACACGATATAACCATCAGTTCAAAATGATTATAGGTGACTTCAATGGAAAGAATAGAGATAAATACACGATAGACAATCGGTAGAAAAATCAAAGTAAGCGACAGGAACAAAAATGGAAACAGAGGAATCAATTTTACAAATGGAAAAAACATTAAGATTATAAATTTCTTTATTCCAAAGAGAAAAAAAAGAATATGAATGGGACAAAACTGAACAAAAGATATAATTGATTACATTCTCTTTAAAAAAATTATTACATCAAGAGCATATCAGTTATCACTTCAATCAACACAGGTTCAACAAACATTATCTTTAGCAGAAAAATTACATCAAGAGCATATCAGTTATCACTTCAATCAATACAGGTTCACCATACATTCTCTTTAGCAATATAAATTACATCAAGAGCATAACACTAATCACTTCAATTAACACGGGTTCACCACACATTCTCTTTAGCAAGAAATATTACATCAAGAGCATAGCTGTTATCACTTCAATAAAACAGGTTCACCACACATTCTCTTTAGCAAGAAAAAATACATCAAGAACATATCACTTATCACTTCAATTAACACAGATTACAACACATTCTCTTAAGGAAGAAAGATTATATCAAGAGCATATCAGTTATCACTTCAATCAACACAGGTTCACCACACATTCTCTTTAGCAAAGAAATTACATTAAGAGCATATTACTTATCACCTTAATTAACACAGATCACCACACATTTCTTTTAGCAAGAAATATTACATCAAGAGCATAGCTGTTATCACTTCAATCAAAACAGGTTCACCATACATTCTCTTTAGCAAGAAAAATTACATCAAGAGCATAACACTTATCACTTCAATTAACACAGGTTCACCACACATTCTCTTTAGCAAGAAAAATTACATCATGAGCAAAACACTTATTACTTCAATTAACACAGGTTCACAACACATTCCTTTTAGCAAGAAATATTACATCAAGAGCATAGCTGTTATCACTTCAATCAAAACAGGTTCACCATACATTCTCTTTAGCAAGAAGAATTACATCAAGAGAATATCAGTTATCACTTCAATCAACACAGGTTCAACACCCATTATTTTTAGCAGAAAAATTACAAAAAGAGCATATCAGTTATTTCTTAAATCAACACAGGTTCACCACACATTCTCTTTAGTAAAGAAATTACATCAAGCGTATATCAGTTATCACTTCAATAAACACATGTTCTCCACACGTTCTCTCTAGCAAGAAATATTACATCAAGAGCATAGCAGTTATCACTTCAATCAACACAGGTTCACCATACATTCTCTTTAGCAAGAGAAAATAAATCAAGAACATATCAGTTATCACTTCTATTAACACAGATTAACCACACATTCTCTTTAGCAAGAAAAATTATATCAAGAACATATGAGTTATCACTTCAATCAAGACAGGTTCACCACACATTCTCTTTAGCAAAGAAATTACATCAAGAGCATATCAGTTATCACTTTAATAAACACATGTTCATCACACGTTCTATTTAGCAAGAAATATTACATCAAGAGCATAGTAGTTATCGCTTTAATCAACACAGGTTCACCACACATTTTCTTTAGCAAAAAAATTACATCAAAAGCATATTCCTTATCACTTCAATTAACACAGGTTTGCCACACATTCTCTTTAGCAATAAATATTATATCAAGAGCATATCAGTTATCACTTCAATAAACAAATGTTCACCACACATTCTTTTAGCAAGAAAAAATACATCTAGAGCATATCAGTTATTACTTCAATCAACAAAGGTTCACCATACTTACTCTTTAGCAAGAAAAATTACATCAAGAGCATATCAGTTATCACTTCAATCAACACAGGTTTAACACACATAATCTTTAGCAGAAAAATTACATCGAGAGCATATCAGTTATCACTTCAATCAACACAGGTTCATCATACATTCTCTTCAGCAAGAAATTTTACATCAAGAGCATATCAGTTATCACTTCAATAAACACATTTTCAGCACACATTCTCTTTAGCAAGAAAAATTAAATCAAGAGCATAACACTAATCACTTCAATTAACACAGTTTCACAACATTTTCTCTTTAGCAAGAAATATTACATCAAAAGCATAGCTGTTATCACTTAAATCAACACAGGTTCACCACACATTCTTTTTAGCAAAAGATTACATCAAGAGCATATCAGTTATCACTTAAATCAACACAGATTCACCACACATTATCTTTTGCAAAAGAATTACATCAAGGGCATATCAGTTATCACTTCAATCAACACAGGTTCACCACTGATTACTCAGGAGCAAAATCTCAGCTTATCTAAAAGAAGAAGGAGAGAGCATCTTGACAAGGACAACAAGGACACCGATACTTTATAAACAAAATAAAATAAAAACCTTCCGAAATGTGCCCCCAAACAAGGTTATTGAACTTTAATGATTGAGTGGCAGGATTGCCATTAAAGCACTGTAACAATAATATAACAAATTATTTTAGAATGTGTATCTTTAAAAAATAAAACAAGAAATATGAGAAATATAAGACATGATTCAAAGAAATCTCTTTAACATTAGGTGAAAAATGAGATCAGATCATACAATTAGGGAAATGTTTGATTACACTGAATTAAAAAACTAATTATTTATAAATCACTCATACTTCATAGATAATATATATACATATATATATATATATATATATATATATATATATATATATATATATATATATATGTCGTAGAATGGACTCTCGACGATATACCATATATAACTATTCGTTGAGGGAACTTCTTTAATTATCTTTAGAGTGCGTGGATGTCTGGCGGGCCAAAATTATGTATCTTCGATATGCTTAAAAAGTGGAACTGAGCTCAAGGATAATAATATTGCTATCATTAATAAAATAGAGTTTTATTAATAATAACTATCAACAATACACAAAACGGAAAATATTGACATAAACAGAGAATAGAAAGGGTTGTGGGGGCTCGGGCTAATCCGAGGATTAAAAGATTTAAAAAGGTAAAACAAATATAGAGTTAAAGAAATGGGATGGTTCGCTAAACCATTTAAAGCACAGGATAGAATTGACAAAAGGATTAAATACTCAAAGGTAACGTTCGGCTTACGTGATTTTATACTAGTGGTGCAGAGGAAGTCGACGGGAAGGAATTTTCGGTCCGCTGGCGAGTTCCAGCCGAAGGGAAGGGATAAAATGATCCTGACGTGGCGTCTTTGGAATGAGAACCGTTTCTCGACGAACGGCTTGAAGAACAATGGCTGTTCTACGTTGTTCTCTTTTGAACAACAGGGGGGGGAACCGTCTCTTGTCTACGGGCTCAAGAACAATGGCTGTTTTAATGTTGTTTTCTTCTGAACAATAAGGGGGAAGGGTGAAAACCGTTTCTTGGCGAGCGGGCTCAAACGAACAATGGCTGTTCTACGTTGTTCTCTTCTGAACAACAGGGGAAGAGTGAGAACCGTTTCTTGGCGAACGGGCTCAAACGAACAATGGCTGTTCTACGTTGTTTTCTTCTGAACAACAAGGGGGAAGCCTTGTGGACTCAGCGTCACGAAGGCTCGAACCTTGGCACTCAAGGGATATTGTCCTCCTTCTGGACAAGTGATGGTGAATCTCGAGGTTGAGGTTCCTTGGCGCACAAAGTGAGAGAGGGTCGTGGTGATGTTTCGCGACGAAAATCTGGATCTCCAATCTGCTCTTAGTGGTAAAGTTTCCATCTAAATAGTCGAGACACTCCCTTGGCGTGGGGTGACAATGGAGCGGGAGCTTCGAGGGAATGCACAGCCGAGCCTGGGAACAATGCCTTATCTGCCCATAAGCCTAACTCAATCTGGCGAGGTCAGCGTATGGGGGCGAAAGGGGGAAGATAAACCTCCTTGTTTAAACATTGACTCAGGTGGCTGCGATAAGGCGCCAAGCTTCAAAGCGAAGATGCACGTGGGAGCATCGTGGTTTTAAATAATATGTGATAGGGGTTGAAATTAACGCGGCCTCAACCCGTTCTATCACAATATATATATATATATATATATATATATATATATATATATATATATATATATATATATATATATATATATATATATATATATATATGAAATAAATAACTCACAAAGTAGCGCGTGATGTTAGCAATGAATGCAATGTCCCACAGATAAAAGGAAATGGTGTTTCTGAGTACTTTCGAATTTTATGTATATGCATACATATGTATATGTATATTCAATCGGCCGTGAATGAGCATATTATACAAGAAATGGGAGAAGGTTTTTTTTAATGCAAGAGAAAATAGAGGGACATTGGAAAGCCCTAAAATACGGCACAATGATGCAATCTATACTGAGGAGAAGGAACTAACACCATGAGTAAAATTTACATTTTCCTGGCCGAGAATCAAACCTGGGTTTCCTGTTTGCCGGTCAGATTCTCTACCATTAACCAAGCACAACAATTCAAATCCATCTAAAAGCGTCACCATATGAAACCAAGAATCTCCCTCGCCTAGGAACCTATAAAGGATTTTTATATCATATATTTTCATCCGTTTACAATATAAAGAATCACTCTAAATACCACATGCAAATTTGGCCTTTAAAAAACATAAAATCTTCAGGCATCAAAGAACTACACTTAAGGATAAACAAAATCAAGCCTGGAAAAAAAAAAACGTGATGTTTGTTTAGCAATCATTAGGAACTATATAATAGCAATATCCACTCTACAACAGGTGACGGTTTCTTAATAAACTGAAAGTCAGTCAAACAGGAACATAAATGAAGAAATTTTCACGCACTTAATTGCATAAAAAATGGTAAAGTGCTTTGGGTGGATGAAGTAAAATCGACCTTATAAACTCTGAGAATACACGTCCTCCTCTCAGTAGGCTAGTCTTCAAGACTACAACAAAACCCCTTTACCACCAAATAGGGTAGACACGCTTCACCACCACTAAATGTAACCCCTCCCCCCTTTATGCTCTATCAAGTAAGAAGACACCCATTATTTCATCCATGGCGAATTACCATTCATAGGAATGGGGTACTATATTCTTTACTACCCACCCATGATTCATCCTTGTGTAGAATGCAATATACAAAATCATTCACAAACCTTCTTTATACACTCCTCTCCTCCACTTGCTCGTCACTCAACTCTTGATTCTCATCCATTCAGGGTTTGCCCTTGGGTAGAAGCCCCCACATATTCCCCTACAAACACCTTCCATCCTTTACGCGTTTTTTCGACACTTCTTCTCCTACTTTCGTTTCATCTACACCCCCTTCTGCTTGCATGCCCAAGACTGGCCCGTCGTTCCACCGGTCCTGGATCAGTGCCCGGCGATAAGGTACCGGTCTGGTCGAGGTGTAGGTAATGGTTAGGTGCATCTGTGGCAACTCACTACTCTCACTTATGAAATAATAATAGAAAATAATTACAAATCTTGTATATACTCGTATGGCATATCAATGGAATTGATGTGGAAGGACCACCTCCCTATTTCAACCAATTAAAAATTGTGAACGTATAAATTGGATAAATAAAAATAGCCCTTTTATGAGTATACATTTAGGTAAGCGAAATCGATCGATATTTTAAATCCTTAGAATATTTTCAAAATCTAAACCAAATATTTTCAACATTATAAAGAATGTATTTATAAAGTGTATGCTTTTTAAGCCTCGGGTAAATATAGTTATGTTGCGAATAGACATATCATTGGTCTCCAAAGAGGACTATGTAAAAAAGATGCTGGTATAGATCATGAATTATTATACCATACGTTTCGGAACGCACCCTGTTGCATTTTCAGTGGCTACAGACAATTAATATAATGTTATAACAAATGTATCAGACAACATTCAACAATCTGTCAGCCGGAATGGGAAAGTTATGTTGAAAAGCCTTTTTTAGCTCAGTTTACATTATGTTACAATTAAAATCCCAACCCAACTAAAGGTTTTATTCTTCTTAAGCTTTCACAATTTTCCTTAGAGTCCTTTACTCAGGGACTTTTACTTGCAACAATTTTAGTCAATGTTTCCCATCAATCTCATTTCATAACTTCTCAACTCTTTAACGTATTTAGGCCAATCTTGCGGTTCACAAGCACTCCCCTTCCTCTTCTTCCGAGCATTCTTGTTCGTGGGCGTGAGAACGCTTGACTGGCGCCCGCAAAAGATCAATCATGCTCCCATGCCATCCTTAACTGGAGGCTGAAAAACATGTTTGAAACAAGTTTGGGGCTTCAGGTGTTTCCCGCCTTTGCGCATTCAGTGACAGCGCAGTCGATAGTCGCCTGTTATTTAAAGGCTTCAAATATTTATGTGATGTCGATTGCAATTTTTTCAATTGCATGTGATTATTATTGCAATAATTGATACACCTTCATCTCCTTGACCCTCCCCTATCACTTTCAAACCATCGAACTCTTCCTACCACCAAGGATATATAAAGTGTAGCATGATTAACCTCACTGAAGCTAACATCTGAAGTGTTATGTGCCTTTCCTGCCTCAACGACTGCAGGTTGCTATGCCGGGACAAAGAAATACAGGCGGATTTTCGAGTATATATTTCGTCACACATTTTCACTTTATCTTCCTCAGTTTCTTTACCGATTTTACAAGCTTTCTATGTGATACGTTTCGTTGTTTTTACGGGTTAAATAAAAAACAACTCTTTTGAACTATCGTTATAAAAACTATATAAAAACTTCCCTGTCATAAAAACTTTAAGACGAGGGTGGCCCGCGGGCCACATGCGGCCTGCACTTATTTTTCAAAATTAACATTTGCGTGTGGCCCGTTAGGACATTTCCTGGGCCATCGGTGCAGCCCTTCATTATTTCAAACGTGTGTTGAAAGATCTTTTTTTCTGAAGAAGGGTGTTTTAAGATATGTTAAGTTATTGTTAGGTTAGGTTAGGTTAGGTAAGGTTAGGTTAATTAGTTAGTTCAGATTGGGGATTTAAGTTAAGTAGATTTTATACGAATTTAGTTTTCTTTTCTCTTGGCATTAATAAATTCTTTCTTTCTTTTCTTTGTTCTGCAGCATAATACCTATGTGGTTGTCAGAGTTGTTTATTGATACGGCTTTCGGGCCCTCTTGGACTTATCGATGCGGCCCACGGTACTCTTCGTGTTGGAAACCAAGGCTTTAAGATAATAGAATGTCCTATCTTAAGTCTCTTTACTTATTTTTGTTTCCAATTCGCTGAATAGAGCCTAAGTGATGATATTGCCTGACCCTATTTTCAGGTAAAGTGTTCACTGTAGGGCTTACAAACTTCTTGCTTCTGTATGGCTATGTAGTGTATCAAATCAAATGCAATTGACGCAAAGCTTCTTTCACAAGAAACTTAGTGACAAATATAGAGAGATTTATAGTTAGTATCCTAAATATTTGTTTAAAAGAGTGCAGTGTCTCATATTTACTGTAATTACTTCGGTAACTTATTGGTTCTTGGGGTTGAGAAAACCCTAACACTTTGGCGTTTAGTGTCATAGATACGAGATTTGTGAGTAAGATATATGCAACTAACAAGAGCATGATCAGTGTGTAGTTCTTTGATTCTTTTCTATCTCCCTTTTTTAAAGGAGTACACTGAGGTGATTGTGATGAACAACAGAGAGCGTGTAATAGTAGAGGAAAGGTTCGGATTTTTTTAAAGGGAAAGGAAAAGTTGAAAGGAGAAAGTAGTATCGAAATTTACGACGTACTAAGATATCTTATTACGTGGTAAGTAAATTTCTACAATCACTGAGGCAAACCTGAAGACGGCATCTTCATCATTCGACAGTTTAAGGAACATCCAAAAGATCAAAACTTCTAAATGATTTGGACCTGGAGGCCGGGAACTTATTTTAGTGGCTTTGTGAAAATTTGGCTAGGTCATAAGAGTTCCCCATATCTTAGAATGACATTAAAAGACTTCTAACATCTCATGTTGTTATAGGAGGTAGTATGTTCTCTCAGAATTAGTTTTCCTCATTGGCATCCAGATGTTTTTGAAAAGAACCTGAAAGTATAATATTGTGACCATGGAAAGTACCTCCATAAATAATTGAGCGCTATGTACCATCGAAAGCACGGTTTCTACAACAAAGAAATGCTTGAAGATTACTGCTCGATGTTGTACACAACCTAAAATAAAACACTGACAGAAGTCCAAAGCTCAACAGTTTTAAGGAAGCTGTGTTTTGTTTTAGTTTCAAATGATTATAGCTGCACCAATGTATATTTTTGTGACCTGTGTACCAATCACATTGTACGTCAAAACTGACTTTGTTTTATTTGTACTAGAATTGTTAGTTTGTGATAATGTACTACCATAACATAATATAACCTTTGATAAGCTCTTGCGGCTTTTGAAAAATCTGTTGAGTTATGTTATGTTTGTATGTGAGAAACTATTTTTTCACTAACAGAGTGGTAGATTGCTGGAATAGTTTACCACAGGAGATAATAAAGTCCAAATAGGAATGTTTTCAAGCCTATGTTAGATGAATAGATGGGGAGGAAAGGTTATTGTATTTTTTTAGTTTTATTGGGGCAAATTAAATATTGTAATATCGATATTATTTTGTAGGTGGTATTCTGAACGGATTCCTGTGGATGTAGATTTTAGAGGGAGAAAGATAATTTTTTATTTACAGTGTATATCATTGATATTGTGTATTGTAGCTGTATGAATTAGTTTTTAACGAGCCATAGTGACATACCTTTTAAACAGTGCTTTGGACGTAATCGTGTGAATGCAGTTTATGGTGTGAGTGTTAAATTGGATGATCTTTGATTGTTTTTGCGGCTTTTGGCATCCATTTAATTATATTATGTAATGTTATTAAGTTTGTTTCATTCAATACTTATTATGTAGTTTTATCTATGTATGTCTGTTTTCCCCCTTTAAAGTTTGAATATCTACAATAAATCACCACCATGTACAAACCTTATGCAAAATTATACAGGATTCACTAAAATGGACTGTAAATTCGAAATTCGCATCCGAAATAGGATTAAACAAAGTCAAATTAATCGTTAATCAGAAGAAAAAGTTGTTTTTTTTGTGTGTGATTAATGTTTCAATTGGGCCAATTTGTATTTATTATTTCCTATCTAACACAAGATGTTCCTAATATAAAGGCCAGCTTCTATTAATTTATCAATTCACTCAAATTAAAAAAATCTAAACTTAGAGAAACATTAAAGAAATTAAAATGTTTTAAATAGCTAGCAGTTTGGCGTATGTCGCATTAACCATAAGACTATTATGCGAGTACTAGTTAGTACTGTAGAGTACCTCATCTCCTTGTACTATCTTTTTGGAGATTTACCATTTAATAGCTCCCCTCATCATAGGATTCAGTGCTGATGGAGCTTTGACTAGCTATTCCTAGTTATCTTTAACCAAATTTGTTTCTTCTTCATATCGCCTTTGTGTCTTTTTTCTTTTTGTTCCTCTTTCCTAAATGAAAAAAATATCAAGGGATGACCGAGAGTGAAGGAAACCATTTACATCCCTTAATTTATTCCCCTCCAGCCATGAATCCTTCGCTAAAGATAATCTAACTCTCCATCATATCGAATGGCGACACCGAACACAAGGGTGAGGCTGAATTATTGAAATCAGAGAAGCAGTTAAATTCGTGTTCATATTTTATTACTTTACTCGCCAACTAAAAGTGACATTTTTCTCCTATCATTTTTTTGCTTGTTAAAGTCATTAAAACATCATCATACGGTTCCTCCAAGCGAGAGAGAGAGAGAGGGAGCTGGAATTAAAAGATTATTCATATGACTGCGAGTCCTAGCCTTAATTTGAGTTCAAATGAAGACGGCTCTGTTTCGGAGAGAGAAAATTTGATCACCTACGTTAGAAGTAAAAACAGAACAGCTACACCGTAGTTGTTTTCCTTTAGGTACACCAGTTATGTACCGTCCACCTATTTCCATTTTTTTTAACTTCACGTTGTTCAAATCATTTTAAATACGCTGGCCGAGATACCCTATTGGTTCTATCTTGCGATACATGTAATAATGAAATCTCGACACTTTAGCAAATGGAAGAGAGATAAGGAAAGTATCAAGGATATGCAAATAAAGGAGAAGTAAACCATTTGGTAAACCTTCTGTCTCCATTTTCTATTTGTCCCCGTCATCATTTATCTAACTTGACGGGGCTATAGTTAAAATACGTTCAAAATATTAATACTTCCCGCACAGGCCACTCAACATGAACTTCTTCCAATGGCTATGAATTATGGCGTTGGCCAACAAAGTCCGGTATACGTCTATACAATCGCGTGCGCACACTCTATTTGTATACACACACGGTAGATATAATTGCTTTGAGAGAGTTTTTGTGCGTGGCATAAAAAATGCCTTATTACGAGTAAATTATATAGAAATGCAAATAAATAGTCTTGCTTTGAATAACAATTACTTTCGACGCCTCGGCTTCGTAAATCCAAGTCAGGAGAGTTTATATAAACTTTTATTAAGCTGAAAACTTACAAATGTGGATAAGGCATTCTCTCTTTCTCTCCTCCGCACCTCCCAAATAACTTATTCTACCTCTCTTTCTCACTCTCTCTCTCTCTATTCCACTCTCACACACACTCTTTTTCTCTTATTCACTCACTCTCTCTCTCTCTCTCTCTCTATTCTACTCACTCACATACTCTTTCTCTCTCTTTCATTCACTCGCTCTCTTTTTTCTCTCTTTCTCTCACTCTTTTTCTGTCTTCTTTCTCTATTTCTCTTTCCATCCCCTACTTTCTTTCTTTGGTTATCTCCCTCTCACTTTCTCTCTATTTCACTCGCTCACTCTCTATCTCTCTCTCTCTCTCTCTCTCTCTCTCTCTCTCTCTCTCTCTCTCTCTCTCTCTCTCTTCAACTCACGTGCTCTCAGTCTTTCTGTCTGTCTAACTATCTCTGTCACACGCTCTCTCTCTCTCTCTCCTCCGTCCATCTTTCTCTCTCTCTCTTTCTCTTTCTCTTCAACTCACGTGCTCTCGGTCTTTCTGTCTAACAGTCTCTGTCACACGCTCTCTCTCTCTCTCTCTCTCTCTCTCTCTCTCTCTCTCTCTCTCAATCTCTCTTTCCCTAGCTTTCTTCTCTTCCCATCATCATCATTCTCTCCCTGACTATTTGTTCCCCAAGCATTCTCTCTTTATTGTTTCTCTCTATTTTTTCTCTTTCTTTCTACCTCTATATCACTGGAAATGTGTATACCTAAATCTAAAAAATACAGGGTGTGTGGTAGGGAAATAAGATAGGAGCAAGAAGTATCCGCAGCAGATTTAGCCTTAAAAACTTTTTAAAAAGTTTAAAACTCAAAAAAGTTAATACTTTGTCGATTTTCGTTTATCTGCTTGAAAAGCGAGAAAAGAATTAAGCATAGAATTAAGGAATTATAAAATTATATTTTGTGACCTGCCCATTTTTAGAATAAAGGATTAAAAAATCGTGAGCGTCTTGCTTTTTTATTTTTACGCGTTTTGGCTGTCAGTTCCCTTAGGTATTCCTCTTTGAAGGGAATTTCTCCTCTGTCTCAAGTATGTAGGTCACATGATATCCTTGGAGATTTTTTTTTTTAAGAGCTCATCTGGCGACTGACTACTTGGGCATTAGTCGCCGTATTAAAAACTGGCCTAGTACTAGGCTATTTTAAAATAAAATTGAAAAAAGATAAAAAACAACCCCCCCCCCCAAAAAAAGGGGAAAAGGAGGCGAGCAGTAAGCAAGCTCCTGCGTCGGGGGGAGGTCCGCCTGGCGCAGGAGCGTGCGACCTATAAGGGAAAAAAACAAAAGCAAAAAAACAAACAAAACAAAACAAAAAAACAAACAAAACAAAACAAAAAAAACCCTGCATCGATTCTATGAGGAGGGGAAATTATGTGCCTTTATTATGATCATAGAGTATCTACTATATTAGATCTTTCACCTCCAGTTCAGAGGCTAGTTTCCTAATTGCTTTCAAGTTGGCTAGGTAGTCTTCTTATGCATATTTGCTATCACCGTTATTAAGAGCGTTTGGTCGTTGGGTACTAATCGACTCCTCCCATTCCTTTCGTCCTTTTAAGAGTATGGAAATGAGATCCATTCTGCCATGAATAAGGAGTTGTCTCTGGGGCCAACTTTGATTTATTCTCTCATATTCTTTGAAATGACTTTTTGTTCTTGACAGAATTTTAAGTTACAGTTGTCAAAAGGGGCAATTCGACAAAATCTTTATTTACTTCGATGTTTTATCTTTTAGTTTTAACTAGACAGTGAATTTATAAGCGGTATAATGGTGTATTCTGATATCCAATGCCATTCTTTGGTGTGACTAGAAACGTAGCAACCGCGCCCCGACCCCTCGGGCTCTTGAAGAGGCCCCGGTGTGGCCCCCCAAATTATTTTATTAATGAAAATATAAAATTTTCGAATACCCATTGTTTGTAAGTATTCCGCAGGATTGGTACTGCTGAGAATAGTATTTGTCGTGCCTGGCACTACTTGTAAATGTATGATATATTCTTATGGGGGCCCTACAATCTTGATTTGGGAGGGGTGGCACTAGACATTGCTACGGCTCTGGGTGGGACAGTCTTTCTTTAATTTATCACCAAATACGTCTCTTCGAGGGCGAGAATTCCATATGTGAATACTGCGTCTCCTCTGCCTAGTCTAAAATGAGTCAATACAAACCAGGCAGAAAGTAACCAGTTTGGGTCATAACAATTTTAAAAAAGTAGAAGGATAAACTTTATCTTAAATTTATTATTGATTCTTTTATAGTTATAAAAAAGAAAACAATTGATGGCATTTCCATAAAGAGTTTTTAAAAACAAGGTAACAGACCTAAGTCGCGTGCTCTCAATTATACGAACCTCAAAACTTTCAATAATTCCATGACTAACCTTGGGAGGACCTTGGCAATTATCTCCTTCGAAAGGGAATGTAAAACAACATAAAGTTTTCAACCTTCGTTAGTATCGGCAGAATAGTTACGGTGTTATTACCCCCAGCCCCCTTAAAAAATCATTGAAAAGTAAATTGGTTACCCTCCGACCGTTAACCTACGAACCGACACAGTAATTTATAGAGTGGTGTGCACGCGACTAACAACATGTGTACAGTACATAACTCAGGTAACCAACACACTCCTCAATCTGCACTCATTTATTTCCTAAATAAGAAGGTCGACGAACAAATAGACAATACTTCAATAAAATATTTGCTTTTGTATGGCATTTACAAGGACACAAACCTTCACAAAACACCAATGAACTAAGCAAAGAATTAAAAGAGTTAGAGCTTTTAGACATACTTGAATTCATCATTAAAGGGAGGGCGGATCCCACAGGGCAGATCATTCCATACTCTAGAAGCAAATATGGGGAAAGCCCTATCATCATGCAACACAATCCACTACTAGAACAGCATTAAAAAAAGCTATACCCAAGACGTAGGGTTCTAAAAAACTGAGATAGGTTTTATGAAGATGACAGGTAGGAAAGTGTTGCGGGGTTAAGATCTGATATGACTTTGAAGGTGGAGCAAATAGGTAGCCAGTGCAATTCATACGACAGGAACGTTACACTTGGAAGCTTTCCGACAGGGATGAACAAGGGCTACAATGTGTCAAACAAGTTGAAGAGGTGGAGGTTTGGAAGCGTATGATTCTAAGAGAAAAAAGTCACACTAATCAAAGCGGGTAGTAACGAAAACGTGAATGGCAACCTTAAAACTACTGTGGTAAGTTGACATCGGATGCGGCTAAGATTACGGAAATCGGATGCGGTTAGGATTACAGAGAGCGGATAAGGCTAAGATTACGGAGAAAGCAGAGCGACAATTCACCGCCATTAGACACAAGAATTTTGGAGGGATGAATGAATATCAAAGGTAACCCCAGTTTGTAACGGTGTCTCAAAAGGGAAGCTACGAACGTTAAGCAAACGAGCAATAGTTTTGCAACTTGATATATCCAATGAAATACTCATCAGCAACCTCTCAGCTTTTTCTGTATTAAGTTTTATTAATCTATGTTAAGATGAAACCTCTGATTCTCTTAGTCACTTACATTACCCTGGAGCCAAGTGTGTAATGAAAATTTAACTTTTGCACCGCATTTTTTACGGACATTTTGGAATACAAGACTCCCTATTTATGAGGTCATTTGAAGCTAGTTATTCCCAGGTGAGTAACATTCTGTGTTTTTTTAAGATTATTGTATTAGTATTGTGTTTTGTACCCCAACATTATGTTTTCCAGGTTACGTGTGTGTATATTTTTCAGGATGGGGCTCATTAGCCTCATAACTTTGTGTTCCCAGCAGATGAGTATGGTTCGAAGCTATTTTCAAGCACTGCATCTCTCTGCAGCAATAATTAGAAACCTAAATGTCTTCTAGCTAACTACAGCAAGAATCCTTTTTATTCGTTTAAATCTCAGCGTAGATCCAAAATCAACATATTAGTTTTTCTCATTGCTTAGTATTTAATCTAATTTCCGCATAGCGAATTAACTTTGATTTTTCTTATACAATTCAGACGCTACTTTTCGTTTACGAACTTGGCTTATCCTGAATATATATAAATTAACATAGGAGAGGTTTTATGTTTATTCAATGCTCTTTGTCACCCATTATATATATTCAAGAAAGTTAGTAATATATGAACATATATTGTGTTCGTCAGTACAACATTATTAGCGATTAATAATAAGCGACAAGACAGGAACCTGTCATCCAGCAGAGTCAAATAAATAGGAAAACGTCTTTATTATAGATCGACCATTGTCTCCTTTATATAATAAGTCGCGTTTTTTTTATTTTCTTAATATTCCAGTGATCAATTATTACTGCTGACTGAACATGCAATCACATCTCCACAAGATGGCATTTACAAGAAGAATTATCCATTGCAAAGATAGAAGGTAATGAGAAGGAGAGGAGATAGAAAGGGGTTTGTAGGCAAACAGATTAGTTCATTTCACATTTTTTAACTGCATCCATGTGCATATTTATATATATATATATATATATATATATATATATATATATATATATATATATATATATACAATGTGTTTCTAAATATTCATTACAGAAATTAAATAGTCGAGACAAGTGAGACTAAACATGCTGAATATTAAAAATATAAAATTTATTCTAAGTGTGGATGAAAAATTAAGAGTAAGGAGATTCCATAAACGATTTCACACATTTATGATATGAGCCAAAGAGACGATTCTTGGGGATGCATGGCACAAAACACATTCGGTTTTGGCGATTCGCGCTTAATTATGGCATTGTGACTTCCTTTCTCCTAAATGCAAACATTATGCTTGAAGACTTTATCATTCGTATGAAATGATGCATAATTACAGAAGAAAATACGTTCATCGAACTCATACATTTAAATTTTTCTTGTAGGTTAACACAGAATTGTTTTCTGTTTCGCTTTTCATCTGCCTTTAAGTCCTAAACGAGCGGCAGTTTGTAGGGTTTCATTTGCGCCCTTTTTCTCAGGAAACGCAAAACTGTCGTTGGAGAAATCTGAGTTTCCAGGATTCGTCTTCCGATAGATTTCTTGAAGCTTCGCAAGAGTTTTCTTGAACACACTTGACCGTGTCGTCCGATGCTGGTGGTAGCTCAAATCCTTCATCACTGCACAGAGAGCCTTTCTCTTTGAACTTCTTTTGGCAGGTCAAAATCTTCTTTGCTGTTGATTCATTTTTAGAAAATGCACCCTGTACAGTCTTGTTCGACTGTATTCGAGCATACTCTATCTAACCCACAAAACACCTTTTACTTTACAGCGAGTGGAATTTCTATTTTAATTTATTCTTTATCACTGATGATGGGATTATATAAACCTGAAACGTATGCAATAAATGCTACTTAGAATTCACTTTTCATTTTTTTCTGTGGAATTTGTCTGCATATATATATATATATATAAATATATATATACACACTTAATAAAAGAGTTTTGCGTAACTCGGAGTTCAAGAAAAGAGTTAAGACTAAGACTAATGAGAAAATATTCATCTTTATTGTAAAATTAGCTTTCGAGGTTGAGTCTAATCATTAGGATAATGTAAGACAGAAAAGTAACTCGGTTACATAAAAATAACTTGCAATAAATATCAAATTATCTCTAGCTATGCATTATGTTTTGTTTTGTTTGTTTTTTAATTTAATGCACAATGGCCTTCAGGAGGAGATGAGAAATTATTGAGAGAATGTTCCTAGTTTATAAATGAAAATGGATTGGAAAACAGATAAAATGTTTATCTTATTAAAAATTGAATCCCAAATATACAACGGTTTCAATAATTCGAGTATTCTCGAGAGGGACAGTGGTCTGGACATGCTAAACCTTAACCACTGAAGCTGTCCTTCCGCAATGGCTGACGGACTCTGTTCTAGAGGGTTCTAGTACTGTACTCAGCATATGATGTACTACAAGATGCACAACTGAATGATAAATATCATTTGAGCGCTCACCAAATGAGATGGATTCCCTGGAATTACACAAACACCCAATTTCAGATTGAGAGCTACACGCACAAAAAAGAAAGAAAAAAAGCATTTGTTTCTCATTAATTATTAGCGTGTACAATACGCTAATACACTAAGAAAGAAGTTTGTTAATATTAAAATAATCGTTTCTTCTTACCTGGATAAATTTTCGCCTAAATCCGATTAAAATCTAAACTAATTAAATATTGCTGTCTCTGACATTTTGGACCCACACCTCTAAAGTGACCTTAGTATTCACGTTTCTTAATATAAACTTCATCTCGCTAGATATAAGGATTCTAAACTTTGAGGCGTATGTGATGAAGAAGTGTCCATTTCTCCATATTCTTCATCACTCTCTTTAAAAATATCCAGCTAAACTTATGATGCTGGTATGTGTACCTCTCAGCGACGAGGAACTGTTCGTCTGGCAAAAGGAAGATCTGCATAAACAACATATTGCTTGTTTTTATGTTTACTACTGAAATAAAATTACTAAAGGTTAAAAATCCTCCGGCGCCAGAGTTGGAAGGGAATATCCGCCACCCGCCCTGCCCCCTCAGTATCCTCTGCCCGGTACCCACTATTCGCGACCTTGGACTCTGCACAATTCTCTCAGAACCCCTCAAGCTCCGGGTATTCTCGTTTAATTCACGTGAGTCTACCTCACTATCTCCTCAAACGCAACGCGCATAATCTCTATTAGTGTTTTACTAGAAACCAAGATCTAAGTTCATCCCGTAATAGCCATTGTCAAAAGACTATTACTTGGACTTTGTGCTAAGGCAAAGTTTACTACTTCTGACACATAAATCTTCTAGGTAACAGCAACGCACAACTCTCCTGTGCAAATGCTCTCTCTTCTCCCCCCCCCTACCAAGTGTAAGCTTGCATCGTTGGCTTCGTATACTCTCTAGGTCATTCGAGCGCCCCTCAGTCAATATTGTCCGTTTGTTTGTTTGGTGACCGTCCCCACCAAGTCTCTCCCTTTTAGCCGCTGAGAATCGTGTATGTTTACTGTGTATATAACTTATTTTAAAACTCCTTTTAAACTTGTAAAATAATAATGATTTTCATATTAGTAAAGTTATTTTTGTACCCGTTTTTCTGTTATCCCGGGACCTCCTAGATAGTCGACTATTTGACCAACCTACATTTAGTCAATTCGCACTGTGCTTGTATTATAAACCTCCCACGTGGATAGCCGTTCGACCTCGGCTGAGAAACGGAGAAAGGGTTAACTTGACCCTATTCTACGACCTTAAATATACAATAAAATTCTTACCTATTAAGTCAGTGAGGCAAAAATAACAATATGTCACATGATCTTTGCCTTCTCGACACCGCATCGGTATACTAACTCGTTGTGAATTGATTTTGCCTTTACTCCATCTTTTTAGATTTTCACCACACATCTTGTAAGAGAAATGAAGAGCAAATGTCTTTATTTTTATCCTATAAATCACCCCAAATTATGCCTGGTAACATTCTTGCACAAATGGCGTTATTTTCGATCGATGTCCAGTCAATGTTACTTGCCCCCGGATAAACAAAACCGATTGGGGTTATTTTTGCATTTTCTATTCATTCTAAAAATCTACTGAAATAAATAGAAAAACATAAAACATTTATAATTCTGAAATAAATTGGTAGTAAGGAAAGTATTTAAAATAAAATCATTTTAGAATAGACAAGTGTAGATCTTTACTAAACAAATCATTGAAACTATACACTAAAATAGATGAACAGCACCATTGTTATGGAAAAATAGATGTTTTATATTCGTCTTTGACATTCAACATATATTTTTTAACACTTTTTAGAATTTTTTTTATTTGGTCTAGTTGTCATATGTAGAAAAATCACACACAGGATAATATTTTGCACATTAATCAACAATCACAAGGCTTAGGAAAAAAACAATTGATAGCAATCATATAAATGAAAATTAGGAATCTAATTATGATAGCTAATGCTAATGAGTTAAATACTGCTTAATTTCTCATAGAGAGATGCGCTCTTTATACATATAAAAACACATTCGTGACGTCACACTACACCCACAAAGTTCTAGAATTACCAATTATGATGCAATAAGATGACATAATGCCTCATGACTGTTGCATGGTATAGAAATAACATCAAGTGATAGTAAAAGTTTAAAATAATATGACCATGGGCTATGAAACTTCTCTAATTCTAATGAATATATTTCGGAAAATAGAATAGCACAAAAACAATAAAAGTTCTAATTGTTTAGAGAAAAAATGCCATAGCAAAAGATTTGGACTTTCTAAAAAAACAATGCTAGATTTTAATTCAGCGCGTTGAAATACATAAGAATCAGTTGGAAAAACCTTGACAGCAAAAATGTTGCAGACCACTGAAATAATAAGAATTCGTTAAAGGCCGCTACTGTCCACTTCATGGACAACATGATAGAGAACCTCAACATGATCCAGGCATGTAAAAACTTTCGGAGCAGCCCTGAGGCCAATATTTGGGGAAGGGAGCGGAGTCAGTTTTATTAAATAACTTTAACTTTCCCGCGTAAAATATACGTTTACCAAATTTTATGGAAATATATTGAAGGGGGAGGGCTATTGCAAAAATTCCCCCTCAAATTATAATTTTGTTCTCGAATCTCTGCCGTACACTGTATGATCATTAGTTCGTATTTTAGGTCTTCCCCTCAATATCAAGCTTCTTGTCTGGGCAAAAAAGTCTCCGTTCAACACAACACATTATTCTGGGGACTGGTTTCGGACTTGACTGGCTTCCATCTTCATTCCATAAACAATGGTTAGTCTAGGTACTCAAGAACACTAAAGAGAAGGAACTAAGCTACAGAATCAATTTTCCTCATTAAACTAAGTCTTTTATCAACCCTTGTGCCTTTTATATAAGCTAGACTGGGATCGATATCATCTCAGGCTCACGTGAGCGGTAGGAAATGTTGTATACCAGGTATTAGTTCACCCTCAAGGGGAGGTAGGGGGGGGGGGCTGTAGCAGAGGCAATACCCAAGCTAGAACTGAAACTTGGTGTAGCCGCATCCCCTCCTGACCCCGAGGTCCCGAGAGAAACTGAATCTCACTTTCAGGTAATCTTGTGCCCCCCTGTCTTACCCCATATTTTATTCGCATCTGGTTAGACCAAGAGAATGGCGAAAAGGCGTAAAACCTTGTTTACAAAGCTGTCGTAGGGTGACCATGAAGAGGGCAACCCTGAAAATCGGGATACAAATCCCAGTGCGAGGGTTAAATAAACAAATCGAGTGCAGTTGGCCTAAATAATCAATTATTAGAGGTTCTGGGATTAAAGAAACTAATGGTAGAAAAATATATAACTTTACTATATACAAAGAAAATATTAATAGCTCAAGTAAATAACTGAAAATAAATAAAATGAGACCTGGGGTACCCAACGGGGAGAGGGTACAAATAACTTGATGGGTACGAGAGTCCGTGAGAGGATGCACGATGATTGCTTCCAGAGAAAAGGGGAGAGTGCAATTATCGGGGAGACACAGGTAAAGTCTAATTAACTGGAGGCTTGAATACAGTAGGTAAACGGGGTGCTGCAAAGTTCCACTTGCAAGATTTTTTCTTCTTTAACCTCGCTGGAAAATGAGCGAGGGAGTAATCCAGTCGTTCAAACGAAGTCGATAACCGAGTGATAGATGCCTGTCCGTGCCTATCGTCTGTCAGCGGGAACTCTGGCCTTAGATACGAGCAAGGCCGGGTAGAGGTGACGCATCACGTTTGTAGCTGGGAGCAGGCGGTAAGCGAAGCAGGGTGTACGAGACTGTGTAAGAGGGCTGTATGGTACTGGTTTCTCAAAGCTTTTCTCAAAATATTTATACTGTCTTGACGAAAGCGGGTCGCCGGGGGGTTCCAAAAGGGGGACGGGGATCTCATTAGACTTGGCACGCCAGGGGAGAAGGGGGAGAATAGTCTCGGCGCTTCACAGCTTTGTGCAAATTTCTTTGCCGCCGTGGGTCTGGTGCCGATCAACGGTGCGACGGCGAGGAATGGAACCCAAACGGATTACGTGGTCCCGCTAAAATGTTGCGGCTGTCTGATCGTGCAGGTATATCTCCTCAGACGCCAAAGGTAGACGTTGGGTTCTAGTGGGGGTAAACCTTTTCTCTCTGATAAAAAGTATTATATGACTACTAATGTTTTAATTCAGTATTATACCTTAAAAAGGAAATTATTATATTAATTTTAAGTTCCTATCTGCAACTGACAGAAAAAATCATATATTTTACAATATAAATGGAGGTAGAGTTTTTACCATTTAGAGGAAATTCCTCCCACATTTACACTAAAGCTTTGGTAGAAGTTCGGTCAACGATACTTTATTTATTTACTAAAGGAACTGTAATTGACGCAAGAAAATATTTAGGGGGCTTATAATTCAAGTCAATATCTTTAGGCATGGTTACAGCGTGACAGAGTGGGAAACGCATCCAAGTATAGCAATAACTGTGGCTTAGATCTTACTTTTAACTGAAAAATAAAAATGCCCCCAAACGAGAGAATATTAGAAGTAAAACCTTATCAAATTCTTAGGTAAATTGTACGAGAGAGGAAAAGAGTGCGCAACTCTCTTTTGGGTAGTCTTCGTTTTGCACTAAATATAAAAGTTTTCCGTAAGTGAAAAAAGTGCAACGACAGATGCCTGGTCGCTTATTCTTCCTTGCGAGAAACTTGCCAATAAGAGGAAAATTATTTATTTATCCACTAATTCCCTTCACATACTTTGGTTTAGTTACGGATTTATATTGTAATTAAGTAAATTCATTTATAGACCTATTTACATTAGTCTCCGAAGGATAAAGCCAGAATATCAACAGCTCATATACATATATTCAGCGGGGGTTTATTTCATCACGTACTTCTACAGTTCCAGGGAGCAGAACCTTAGGATACGAGCTAATGTTCAAATGTCTGCTGACGAAGTTTTAAGAGCAGGACCTTTTAGTATGTCTACAATGGGATTCCCATTAGATCTTTTACCAACCTTTAGTGATCCATGTCCGCTAATCAGCGAAAAGGAGAACCATTCTCTCAGTGACCTCTGACCCAGGGAAAATTTCCTTTTCTTTCTTACACTCGTTAAGGGTTTTTTCTACGAAGAGGGAGCCACGATTCGGCTGCTTGCGTGGGCTAATAATTATTATATATTAAAATAAAAACACGAAATGCAACGATCGCAGTACAGAGGTAGTTGATAAAGTGGGATAATTATACAAAATTAAATTATGAAGTATGTAAACTCAAGACCATTAGGGAAGGCTAATTGGGAAGCCCTTGGAGACAATTTTAAAGGGAAAGTATAATTCAAATAAAACTATACTTCTGAATAGAATGGATGAAATTCGAGCCTGTGCCATCAAGCGATGTGAATGGGGACTAGGGATTAGAGCGCTGAGCCTGAGAAGCGAGGAGCGCTTGATGGCACAAGTTTGAATGTTCGCGATTTCTTTGACGGGTATGATTTTATTTAAATTATTTTTATGGTTATTGAGATGTATTATTATCTTTGACGGGTATGATTTTATTTAAATTATTTTCATGGTTATTGAGATGTATTATTATTTTTTATCTCCATCTTCCTTTCTTATCAAAGTCATATGCGACTAAACTACAATGCCCAACAGAAACGATCTAGAAGCATCGTTTAGGATCGATGCGGACTGATCATAGCTGTGGGCCTGAGAAGCGAGGAGCGCTTGATGGTACAGTGTCGGCATGAATTGGAATAAGATGTATTTTTGTGTAGCATATGAAAGTCGAAAGAGGAAGCTCAATTTATTATGCATTAAATAGATGGGAAGTACTGGCAGGAAAACCAACGAGGAAATGTATATGAAATAAGAAAAATAAAATTACTCAAAGATCGCGAAAATAAGTATCGAATGAACAAAACTGTCTGAGAATAGAGGTGCTTTTAAATTTTAACCTATGAGATGTCCCATTTGATAATTATCAAATAGGACATCTCAATAAATGAAATAATAAAATTAAAAACGACCCACAATGATAATTGTGGGTCGTCTTTAAATGCTTTCCCAGCAGACTTGGCTCTCTCGTCCTTTTTCTTGGGCATCAAATTATGCTTTCATCATGCACTGATGGATGCATTTCTGCTTTCAATATGCACTGATGGCATGTAATTCTGTTTTCATCATGCACTGATGGCATGCAATTCTGCTTTTCCCATGCACTAATGGCTTTCATTTAAATTTGGTTGGTGAGTAACGAATAACCTTGTTTGAAAGCTATTTTGTATGAATCCACGTCTCGACTTATTTATAATTTATGAGACTTCATTTTCCCAGATTCATCGTCACGAGGTCAGAAATAAAAAATTGAACTTGTTTTTAGATCCTTAAAAAGAAATTTATTTATTACATGGATTTGCGTAAGAAGAACATGCCAGTATACTATTGTTTTAAATCAAATAATATCACTGAAATTGATAGTGAATATTGAGAAACTAATATTTCATGTACGAATATATACACTAAAAAGAAACTGCAAGTATGCGTATAGTTATTCATGTACCAAAGGGCTGTGACCGTATTTAATGTCTTTCAAAGTTGACCCAGCAGGAAGAAAGATGCAGAAACCGTCAAGCTGAAGATTATATATTCCTTTTAAGTGGATAGCACAGTTGTTGATTAGTCACTTTTCAAATTCTTTCGTTCAAAATTCGCATTTATTGGTTTTGTATATTATTTTTTTGCAAGTTTTATGCACTTTTTTATGGTATAATTATTTTTTTAGTAACATGACTAGAACATAGTGAAGATTAGGATAATGCAAAATTTCATACATTCGTGGAAATACTCCGTAGATTTCAAAAGTTGATTTGTGAACAAAATGCGAAACTATGCCATGCGATTTTAAATATTTACTAAAAAAACGGTGCCTGGAACTGGTTTAAATTTTTAGTATCATCCTAATATAGATTGAGCTAAATTTCAGAGTATTCAGAACACCACTACTATTCACCTAACAACCCCTTTTCCAACTGAGAAAAGTCTACCATTAAAACAAATATTCATGGAACTAAAAAAACTGATTTCAAATGATAAATAAATCATACGCGTATCTGCATCTTATGCTCGTGAATTGAGTTCGAATGCTTACTTTTCAGTAATTCTATAGCCATTTATATGATATCAGGTTTCAAGGTAGGGGTTCTGAAAGAACCTCCTGTATCTCAAAAATGGCAGGGTAGGTTATTATGATTTTGGCGGGGATAAAAGGGCTTTTAATGAGCTTTAATTTCATTTATGATAATCTAACGTTGTAAAAAGTTGAAAAAATGAAGGTGGTATCCCCTTAAACCTTGAGCCTGCAGGGGTTAGGGGTAATATTTATTCGTAATATACAAAATAAAGTGCTGTTCCTGATAGGTCAGTTGTAGAATACTTTAAGCAGCAATTGTGAAACCCTAGTGAGATTCCCGGACAAGTTATTTAAAAATATTCCCGGAGCGTTTTTCTCCCTATTTCTCACTTTGGATCTCCTTAATTGAACTGACCTTTGCTCTTCTTGAGCTTTATCTTCCAATGTCCCTTTCTTCTTCCTGTAAAATTCCGTTTTCCAGTCTCATGTGTCTCTATTCACATCCAAAGTGTTTATCTCTTCATATATATATATATATATATATATATATATATATATATATATATATATATATATATATATATGCCGTTGCTGTAATGGCATTGTTAGACAACCGCTCTGCTTCAGTTCTAGGGGGAGATCCTATACTCCTGGAACTGGAAGACTACATTTACAGGATAGCTCATCCTCCAGCCTAAAGAAACTGGTTTAATAGTTACTCCTTTATGTCGCCTTTATTACCGTCACAGAAAACTGTTATTATTAATATATTAACAGCGTTGACTAAGCCAAAACGCTCGAAAGATGGCAACATAAAGGGGTAACTTTGAAACCCTTTGGGGGGACTGGGGGATGAGCTATCCTGTAAATGTAGTCTTCCAGTTCGAGGAAGATAGGATCTCCCGCTAAACCTAAAGCAGAGCAGTTGTATAACAATGCACATACCTTAACCGCACCAATTTTTCTTGGATATTTTTCCATCTTTCTAGCATTTTGGCTAAGTCAACGCTTTTAATATATTAATAATAACAGTTTTCTGTGACGGTAATAAAGGCGACATAAAGGGATAACTATGAAACCAGTTACCCCTACAGTTACCTCTTCCAGCTCGAGGAGGATAGGATCGCCCCCTAGACCTGAAGCAGAGCAGTTGTCTAACAATGACATTACTTTAACCACACCAATTTGTCTTGGATATTTTTCCATATATATATATATATATATATATATATATATATATATATGAAAATTAACCCTCAGGAAAATGAGAATATTAATCCAAGACAATTCGAACTATATATGCAAGTTCATTTTCAAGGAATAGCATGAAAATGGAAAAGATAACTATATATAGGGCACGAAGATACGTCCCTATATAAGGTTGTCTTCTCCCTTTTCATGCTATTCTTTGAAAATTAAGTTGCAAATATAGTTCAAAAGTGATTGGATTGATCTTTTCATTTTGCTGTGGGTTAATTTTCATATTATTGCTTTCCTCACGTGCCACATTGTGAGCTTTTTCATATATATATATATATATATATATATATATATATATATATATATATATATATATATATATATATATATATATATATGTGCATATTTTGTTAAAGACCACTGTATATTTCGCCTTGATTAATTTTCCTGGGAGACATTCTATTTTTCTTATTGTTTTCTTTTTTTCCATCTTGTACAAGGTAGATAGCTTCTCCTACGTCCATCTCTCTTTTGTAAGTAAATGTGTTTGGTAATAACTAAACTTTATTAGATGAAGAGGAATAACTATCCCCGAAAAAGCGTTATCATTTCATTCTGATTCCACCAGACTTAATTGGTAAAGGAGGAAAAGAATACCTAGAGACACTCTGAAGCTGATCGCATAGATCGAAAGTTCTTCTATTAAAATTTGTTTTTTACAAAACGCAGTCACTTTAAAATGAGATGAACGTAAAAGAAGTAATCTACCATCACAAAAGAAGGCAATATGAAAAACAGAAAGTCCAAAGAAAATTTATCAAGGCGAAATATTCAATGGTCTTTAACAAAATTTGCATTCATCAAAAACTACTACCCATTTGCACTAATATATATATATATATATATATATATATATATATATATATATATATATATATATATAATTAAAAAAACACATAACACGTGATTTATATATGTATTTAAAGGCCTAATGACGGTAGCTCTGGTGCTGAGCGTCGTTGTCATATAAGCGATGAGCGCTTAATGACGCAGGTTCAAATCCCCCTTCTTTATTTATTTTCTTATAACGATTGAAATAGTTTGTCCTATCTTTCCGTTCTCTACATCTCCCATATTTTTCTTCTCAAGATTTTATTGGTTCATGTAATATTCTCCTTAGCGTTTTTCCGGGCTGTGTTACCAATTTCCGATCCTTGGGCCTTGAGCCTATATATATATATAAAGAGAGAGAGTGAGAGAGAGAGATAGAGAGAGAGCGTTATATATCTCTGTGTGTATGTTTGAGTGTAACGTGTGTTTGTATATCAACTATATATTGAATTTCTATTAATTAATTAATACCCAAAACCTCTCCTATGTAATCAAGCCACAAGAAACACGTAAACAAAGAATATGAATGAAGCGAAAAAGTTTAGTAATACATATAAAATGGACAGGAGAGATTGCGAACGAGATTAAGACCATTAAGATTAGACAGCGATCCAAGAGATGAGGGCTACTTCATTTAATTGGACCAAACTCATTTCTTCACTGCTTCCATGCTGATCTGTGAGGATACAGAATGGACTATTACGTCCTTACTCGTTTTTTAGCCCAATACGTTTTCTGCTCATTATCACTTCAACTAAGGTTACCTATTTTTTTATGATTATGTTTATTTGAAATCATTCCTGCAAAGAAAGTTTTTTCTCACCTACTTATATATAAAAACTTGGTTTTTTGTCTATTGTAAGGGGTGATCTCAATAGTAAATATTTTATGGTTCTGTTTGTCTCTCTCTCTCTTTACAATTATAAATTATTTCTCTTATCATCTTTCCTACATATATACGTCTAGTTTTTTCTCAGTTACAGGGTTTGTATTGTTTCTCGGTTAAACAAATCGTCCGGTTTTGTTCTCAGTAACACGATTTCTCTGGTTTCTTTCTTAGTCGCACAATTTTTTAATTCTCAGTTAGGGTGAGGAAGGGGAATACCAACCGAGGGGAAACATATTGACATATCGAGTGAAATGAAGTGCGTCCTTTCGAAGTAGCCACCATGGCATTGTTGTGAGAACAACATTCTTCTTATCATGGACAATGCTGAATGTCACATGAACATTCATATTGTGGAGTTTGCGATCAAGCATGGTATCGTAATTGTTACCTTGCCTCCGCATATAACAAACAAACTTCAGCCATTGGATGTGAGTGTGTTTGGTCCCTTCAAGACGTTTCTGTGGGGCCTATTGAACGACCACTCTCTCATGCACCCTAAAGAGCACATAACCCGGCACCAGTTGCCAGAGTTGGCCTCTGAGGCTTGGACTAAAGTCAGTAACCCCTCCAACATTCTTGGTGGTTTCAGGTCGACTGGTATCTGGCCTATCAATCGCAACATCTTCACAGATGATGCGTTTGTAGGAACACAGGTAATAAGAGCGACCGGCACCACATGTGATTTTGCAGTAGAAGTTACTCCAACTTCTTCTGATAGAGAGGAAGGACCAGCTGAAGGCTATAACTCAGAAGTAGACCTTCCGTCTACCATGCATCCAGGTGATGACCTGGCCCCTGCTGATGTGATGGTGGAACCCTGCTCATATGGGGACCCTGGCACCTCCAGTGACCCTGCCGCCCCAGGCCTTAGCACGACTAATCCTGCCACCCCAGGCCCTAGCACTGCTCACCCTGCCATCCCGGGCCCTAGCACTGCTGACTCTGCCACCCCAGGCCCTAGCAGCTCAAACCTTGCTTCCCAAGAGATCACCCCAGAGAGTGTCAGGCCGTTTCCCAAGGCTGCTCCTCGTCCTTATGAAAAAGGACGTAAGAGGGTACGGGCCTGCATTCTGACTAAGAATGAGGAGGCCATCTCAGATCTGAGGATGAAGGCAGAGAAGAGGAAGAAGATAGAGGAAAAAAGAAGGCAGCGGCTGAAAAGAAGGCATTAGGAGAGAAGAAATCTGTGTAAGGAGCAGGAAGCCTGTCCATGTAGAGCAAGATAGTGAGGAGGAAGACGTTGATGATGTTCCTATGCTGCACTATGACTTCTCAGAGTACTCAGATGTGTTGGAGGACGAGGACAATTGGACAGAATTGTTATACCCTTTGCTGAGAAGGCACCAGTGGTGAGGGACTTTATATTTTTGCAGCTAAAATTTATCAATTATCATAATTCATTATCAAAACTAGCCTAATCTGGCATATATATTTATTTTTTGTTTAGTTTTATCTCAGTTTTCAATTCTTTTTCAGGTGGGGGATTTTGTTCTTGTTTAGCTGAAGCTGGAAGAGGGAAGGAAGGTAGGCACATTGGTGTGCTATGTTGCCCAGGTCTTGGCCATCATGGAGGATGGGAAGTTTAATTTTTCTCTCTTCAGCAGGAAGTCAGCTTTCTCCAAGGACACTTTTGCCTTCCCTACCATCTTAGACGAAGCGTCTGTCGAGCCAGGACAGTGTAAGGGTATCCTGGGAACCACCAAGGGTGCCACCAAGAGGCAAGTCAACCTGGTTCAGGTGTACCCTTCTCTGATTTCCTTCAACATGCACTTCTGGGCCTGTATTATCCTACAGGCTAAGGTATTTATTTGTATATAGTCTTATGTCTTTAATTACCTCTATTTGTATGTAATTAGGCTATCAGTTGCTCAAATATACTTTAAGGTGTCTTAACTTCCCTCTCTGGTTTAAAGAGTTGTTGATAAATCATAAGATTTCATAAAAGTTCGAAAAATTATTTTTGTTTGCCAGAGCTAATTTTGTTTTGTCAAATAAATGTTAATTTTTTATGTGCTTATCTTTCATTTCATCACTTAATAATGATGGAGGGGCTAGGGTTATCATAATGTTGATTTTAGGCAAATAAAACAATGTTTTTTGTTTTATGAGCTTCAAAAATAAGGGTCGATGTTTCCTCACACCCTGGTCGGTGTTCTCCTGAGGTAGGGGAATACCAACCGAGGTCCCCCAAAATTTTCAAGTGCCAAAAAATGACAATTATTTTCTGAGTTGATGATCTATGAGTATACCATAGGTGAGCTATGTTGTGACGTTTGTTTTGGGCATAGTTTGCACTCGCTCAGGTACAAAATGGAATTTTTTGGCAGGTTTTTCTACTAATAGGTCGGTGTTTCCCCACCCCACCCTACACATTTTGTCTTGTATCTTTTTCACCGACACAATTTATCTTGCTTCTTTCTCAATCAAACAATTTGTCTCGTTTCTTTCTTAGTTACACAATTTATCTTCTGTGTTTCTCAGCTACTCAATTCGTCTTGTTTCTTCTCAGTTACAAAATTCGTCTTGCTTCTTTCTCAATTGCACACTTTGTTTTGTTTTGTTCTCAGTTACACAAACAGACACAATTCAATTTGTTCCTTCTCAGTTGCACATTTTATCTTGTTTTTTTCAGTGGCACATTTGTTTTGTTTCTTTGTGTATATATGTTAATAAACATATATACACAAAGGGCAGAATCCACTTTTTTCTTGTGACCAAGACAACTTACAACCCTCCTGAACATACTTCTCCCCCCTTCTTTCTCAAAAAGAAAATTCCCCTTGTGTGAGGACTCAGAATCTATAATATATGGAGAATTTACCATATATGGGTTACTGTTACGACGAAAGAGGATGAATAAGTTAAGAATAAGAGGGTGAAGCAAGTAAGCCCCTGAATTAATGAAGGATTGCTTGGAAACTGCCGCCCCTTCCACCTCTCTGTAAAAAAATAATTAGTTGTGTAAATAGAGGTAAAGAAAAAAAACAACCTAAAGTAAAAACGCGCGCCCCCTGGTGGCAGGAAATCGAATGAATCGTTACTGCTCACGAGTGGGAATCAAATAGATGATTTATCATTCGAAATGTTTACCAAAGTCTCGCCTCTCCGTTAAATTGGCTTGAAGCGGGAAGGTCGAAAATGTAATGAAGTTTTTCTCTATTTCCATTTTGTTCATGAATTTTTATAGGAAACAAGTTTCAATTTACGGTTCATTAAAGCCCGTATTTGGATGGAAGGATGCTCGTCTCTAGATATTGCCTGGAATTGTATCTGTTAAGGAATCTTCTTTAAAGGCAGAAGAATTTTGTATGCTTTAAGAAAAAATAAAATAAGTCATCTCTGCCCAAGAATTTTTAAAAAAAGCAAAGAAATTGTTGAGAGGGAAATAAAATTGTTTGTGAATAACTCAACTAAGACGACTGTTTGTGGTAGAAAGTACCACCGAAGTTTACGACATTCTCCTTACCTTCACCAGGATCCACAATCAAGTAGTGTTACCCTATGGACAACCCTTAGGAGCAAATCGATCTCTTATGTGGATCACGATAAAATAATCTCAACGTGTCGTAAAAAATAGGGAAAAATGATTGTTCGTAGTTCGAATATCTGAAACTTAGATAATGTAGTATTTTACTACCAGTTATCGATCTTTACCATAAACAAGCATAAAAAGATAATGGCTAAGTCCCAGGAGTGGTAGGTTCAGAATGTGGGTGAGGAATGGTTAGTGGTGTTTTTAAATTTTAATTTACACTAAGTGCCTTTAATTGTGACTTAGACACAATTTACATTCTACATAGGTAATAATTAGTATTGCCGCATTTAGCTAATATAAAATCATTGTTTATTTTGGGAATATTAATCTAGGCATCTCGAACCGTGTCTCATAACTCTTTAGATTTTGGCGAATTTTCGATTATTTTATCAAAATAATTCAACAACGATTCGTTAATTACACATTTACTAACTATCAAAGACCTAAAAGTCTCCTTGCGGGTAGTTCATAAATTAAGGGCAAGGGTAGAAGTCAGAAGTAAAGGACCGGTAAAACGAAGAAAGGATATTAATAAAGAATTAGTCTAATAACACTTATTTCTCTAAAGTTATATCTATAAGTAATATTAATAGATTATATTCCTGAAATATTACTGTAGAAGTATCAAATACATTATTAGGTAAATTATTCCAAGTTTGTGTTATTTTGTAAAAAATTAAATCTTTTTATATCCAATTGTTAAATCTTTTGTTCACTAGAAAAAATGATTATTTCTAGGGGCTTCGGTTATCTAGCTTAAATATTGACTCAATAAAGTAAATCCATTTAATATTTTTAAGACTTGAAAGATTGGCAAAATAGACGCGGATTTTCCAGCGGAAAAATTTGAGGTACCTCAGTTTTTCTTCGTATGATCTATTTCGAAACTGAGGAACTAATTCCGTCCCTTGACCCTGGACTTAGTTTAGTATTATTTTGTACGCTTGCATATATGTACACCAAAGGAAATTAATTTTGTCGTAAAGGTTGCCGTTTCCATAGGAAATCCATTTTAGTACAAAGATCGTCGTTTCCAAATTAAATCCATTTTCCTGCAAAGATTGCTGTTTCCAAAGGAACTCCATTTTGCTGTAAAGATTGCCGTTTTCAAAATAAATCAATTTTAATGTGTGTAGTAGATCACATCTGCAAATCTCTTTCACGACGGTTTTGTGTGTGTGAGCGAGAAGTGTCATGAGTTGCAAAGAAACCCAAGGCACCTGTGCAAACAGTCTTCTCTGATACAACAACGATCGTGACAGGCATTTCCTTCATGAAGATACACACTTTGAATTGGGGGGAGCCTCGACTTTACCCACCATTTCCAGAGACTTAACACGGTGGTGCTTTACACTAAAGACAGGACTTCACCGCTCTTTAGACAACTTCATTTACCGAAGATCTAATCAACCATACGTAGAGCTGCCTAACCTATTGACTCAAATACAGTCCGCTGCTTCACCCATGAGCCACGCATTATTGCATATTTTTTCGGAGAACATCAGACTTCCATTTTGGCCCTCGACATTTCTCGAGAAGGTGACTATTACTAATAGCTTCACTTGACTTACACAAGTTAAAACAACTATTCGTCCAACTTGAGCTGACACTCTTTAACTCGAGCTGCCCACTTTAAATTATTTCTCCGCTAGGTTCATGATTATTACACTTAATTAAACTCTCTTATCTCACTGGATCTGGTATGCTTAACGAACGCTCATCAATATAACAGTTTAAAAGCACAATAAAAACTAGCTTAGTAACCACATCCCACTGTGTACATTCCATTTTAACAGAAAATTGTAACATAAATACTCTGCACCCGTGAATGAAAACCACCAGTGTATTGCGATGGTAAAGTGGAAAGGTTAAAAGAGAAAAGGGATGCAGTTGTCTTCAAAGCTGGAAGATTGGTCTATTGGAAAAATCCCTTGCTTAGGTCAAATAACGAGCGTCCCAAAGACATATCCGATGCGTTATGAAAGTAAATTACCATTACTATACTAACCGCATAACACCGATGCGTACATCGCAGTTTAATTGACAATCATATCCATTCTTTCTATCAATACTTACAACTCTAAGCAATCAAACAACTTTCACGAACGTATTTATCCCGGGAAGTCACGCGCTTAAGTGCTTGCGCGCAATCATGCTCCATCAAGGCGCGACCCTTCGAAACGGCAGGAATCCGTCACCTTTCAACTCTCTCACACCAAACATATTCCTTATTTTAATTAGCATTTTAGGCAAAACCTAACTCAATTTTTGTTTAAATTTACCTCTCTGATGTCTTTTCATAAAAATCTATTTTTCTATGTGTTCATTATTGCAAATTTGCAGGTCATCCATTGCAATAATATGGTGAATCTGAATTCAATTTATCACAAAAGTCTTCTGTATTTAACAACTGGCATTTATTTGAAATCACAAATTGCTCCGCAAATCGGAGCAATTTTGATTTCTTACCACAGAAGAGATATATTACGTTTAATATCCCTTTAAGGGAGGTTAAAACTGTAATTATTTACCCTTCCTCAGCGTACAAATATGTTCTCTGTAACTCTAAAAGCGCTAGCCTTATTTTTTTAAGTTAAAATGTTTGGTCTTAGCAAACATCGCTTCTCTCATATTCACTATTCTTGTTTCTATATTTATGTTCTTTTTGCTAGTCTTTCGCACCAATTGTTATACCTAATTGGGTTTGATGGATGGTGTCAAAGTACTCTTACCTTAAATATAGCCTCATCTGTTGTTACCAAAACATGTGAGGATGACTGGAAACCCTCAATCTCAAAAATATCAACAATGTCACAGTCTCGAAACAAACGCTCATCCTAAAGCACCTAACTCAGAACCAGAACTCGGATATTCGTACATAGTTAGTATTTCATACCAATTTAAGACTACACTTCTACAATTTAGAAAATAATGATTTTATCATTTAAGTAACATTATGTGTAAACAAATTATTCATTATGATGTATATGAATATCGTTATTTCTGCTTAACATGTTCTTCGCTTTCTATTGGTTTTAGTGGCAAATCTTTTATAGAAATCGGTTCTACATTCTAATTAATCATCAATCTCCTTTTTGTCTCTGAAGAAATAAACACGAAGCCGGTTGGAGGTGGTTTCTTCTATTTATTGAGAATTTTTCATTTAAGAGCAACGTCCAAAAGTAGAGAAAAAAATATCAAAATCTACATGTGAGGAAAAATAGTGGTTAAATTTCATGAAAATTGCCGAGTATATTGTTTAAAAGTTGTCCCTGATACTGGTTAAGTTTCAATTCGTAGAACTTGACCAGAAAGTAATGTGTATTGGACGACAGGATGCGTCCAAAACTAGGGAATGATAACATATAGCTTTCAGTTTTTAAATAAAATTGTGTTACGTATACATAACAACAATGTTTCAGGTGTATAGTAGACTCCTACTTATGGTATTTCTCCTTTATCAGGATGATGATACGAGTTCAGGTAGATAAATACTTCAAAAAACATGCGGTCCAGTGGAGGAGTGAAGGAATGACACTTTCTGGCATTTAGAGGTCATTGTGATCCTTCAAATGTTTGCTAATTCACGCATAATAAAGCTCCATGTAAACAGGTGATCCTTCAAGACGACGAAGAAAAGAGGTCACACTCGAAAACCCATTCACAAGGAAGATCGCGCGATGCAACGGATATCGATAGGGGAACGATTTGGATGGCAGCCGGTATTTGAAGTCAAGGTACCGAAAATGTCTCGTATCACTGATTCACGTAGCTTGAGAGAGGTGAGACTCATAGCACACTGTTAGAGGAAACAACTCATAATTAAAAAGAATAAATCTGTTAGGTTGTTGTTCGCTACTGAGCATGTCTAAGGAATCCAGAAAAGTAAAAAATTGTTTTTTAAACAATGAATAAAATCTTTGGATAGTAAACCGTAAGCAGGGCGTCATGCGGGTGAAAAATTGAACCAATATGCAAGAAATTTAGATATTGCAACATTCAGCATTATGCTATCTAATACATATTTCTGTATCTATATATATATATATATATATATATATATATATATATATATATATATATATATATATATATAACCGCTATAGAAGGTAAATAGAGCTACCTTGAAAGCCAACAATGGTTAGTATTTCGGCTACTTAGATTTGGCAAAAGTGGCGCCAGCTGGTTGTTAGGTTAGGTTAGGGAATAAGAAAAAGAATAACAATAAGAAACAGAATAAGAAAAAGAAAAGGAAAAAAATAGGAATAAGAAAAGATAAAGGAAAAGAATAAGAAATAAGAATAAGGAAAAGTAAAACGAAAACGAAAAGGAAAAGAAAAAGAAACGAAGAAAGAGAAATAAAAGGAAAGGAGAAAGAAAAAGTAAGAGTAAAAGACTAAGAAAATGAAAAAGAATAAGAAAAATAAAAAGAATAATAATAAGGCATTTTACTCAAAAACTATGGAAGATGTTATGATTTAGTGTAATCTGTTGTCTACTAAATATCTACCTTCCGATTGCAAAAATTTATTTGAATTTCCTTTTACGGTACACAAATGGTTTTGGTGGTGGAAAAAAGTGTTTCCGCAAGTAAGTGAAATAATGAAAATCAGAAGTTCAAAATTAACAAATTTACCTGAAGTAAAGTAATCCGACATCTAATGTAGCACGGCATAATTCTTTTTTTTCTAATTAGCTTTGATCTAATGCAATATATAAATTAATAATGTTCTGTTCTCTTCCTTGGTACATCCAATCTTTTCTCCGCATCACAAAGAAGTCCCGTTTTATCATGCAGTTAACAAAAAATCAACCAGTATTTATCACAAAATTTCTTAGGACTTGCTGTATTAAATATGTACAAGATTTATTTGGTGAACGTTTTCCTTATAATCATCGACTAAAAAAGGCCGCTATTACAAAAAAATGTCCGGAAGGAACATACCTAAATCTAAACAAATGTCGTTTGGGTCTTAGGAGGATCATAAGAACAGCAGAAAATATTGAAAATGTTCAGATGGCACTTCTTCAAAATATAAGCTTATCAATTAGAACGAGTAGCCTGCAATTGGCATGGTCATCATTTAACTGCATTGTTAAACTCGATTTATAATGACATCCCAATGAGATGTATGCAAGGTACCAACTTCTTGAAACTTATTTTCCGCGTCGTAGACAATTTGTAGAATGGCTTCTCCATAAACTTGCTTGTTTTTTAGACAACATTGTGTTCGCTGACGAAGGCAACCTTTTTTCATGAATAAAAAGGTAAATTGACATAATATTCGACAGTATGCGCAGGTGAACAAGCGCTCAGAATTTAACTTTGATAGCCATATTTGTGGGCACAAAGTGTCTCTCTGGATCGAGATATGCAGGAATGTCCATATTCTCGTCGGCCCATTATTTTACGACAATCATTTCACTGGATCTGATCATGATTATCGAGGTATGCCTGTGAAGACTTGCTTGGCGTAAGGGCGCATACACAAGCACGGGCAGATAGCCGACCCTAGGCCGCCTGTGATATGCTTTGGGGCAATAAAGGAGTGAGGAACCGCCTCCTTGATTTTTATACAGATTCCGATTTACGGTTGACCGAGATTTATCTAATGGCTTGCCAAGTTGCAGTTCAAAGGATATATAAAGAACAAGACCCCAAAATATAATTTTAATATATATATATAATAAATGAAGCAATATATATATATATATATATATATATATATATATATATATATATATATATTTATATATATATATATATATATATATATATATATATGAAATGAAAAACTCACAAAGTATCACGTAAGGGTAGCAAATGAATGCAATGTCCCGCAGGAAAAAATGAAAAGGTGTTTCCAAGTACTTTCGAACTTTATTAAGTTCCTTATTAAGGATAACTACAAGAAATAGTATTATATTAGAGGTATATATACGAAAGAAAAGTATGAAAGACCGCCTCAAAAACAAGAAATCACACATGAGGAAGAGGGAAGGGAGAAGGTAAAAACACACATTAAAAATTACAAGAAGCAAGTAGTAAGGTCAAACTAAGTCGAAGGAAAGGGTAACAGATTCAAAGAAATGGAGATAGCCTAACGAGGGAGATTATAAGACACGATGAGCAAAAGGGGAAAAAATACAAAGTACAAAACAGAGCAGTGACAATTAAAAAATAAAAATAATAATAAAAAAATAAAATAAAATAGGGGCCACATAACTAAAGAATGTATATAAAAAAAACAACTAAGAACGAAAGACAAAACTAATTTCTTTGAGTATTAATCTTTTAATTATAGCATCTATTTTATATAAACCAGGGGAAAGGTTAAAATTATCACATTGGCTTATAAAAGCACATTTGGCCGAGTTCCAGTTAATTAGATGGTCCTTATCTGACATATGGACAAAGAAAGCACTGTTATCTTCCCCTCTTCGGACATTATATTTATGTTGATTTATGCGAACAAATTACTTTTCTTTCGTATATATACCTCTAATATAATACTATTTCTTGTAGTTATCCTTGATAAGGAACTTAATAAAGTTCGAAAGTACTTGGAAACACCTTTTCATTTTTCCTGCGGGACATTGCATTTATATATATGTATACACATATATATACAAAAAAGGGGGAACAAATTACTCGATAAAGATAGTAAATTGTGACATTTTATCACATGAAAAAGTTAAGTGATCGGAGCAAAATTAACGTTAAGTCGAACGAGAGATATTAATTACGATTGAGCGGGAAGTCAATTCAAAAGTGGATGCGGGTGACGATTGACGGAGTGTAATCAGGGTATTACAACACTAGAGCGTTTTAACCTGAAGCATAGGGGTGATCTGAGGTGAGGAGGGGGGTGCCAACGGCACAGGTCTTCGAGAAGATACTTCGGGGAGTGCTAACGAGGAGGACTCTTAGATGGGGGTTTTGATTACTTCTTGTTGAAGAACGAGATTTTCTCTGCTCCAGAGAGAAGGAATCCCAAACACAAGACTGTTCTGAGAATCGGCAGGGAGTCCTAGACACGAAGGAATGGGAGCCTTGAAGGGGGTCCAAGATGAGAGGGGGTGGCGTAGTTCTCCGGGAAAAGGGTGTCTCGATAGCTTTCCTCTGAACAGTTGCCAAAGCTTCAAGAAGGAAGATCTGCTGGTGAGACCTTTACGCCGAGGTACGACTTGAACAGGGATTGCGGGATTTTGCAGGGGAGCAGACAAAACTGTCTGGACGGAGGAACTGGCAGACTCTTAATCTCCTCGAGGAGTGGCGGACTCAGAGTTTAATAGCTAGGTGGCTGGTCCGATAGATAGCCTCAGGGCATGGCCGTCCCTAGAGGATTCTCGACATCAGTCTATGTAAACTTACTTTGAGATAACGAGTCGGATCAGACAGCGAAGTTTCCCTTATGAAATGGGGGTAGGGTTAGTACGGCTACACTCGTGGGAGAATAGGCATGCCTGGGAAGCATAAGGGGAAAGCTCCGCGTTATCATGGGGGAGGAGGGAGCGAGGAGTGTCCAAAAGCAAATACAGCTAGGTCGGGTGACTCAGCGCGGGACTGCTTCCTTCTCGATGATTCTAAACTTCCCACACCAAGGAGTACGTGGTTTAGAGCGAAAGGACTGAAAGGGGTATTCCGAGGAGGGCTTCCTTTCACGCTGGTTCTTCGAGGGTATCCCCTCACAATGATCGATAAACGGATCACTTCAGCGCTCATCGGTGTTTAAGGCAATCAATTATATAGACTTTGGTGGATTCAGGACGGAGCCCAAGCTCATAGAGTTCTTGCTGTGAGAGAAAGACTGAAAGAACATTTTAGCTTTCGCATTGTCGCGCTAAATCATGCAAATGTAAGGACCCAAGATCACCGGATTTAACACCGTGCGATTTCTTCATATTGGGATAACTAAAAATTAAAGTGTATTCTACTCCACCGGAAAACATACATAAGCTAAACCTAGTATCACGCTTAAAGTCAATTTACTTAAAGAAAATCAACAGTTTGTAAAAAGAGTTGTGCAAATCAATGCTGTCCAAGGCTCAATTGTGCTTGGAAAGAAATGGAAGACAGGTGGAAGGAAAATGGGATTAGAAATTATTTTTAAAAAGTTGTATTACACATATTTAAGGTTTAGTTATTAATTGAGAGATAAATTTGTTAATTTACAACTTCGGATTATTTATATATATATATATATATATATATATATATATATATATATATATAGAGAGAGAGAGAGAGAGAGAGAGAGAGAGAGAGAGAAAAAAAGAGAGAGAAAGAGAGAGAGAGAAGGAAAAAGCAAATATAAGTTCTGCAGAAACCTTGTGTTGCAGACTATATAACAATATAGTACAAGAGAAAGAGAAATTTGACGCAAATGAGCAATTAGGAGTTTTTTAAATTAAGAGAAAGGGGCTTGCAAAATGGTTTGAACCTCATAAAATAAATATGGCGAAAGCCCTGAGATGGTTTTTACCACCAGCAGAACTTGTATTTGCTCTTTGCTTCTATGTAACATGGATAATGAGCCTTTAAATTGTGAGTGGGTAAGAAGATATGGTATAAAAATCCCTTGGAAGTTCCCAGGATTGTTGTTAAGTGCCTTAAGTGCAATAACAACAAGGTAACTATAGCATAATTAGATGAAACGGGAAGCCCGCCTCTCACTTTCTTACTTATGAAACATACATTTGCATGTAATTAGCTAGGTAGATAATAGATAGACAAATAAATACGAATTAAACGCTTAGCAGTTTAATAAAGTTTTTTTTTAAAGCTCAACTTTTCTCTCTATCTGATTCTCTCATCTGCTGACCAAACTCTGTATTTCATTTTCCCCAAATCTCAATGATGTCACAGCAGAAATTGTGCACTGCAAGCATTAAAACCAAGGCATTGCTGGAAAAACTGCCTTTTCTTAAATAATTCTCTAAAAAAATAAGCTTACAAAACTGTTATACGGTCAAAAACCCATTCTGCTCGACGTCATACGTTTCCGGTGCCATCCACATTTTAAGATAGGTTACGAAAAGTGTATCCCCGCCCTCTGGTCGTGAAAGTAACAAATAAACAGTCAGTGTTGGAAATTGACCTGCCCTTCTTACGGTAGTAATTGGTAAACCCACTTAAAAACCTGTGAAATCTCCCCCCGCGTAATATAGGATTGGGAGACTTCCATTAAACTAGCAAATAGCTCCTCCAAAGTAGTATCCTATTGTTAAGCCCCTTTAGAGGTAAGCCCCATCTCTCTTCATATAAAACCCTTGTAAACTGGATCAGAGGGCATTCTGAGAAATCTTGTACTTTGAATCAAGCTAAACTATAACACTCTTTCGCTCTCCGCCAGTGCGTCAAATTGGGCTTCGAACACGGGGAAACAAATTACGTTGAATTGCTTTGATCACTGAGGGTCACCGCCCTTCTTCCACGATCGAACCCTTTGCAAGAATCATCCTCTAACGTCAGATTGCACCGAATACCAAACTACCAGGCAGTCCTTTTTTATCAAGAAGGATTCTGTTGGGCCGAATGCCTAATCACTTTGACTTTGTGCCTTATCTACCGACTAAGGGTCATTGGCGCCATAGTTACAAGACCAGAAAGGATCACTAAATCTACACTTAGGAAGATACCCGATTTGATAGGGTACTGCTTTGGGCGAAGTAGAGTCACTGTGCCTGGTAGTGTAACGGTAGGGCATCTGATCGGCAATCAGCAGAACCGGGTTAAGGAGAATTCCGTAGCGCCGATTGCCTGATGACCTTGACTTTGTGACCCATCTACTGACTAAGGACCATTTGCGCCATAGTTACAAGGCCAGAAGGGAAAAATAAATCAACACTGGTGACCTTGCCTCTACCAATATGCATTGCCATGTCATCTTCATCACCCTCCCATTGGCCTGGCTCATTCATTACCCTCAAATGAGAGTAAAATTCGTTCATTTGATTGTTAAGGTATGGGAATAACTGACTACTAGTCTACTATGCCCAACGTGGGAGCAACAGTGATATGCTACCTTAGAACACTTTGTAGGGCTACATCTCCTAAGATATTGCGGGACATAGTGGCATTCTACCAAAGCACCGCCCGAGTTCAGAGTGCGAGACACCTTTATAAGTCTCTCCGGGGTCTGAAGATTAACGAAATCAAATTATCCCGAAACCACAGTGATTGAATCATCAATAAACAAGGCAACTTGTAGGTACGACCTTTGGGCCTATAAGGCATTAAGGCTATTAACTTTATTTAGTTGGTGGCACATTAAATTTTATTTAGACGAAGGATTTTTCACTTAGTTTTCAATTATTAGTGAATTTATACGAAGTCATTTTTGGTTTACTCTTTAATTAAGATCAAATCCTTATCGTTCGGGTACGATATTGAAGACAAGAAATTTAGTCTTCATTTGTGCAGTTTTAGTGCAAATTATTCAGGCACTGAGCTTTAAAGAATTTGTAAGATGTACGATATCTCTGATCGAAATAATTGAGGTAAAATACATTTTATATTGTAGCGATCGGATTATGTAATAGGTAGGCTACTAGCACCAAATTGGAGGATTTAATAAGCCTAGAGAAAACCTCCACAAAATGGACGCGCGGTAGTATTATTAATTCTCAGTATACCTCATTGATATAAAATAAATATCTAAAATTGGAATAAGAAATTAAGGATGTATAGATTAATTTTGTATCTATGAATTTGAATACAAAAATAAGGAATGTAATATATTTCTTAATGTACATATATATAGAAGACAAGCAACCGTTTTAAGTGAGCGTATGACTAACAATGTACGAATGCACGAAAGGTCAACGTGATCGCTGTCAATAAACAAATGCGAAAACAAACATTTCGCGTTTTAGAATAGATTTATCGAAGGACAGAAGTCTAAGATACAACTAAGTAAACATACCAGCTAGCCAAAGGGACTTGTATCACAAAGCTGTGGCAAGCGCATCCTGTTATATTGATAAAACTTGGTATATGAAAGTAATTCGACTTACACAGTTTTCATTAGCTCTGCCTTTGGGGTGGAGAACGATAATTCTAGGCCACGCCCTGTAGGAAATAAGTATGTATATATATATATATATATATATATATATATATATATATATATATATATATATATATATATATATATATATATAGTCGGAGCAGCTCAGTTAACTAGATTATTATATTGTTAAGATAACTAGATTACAGTCTTTAAGAAGATCATCTCGTTCACGTTCGTCCTTTTAAGTTCACTAAGTCTGGTCGCTCCAGAATTTAGTACTTCGCGTTGAATATATATAGACTGCTAGTCACCCGGAAAGTAACTTCGTGATGTGCTGCCTTCCCCGTTATAGGCCAAGATTAGAATGAAGTATATTTTTGCAAAGTCCTTCTTTACCTCGATTACCCTGAAACCTTCGGTAAGTCCAGCCAAAATAAGAGCACAGTGAAGAATTCAGCTTTGGATTCAGATACTTAATTCGCCTTCATATAAGTTGGTTACCCATTAAATGATTATTTTTCTACGGTACACCACTATAAATTGGTGACTATCACAATTGAAAGCTCCATAACTAAGGGCCATTTATAGAACATTATCTCAAACAAGTTGGTAATCAACCTATAATATTTCCGTAGCAATTTTAGTTAGCGTAGGCATTGTTTATTTCTTGTGGAAACGGACTAATATTGATCAGGAACTTAGGGGTTGATAAATTAGCTTTAGTTTCTCCTTTAGCTATTCTTAGTGGTCATAGTACATAACAGTGTTGATACATAGTACCGCACTTCCCCCAACTTCCTCTTTTTCTGGCAACACAGATTTAAAGCCCTTTCTTTTAGACGATGGACCAAACTCCTACAAACCCACCAAATCACACACTCATCAAACACTGTGTACACACTTTGAACATAACACGTCTACTATCATTACAAATCCAGTTTTCAAACTAAAGGGAACAATAAATGGCGCATACCAACCTAGGTTAGAAGATGCCACAACATGGCGAGCTTTCAAAGAGTCGCTCCACCATCAATTCAAACAAATTAGTTAAGAACAGCCCTTGACCAGATTAGCTGCGGTATTCGCTCTGAAGTGGAATAAAGACAAGAAAGAGGATATCCTGGATATACACACTTCCGCATGCAAGGCAATAAAACAGTTTGTGAAGCTCTTAAAGCCGTATAAACGTCATTAAACTTCCGGTGTAGTAATATGAAGAGCTATGGAATCTATAAGCTGCAACTGCAATTTACGCGAACCTTTCGCCTGCGTCACAAAAGAAATTCCAGAATGATCTTAGGTTAGATGAGGATGTTAACATTGCCTTAAGCAAAACGAGAGCAGATAAACAAGAGGCTTTTGGCCATGGCTACAGGGACCAAACAGCCCTCTCTACCTACCTTCAAGTACTCGCATATGCATGCGCAAGCTCATACACCAGAACAACGAACCCAAACTAGATACAAACCCTGGTGTGCGAACGATAGAAATGATAACCGGAAGGATAGTATACCTAGAAATGACAAACGTGCTAACACTTACAGGGTATAGAAGTGTATTAACTGTGATCGGGTTGAACACAGGATGATACAATGAAGAGAACGTCCTAGGTGTCATAATTGTAAGGTAAAAGTACACTATGCTGCTGAATGTAGGAATCCCCCATACTGTTTTGTATACCGTGAGGACGGACACATGAGAGGTGAAACCCCAAAATGTGAAAGTTACAGCCGAGTACCTATAGCACTGAGGAATGCCAGGGGGTTCACATCCAAACCACCACAATGAACTCGTACCGATCGAACAGGGAATAGATTTGCAGGGGCCAGTACAAAAGAATATTTGGGTAGTTGGGTCCGAACGAGACGATATTCTCACTGCCTGTGAAGTAGAATTGGGGTATCCTGAGCTTTTCCCGCAGATTGAGAGCCGGGACTATACGTAATCTTTTTTCGGGAGAGGCCCTCCGCCAGACGAAGGACCTCCTCAGTATTAAGTAAATAACTTACAATTAGGCTAGTACCAATAAACTCATTATAAGAAATAGCAGTTAGGGGTTAGAAGTAAGCTAAGCCATGCCGCTCCTTATTTGCTCTCCGCCACTGCGTCGTACCGGGTTTCGAAGACATGCAAGCAAATTACGTTGAATTGTTGTGATCACTGACGGTCACCACCCGTTCTTCCACGATCGAACCCCTTGCAAGAATCAACTTCTAACGTCAGATTGCGCCGAATACCAAACTACCAGGCAGTCCATTCTTATCAAGAAGGATTCCTTTGGGCCGAATGCCTAATCACCTTGACTTTGTGCCTTATCTACTGACTGAGGGTCATTGGCTCTATAGTTACAAGGCCAGAAGGGAGCACTAAATCAACACTTAGGGAGATACCCGATTTGATAGGGTACCGCTTTGGGCGAAGTAGAGTCACTGTGCCTGGTAGTGTTACGGTAGAGCATCTGACCGGCAATCAGCAGAACTGGGTTCGAGTCCCGGCCAGGAATTTGACATTTTTTTCCCTGACGTTATTTAAGCCTTCGCAGTAAGGATTGCCTTCATTGTGCTGCCCTTTGCTCTCTTTGATCCTAGGTGATCTCCCAATGTCCCTTTCTCTTACCTTTAAAAAGATCATGTTTCTTGTCCCGTTGCTCTTTCGCGTCCAATTTCTTCTCGTAAACTATGTTCGTAGATTTCATCTGCCAAAATTTCTCGTTCCTGAAATCTACTAACATAGGAAACGTGTTTAACTGCCCAAATGATGACTGCAAGCTTCATAACAACTCAAAATATGTTGGTATGATCACCACCCTTTCGAAGAGTTTAACAATGCAATTGCAACATGGAGCCCCCGAAAATCAGATGGAGAGTGTGCATAACATCAGCTTAACTAGAGGTATATTGGTTAATAATACCACGATCAAACGAAAAGGGAGAAATAAAGCTGGACTGAATACATTAAAAGCCATCTTAATTAACGAAGAAAGGACAGCTATCAACATCCAGGCTACGAACTGGAATCGAACATTAAATTTATTTTAAAATTCCACTCACACCGAAGGGGCCCGTTCCCTTGACATAACGTTCAAGTGAGAAGGAATAGATATTTCCTAAAATCCGTTTTCTTTTGATTCCCATTTTCATTCTGACTCCACCATTATTCCCCGCTAAAGGAGGAAAGACACTCTGAAGATGATCGCATAGATCGAAAGCTCAGCAATCAGAGTCAAGTTTGTTTTTACCAAACACATTTCATTTAAAAAAGAGGTGAACGTAGGAGAAGTTGTTTACCATCTACAAGAAGAACTAAAAAGATAATAAGAAAAATGGAAAGTTTCCAAATAAAAATCAATAAAGGCGAAATATACTATGGTCTTCAACAAAATCTGCATACAAGAAAGTCTGCTACCCTTTTACACTAATATATATATATATATATATATATATATATATATATATATATATATATATATATATATATATATATATATATATATATATATAGATATATATTATATATATATATATATAAAAATATATATATATATATATATATATATATATATATATATATATATATATATATATATTGATATATATAATATCAAGCTGCAATATTTAAATAATTTACATTAAAGCAACATATGCACATACGGAATAATGTCTTAATGAATTAAGACAACAATGTTCGGACCCACATTTTTTTCCTGCGGATATTCTTCCAACTTAGAATAGCGTGGTTTGTGTATGTATGTTTGTGTGTATGTGAATTACCTTCCATACTTATGTAAGTTGTGTATAAAGGGGAATTTAGTAGTAATGCCTTGGAAAATTTAGTAAGCGAGGAGAATAAACAAACTCTTCGAGACATGATTACTAATTACCTCTTCATAACTTAAGTATGGTGAGAATCTTACTAAATATTAAGTGAGACTGAAGATGAAGAATAGCCGCAGTGAAAAGAAGCGCTATGATTCCAAGCACTTTTGCCTTTATTAGTAATTTCTCATCAAGATTAATAGGCTGTAAGAAATATGAAATTTGTATGTTGCACAGTGAATAATATACATGTTCTGTTGGTATGAACTACGCATGTTGTAGCGCATTTAAATTTCAGAATATCTAATGGGTAGGTTGTCAGAGTTAATTCTTACTTGCAATTAACTTCAATTCATATTAGTTCCAATAAAATTTAATTAATTCAAGTACCTTTATTGTTAATATAACATTAAATGACATCAAAGGCTCATTTTTTGTCCTACCTTACTTCACATTAAAAGGAATTTAACTGTTTCGAGGTAAAACAGGTAAAACCAGAGATCAATATGTCTAAAAATGTTATATCTCTTGTATTTGAAAGTGGAGACTGCTTGGCAGAATTGTTTACTGCTAATCAATTGAAAGGTTGAGTCAAATTGATGGCTCTGTTCACTGGTACTCAATTTAAAAGTGAAAACTACATGGTACGAGGGATGGTCAATAAGTTTTGCAATTCGGATATAAGGAAACGAGATATGAGGAAAAGTGTTTTATTATTTTTCAATATATCTACCCTCGACTTTAATGCACTTGCGCCACTTGTCCCTGAGGCTTCGAATTCCCGACAACCAGAAATCTCCCGACTGCTGTTCAATCCACTCCTGGACGGTGAGCTGGACATCTTCATCGTCCCCAAACCGGCGTCCACGCAGTGCAGCCTTAAGCTGGCGGAATAAAAAGTAGTCGCTAGGGGCTAGATCTGGACTGTAGGGGAGAATGGTTGAGCTCCTCGAATCCACACTCGCGCAGGGTAGCTTGTGCAACTCTGGCCTTGTGGACTTTGACGACGTTGAAGTCGATCATGGGGCGTGAGGTTTCTACGGACCCAACGGGCAGAGACCTTGGTCATGGGCAAATTGTCGTGGATGATGTTGATAACACTTCCATATGATATTCCAAGTTCTCGCTCGATTTCTTTGACCTCCACCTGTCGATTTTCAAGGATCCTCCTCTCCACACGGGCCACATTGTCCTCGTTGGTCACGTCTGACGGGCGTCCTGGACGGGGGTCATCTTCAGGGAACTCACGAACATGGCGTAACTCCCTATTCCAGCAAGCAATGGTTGCATAGGAAGAGGCGGTGTCGGTGTACACTGAAACCATGCATACATGGATCTCTTTTGCATTCTTGTCTTCCTTGGTCAAAAATTTGATCACTGCGCGGTGCTCAACCTTCTGCATTGTTGAAATATTTGTGACTGACGATCTGCGATCAGCTACAGCTTCTTAAATAGACTAGGCAGGAGCGTGCGGCTGCAGGTCTTGACTTGTCACAACTTGTCCTAACCCCCCCACAAACAGCCATTCCCCTTCCTCTGTTTTTCCCTACCGATTCGCAAAACTTATTGACCGCCTCTCGTAGATTTCTTCACTGCTAATCAATTAAAAAGTGAAGGCACCTTGATGGCTTTGTTTACTGATAATCAATTGAAAAGTGGAGACAATTTGGCAACTTTGTTATTTTCTATGCGATAAAAGTGAAGTGTACTTGGCATCTTTGTTCACTGTTACTCAATTGCAATGTACTACTACTTCATTGCTTTATTCACTGCTAATGAATTGTAAAGTGGAAGCTACTGCTCGGCATTGTTCACTGCTAACCAATAAAAAAATAGAGCTTACTTGATGGCTTTGTTTGCTGCTAATCATTTGAAAAGTAAAGACTACTTAATAGCTTTGCTTACTGCTAATTAATTGTAAGGCAAACTATAAATAATCCAAATTTCCTGGCAATTTCCATCTGCGTTTCTCATATAACATCACCAGACTAAAAGAGTATTTAATTTAACTTCGTATCTATCATTAACTTTAACGTGCAGTGAAAGGCCTAGATATAAATTATTATTTAATTAGTGTGTTTTCACTGTCCCTAAATTGAAGCGATGTTTTCGCTGCAATAATTAGTAAATTACTTCTGATTAGCAATTACCGCCAGAGTGAATAATTATACCTTTGTGGTTCCATATTCTTTTAAATATTGAACTAATTTCCTCAACAGAATTATTTACTATAATAAAAGGCAAAATCTATTCCTTTGCTTTTCAATCCTCCAGCCTAAAGAGTATACATTCAACCTTCTCCAAATTCACTCCGAGCAGTCTATATCCTTGTAAATTTTGCAAGTGATTCAACGCAAAATCAAATAGGTCCTAATAACATAGAGTTTAGTGCTAGTAGGGTTAGTACTAGTAAAAACAAGCCATTCCATTTTACCCACCTGAGGTGTTTGCTATTTATTAGTTTAGATCAGATTGTTTTTGCTCATTGGTTTTATTAAATGATAAAGAGCAGTTTTATGTGTTTTATAGGTTAGGTCTTCTGGTTTTGGTTTGGTTAGACATAAAGAGTGGGGGTTTTTTTAGGTTTGGTTATGGGTTTTTTTATGCACTTTAGCTGAAGCAATAAAGGTAGATGGTGTTAAAGAGTAAAGAGTATTTTGGTTAATTTCGGAGGGTTTCTGTTGAATATGTTTTTTTGGTATTACCTAACCTAACAATATGTTCAACATAATTAATCCCTAGATTACAATTAGATCACATGAAGCCAGACTTGGGGAATTTAATTTGCTTTCACTGGAAAATCGTCGTTGGTGGAGTCAATTCATCGACGCCTTTAAAATAATAAAAGATTAAACTAATATAAAGTATGATTTCTTAATTGGGTTGGATCAGGTTAGGATAGAATAATTTGGAGTTTGAGGTTAGAATATTTTTAGCTAGGTTAAATTAGTTTAAAATAATTTTCTTTTGAGTTGGTTAGGTTAAAATATTTTTTTTTTTTGCGTTAGTTTAAATAAGGATAGAATAATTTGTTTTTTGAGTTAGGTTAAATTAGAATAAAATAATTGGTATTTGAGTTAGGTTTTGTTAGCATAATTTGTTTTTCCAGTTAAGTTAAATTAGGATAGAATAATTGGTTTTAGAGTTAGGTTTGGTTAGAATAATTTGTTTTTTGAGTTAGTTTAAATTAGGATAGTATAATTTGTTTTTGAGTAAGGTTAGGTTAAAAGAATTTGTTTTTTTAAGTTAGTTTAAATTAGGATAGTATAATTTCTTTTTGAGTAAGGTTAGGTTAAAAGAATCTATTTTTTTAGTTAGTTTGAATTAGAATAGTATAATTTCTTTTTGAGTAAGGTTAGGATAAAAGAATTTGTTTTTTAAGTTAGTTTAAATTAGGATAGTATAATTTCTTTTTGAGTAAGGTTAGGTTAAAAGAATCTATTTTTTGAGTTAGTTTGAATTAGAATAGTATAATTTCTTTTTGAGTAAGGTTAAGTTAAAAGAATTGATTTTTTGAGTTAGTTTAAATTAGGATAGTATAATTTCTTTTTGAGTAAGGTTAGGTTAAAAGAATTGATTTTTTGAGTTAGTTTAAATTAGAATAGTATAATTTCTTTTTGAGTAAGGTTAGGTTAAAAGAATTGATTTTTTGAGTTAGTTTAAATTAGGATAGTATAATTTCTTTTTGAGTAAGGTTGGGTTGAAAGCATTTGTTTTTTGCGTTAGGTTAAATGAGGATAGAATAATTGTTTTTTTGAGTTAGGTTTGGCAAGAATAATTTGCCGGTTTACCTCAGAAAATTCATCTGCCTTCATTCTCAAATCGGAAGGGCGAGACGATTTCGCGCGCTATCGATTCTAAGCATCTCGATTATTGTCTTCGGCTTATCTATTCGCCATCTATACAATTCCACTTCTAAATTTTACCCCTTTTAACATATGGATATGTATATGTGTGGATTCCGCTAATATACTTTCACCTATTTTCAGCACCTTTATTACGAACGTCACTTTTTTCATAAAATTACAACTAGTCATGTCCTCGTTGGTTTACTTCCTCATATATTTTGACAATTAAAAGTTTTTGGACGAAATAGCAACCCTAATATCGTTGGGTATGTGTATATATTGCATATGTACATGGATATATGCTTTTATGTATACCTCTCGCATAGATGTATTTTTAGTTATCTTTTACATATATACATATATTTTATTGATTTTTATACATATATCTTTTTAGGTCTAGTCTTTGGTTATACATATTTCTATGTAGACCCTTTATAACTGTGTATGTACAGGTTTCGAAATGGCTGTCTATATATTTTGCTATCTTTTATTTGTTTGGAATAAAATGTGCGTAAATGGGTTTTAGCGGTTTCAAGTATTGCTTTAGAAGTTACATGTGTTTAGGGGTTTTTTTTATTGGTTATTTACTTAGATCTTTTAAAAAACTGGTTGTCTTTCGTTTTGTGCAAACACAGTATGAAATTCAGACAAAAGGCGACATAATTTTGTAAACGCGTTTTTCTTATCTCTAAAGTTACCGAAAATATGTCTTGAAATTCTTAAATCCAAGAATGCAGATTAAGATTCTTAGATAAAAGAGTTTGGTACCCCCCCCCCCCCCTCCCCACTATTATGAGCCTGACAAGACTGAATACAGGCTCACAATACAGAGTCAAAGGAGTTAACCATAAGCGCTGTCTACAGTTGTATGCACTTGTATCTGACTGCGTCGATTCAATTCATTTACAAATAAGCGAGAAAAAACTACAGGGAAATAAATAAGATGGAAAAAATCCGCTAATAAACAAGCTAAGAATAAAGACTTCTCGTCTTCGAAGTAAAAATATTACTCAGACAATAATGCCATCGTGTACCTGAGTATTAAAGAGACAAGAGTCCAACTTGAAATTCACTAGAGAGTCCCATTAAAAGGTCCTCAACCTCCTCTGCTGAGTTTAATAAGATTTACTCGAAATTAACAGATTGCTCAACGGGTTAAACTAATGAAAAGACGCTACGATATCTACATCAAATCCGGCATCCTCGCTCCACACCGCTTAAACAGTAGGAAACCTACCGTGTGGCTAATAAAATGATTACCATAATACAAATTAAAAGAACCTTCTCCAATGTGGCCTTTCCAAATGCTCATGTATATATATATATATATATATATATATATATATATATATATATATATATATATATATATATATATATATATATATATACTTTGTGAATTGTGGGCTCTTTACCTGTCTTAAGTGAGGCAGGCAGTCCTCAGGCAGGTACAAATCCCCTAAATAATGTGAAGGAGGGTGTTTCGTGCATATGTGAGGTTAAAGTAGTATAGGAAAAGGAGTTTAGTATCATGTATCATCTTCGCTCTGGTTGCATTTGATGCATTTTGACTTGCGAGTAATATTTATTGTGTTGTATTGGTAGAAGAAGGAAGTGTTGTAAGATCTTAGTTGGGCTAAAATTATTGTCCCTTGTATAGTGATTTCTTTTTTTAAGGCGGTGGTACATCTAAGATATTGAGCTGAAGAGTATTTAATTTCCTACGGGAGAGAATAATGGGCTATGTTTTATTATGCTATGATTTGGGATTCTTTTTGCGTCTGGTGGCGTTAGTTTTGTTGTAAGTTAGTGTTTGGATGGAGATTGATTTTATAATATGCCGGATGTTGGCTTCCTATCATGTGTAGTTGTATACCAATTAGTAGAATTTGGATTTCTTCGTGTTTATGATGGATGAGAGTAGTTTGTGTATGTGGTGTAATAATTTTTTTACTGTCGGCAGTTTGGTTGCCATGAATTTAGAAATGGTTGGGTGAGACATGGTTGCGTAGGTGTTTCAAGTGAGAGTGAAGTGATTGTATATTATGATTACTAACTCAATATATTGTTCAATTCTGTTGAAGTATTTCATAAGTATGGTGAAGTGTTCATACAATAAGTATGTTTAAATGTTTCATATATATGTTGATATTGTTCATAATTATATTAAGGTGATTCATAAACTACAGAACTACAGGAACAAGGGCCAGCAAGAAACCTAGGATCTCCTCAAGTCCAGCCCGTCTATCATAGAAGATCTTAACCTACCACTTGCATAGCCCGGAGAAGATGGCTATTTTATTGTTAGTATAACGTGCATTTTTTAAACGTTTGTTTTTATTTTGTTCATTATTATGTTAGTACGGTACACACTCATCTGCATGTGTACCCTATAACATATAGGTTCCGTTTTGACTCAAAGGCCAATGCACACTCATCCAAACTGGTAGGGATGTACTCTCTTGCTAGCGATAAAAATAGAATATATGGACAGTTAGTAAAGAAAAAAGGAAAGCTCATTCGTTCACATACTATGCAGGTGGACGTTGCTTGGTTTTTATATTGATTGTTTGCTTTATTTTCCTTAACTCCTCTTGGTTAATGACATTTTAATCTGTGTGTCCTACTATTTGATATTTAAACTATTGAAATAATCATCAAGCCTGTTTTTCGACATATTTCCTGACGTTCTTTCCACTATAATGTGCGGAAGCTATTCCACGTTTGTTTGATTTTAAAACTGAATCATTTTGGGTAACATCAGAGTTGTAGCGATTATTTACCAACTTGAAACCGTTTTGGCCTGTGTTGGTCCTTTCCTCCATCTCGAATAATATTATATAATTAATATTTTTAAATCCTTTTAATATTATGAATACTAATATCAACTGTCAGCGTAATTGTCAATAAGTGGAGTTTCTCTTGGTATGATTTATTTCTAATCCCTGGAATTAGTATACTAGCCCTACGTTGCGCTCTTTCAGCGTTCTATCTTTGTTAAGGTTTGGAGACCAGAATTGTACCGCGTATTCAAGGTGTAGACGCATGTGCATTTTGTATAGACGTAGAATTATATCCTTCGACATGAAGGTAAAATTTTGGCCAATATATCCCACCATTTGATTTGTTTTCTTTCAATTTTCTGCGCATTGCTTCGACACTTTGAGTTAATCTGAGACTAAAATCCCTCGGTTCCTTTCTAACTAAACGGATTCAAGGATTTGTCCTTTCATAGGATATTCTACTTAAAAGGTATGCCACTCTAAATGTATGACCTTGCATTTACTTATGTTAAAGTTCAGTAGTTTAGATGTTTGTTGAAGTTTTTCATAAGTATGTTGGTAGTTCATACGTATGTTGATGAGGTCTATTGTTATGAGGTAGTAGCGCATAAGGTTGTTGCAGTAGTTTATAGGTATTTTAAAGTGGTTCATGCGTATCTTGTAGTGTTACATAAGTATGTTGAGGTTATTTATAACTATGTTGAAAAGGTTCAGATGTATAGTGCACTGCCTTATTAGTATGTTGAAGTCGTATTATGTATGTTGAAGCCATTCATATGTATGTTGAAGTGGTTCATAGTTATGATAAAGTGGTTAATATGTATTACAAAGGGGTTAAATGGCATGTTAATTTGTTCAAAATTATGTTGAACTTTTCCATAATTATGTTGAAGTGGCTCATAGGAATGTCGAAGTGTTTCATATTTATGTTGAAGTGGTTCATAAGAATTTTGAAGCGTTTCAGAGGTATGTTGAAGTAATTTATAATTACTGCATGTTAAGTGTTTAATAATTATTTTGAAGTGTTTCATAAGTATGCTAAAGTGTTTAATTTGTATGTTAAAGTGTTTCATATGTATGTTTAAGTGGTCCATAAGTATGTTGAATTGACTTATATGTATGTTGAAGTGGTTCAGAACCACCGCTTTTAGGTATATATAGGACAATTTCCTGAAATTGGTTGAGTCAAAACAAATTAACCAACTTTTATTACCAAGGGCGTGTCTTTTTCTAATCGCATGCCCTAGGGGTACTTTAAAAAGGAGAACCCATTTAAAGCGTACTAGGAGATGGGTACATGTGCGTTGCATTCATATCTGAGCCAATGCTTCCTTGAGGGTAAAATAAGGTCGGACATGATTCGCTCATATGATTCTTAAGAACGGAAGGGAACGTACTCGTAACATGGAGTAACCGGAAGAAGGGGTTAGTTACACCGTCACAAGGGAACATGCATTGTGAGGAGGTGACTTATAATCTAAATGGGCTTCCTACTTAGCTTGTAGGAGGGCAGGAGATGACTTCATGAGAAATAAAAAAGACGATTTGCTGCAAGAGGGAGTCAACTCGTACGACTTTTTCATAAATTGTGCTGAATTTGAATTTAAATAATGGTTTTAGGGGATTGAAATCATCTTTCTTCTTAGTAAGAGTCAACTATGTATATAAACTTATACCTATATATAAATATATATATATATATATAATCTTGCCCTAAGAACGACCATTTAAAGTTTAGAGATATAAGTATAACTTAAAAGGTCGAAATACTATGCTGGAAGCGGATCTGTCAGGAAATTAGTTACCTTTTATTCCATTTAATTTACTCTTGTCCGTTTTCTTTACTTCATATATAATAATTCATTCAATTTTATTAATGCTTTCTATGTAAATGCAGTACTTTTACATATGTGCGTAATTTTGTGTTTTAGTTTCGTTTTGTGATGCGTCTGAGTTTTCTTGCGTGAACTTTCGGTTGTTTTCCTCCGGTGGTAAAGGATCTGTTTGGTGCTTGCTTGATTGATTGATTTGATGTGAGATGGTGTTTAGCTAGGGCGCACTATTTGTATGTATATCAGGAAAGCTGGCTATGTTGATTAAGTTTGAGTTGCACCTTTTTAACTCTTTCCTCAATACTCTTCTCAGCCAGTGTAACTCTACTCTGGATCTTCCTCAACATCGAACTCTTTTATATAATATTTCAGTTTCTTCTTTATACTAATTTAGATTTTGTCCACTTGTCCAGGCCTCCTTTTCCAGCCTTTCTCTCTACCCGCTTATACATTTCCTTTCATTTCATTTCTCTTCACCGTCACTGTTCCCATTGTAAGAGAAGGTGTGGTACTTTACGCAGGGTAGCTATAAGTTTACTGACGATTTACTACCATTCCATGAAAACTCATTCATATCTTCATCATCTCATTGACCACATTCATCCTTATCAATAACATACTCATTATCATATTAAACACTTTATTACCCTGCTAATTAAAAATAACTCTGTTTTGCTTCTTCTTTCATCCCCTCTCACAACTTATGGCATCCCAACTCCCACTTAAATCGTCTCACGCGCTCTTCGTTGGTAAAGCCCTCGGATACGCTTGGTTGCTACTTTGTCATTGCCTCAACTTTGTTTTAAAGTTTCCTTTTATCAATGGTCTGCATGACACAGGAGTTTTTCTCTTTTCTTATTTGCCTTATTTGGTCAGCGTGTGCGAGAGATCTTACTGGGCTGAGATAATTACTGCTCTTATAAATTCAAAAGTTCAAGGATTTTGAGTCTAACCTCTACTTTCTTCTCTTTAAAAACATCATCTTCTCCCAAAATTGTTATTGATTTCAGAGTCATACTGATTCTGCAGTCTATTCAGAGGATGAAAAGATTTTCAGCTAGCTATTTTCCTTTCTTACCCATCTCTAAACCCTAAATTTTCGTGAGAGGTACGTTCACCTAAGGCAAAGAAGAAAATAGAAACCTCCAAAAAGGTTACACTCAGGGTAGCCCATGTATCAAGTATATAGGAAAGGAATGCAGTTACTAACTCTCTCTGGAAAAGGGAAAATCGCACTCGATACATCTCTGTGTGCCACGTACAAGATGCCGTTGAAAAATTGGCCTCGGCGCCTGCCTTCAGCACGATAAAAAAGATTGGAGTCGCCCAAAGCGTTCTTTCGCAGATAACGGTGAACCACTTGGTCCTATCCATTATGGTAGACATACAATTGAGTAAGGAAGAGATCCAAGGAGTAGCTATAAACAAAAAAACGAAGTGAGGAATCCAGGAATTAGTATCACTGTGATGATAAAATTCTGAGGATATACTCACGATTTTAAACTCATCTGCGCAATTAGATAAGTATCCCCAAATTACCAACAATGGACTAGTCGCATTCAACATGAAAATACCATCGTCCACCATCGACCAAGATAAATACACGAATATCCAGATGTGCTTCTCCTGCTATAAAATGGAAGTCCACCCAACCAAGAACTACCCAAAATAGGACGAAAAGAAATGTTCTGAATGTAGAATGAATGACCATGTGTGGAGATCTTGCGAGACAAAAGCTAAGAATTGCCAAAACTGTGGTGACCCCTACCACACATTGGTAATGGCGTTCTCAAAGAGGAAAGATATCATAGAAATAAAAGAAATCAAGGTTAGGCAGACAAAGAAAAATCAACCATCCGCTTAGATTCTGAAGGTTACTGTTGGAGAAATGAAACTAAGTAACCAAGTAAATGAAACTAGTAACCAAGTTGATTTTACCTGACAAAAGTGGCCTAAAAATATTGAACCACATTCTCTATGCCCATGTTAATAACATAGTTTAGTCAAACGGCACATTCTGATCTGCAATGAACAACCCCCTACAGAATAATGGCATGTGGTTGTAAGATAATCCTCCACCCCCGAAGATTTGGGGAATTTATTGGACAATAAACCACATGATTCTACAAATAAAAAAGAAACAAATAGACACAAAAAATCGGCAAAAAGAAGAGTAGAAAGAGGAACTAGGAGAAATTAAAACAGAAGAATTAACTGGATTCGATAAACTCCGCCTACTGAGGGAAGAATTCAGAGACGAAGTCATGTCAGATAAAGGCACTTTGGTCACAAGCCAGTCAAAATAAAATGAAGGGTTTCGCTATGTCCCTCGCAAGTTCCACCTAAATGTGTATTATAACGAGTACCACAGACATTAGAATCAGTGTAGACTAAAAAAACGTCGTAATACGAACTAACGATGTAAATTCAAATAAATATACGGCTCAGAGCACGAAGAAGAAGTAAATAAACTTCAAATTAGCGGACTGATCCGGGTCTTTTCCTACGACTGATCAATCTTAAGAAAGAAGACCTCAAATAATTAATTATTAAAATAAAGTAGAAAATCCTAAAAATGCAGTAAGGAGAAGAAATAAAGGAAACCAACAAAAAGAAAAATACCAAACTTACCCACAAATTTTATCTACCGAAAATGGAAAACTAGCCAAGCAAGAAAATTGTCACAATTATAAAATAAATAGAAACAATCTAGACATTTGAGTAGAAAGAATTCAACCCCCCCAAAAAGAAAAAGAAACAATCGAAAACTAAGAAATCATAAAAAGAATCCAAATTAGTAAAGGAATAAAAGGAAGCAACTCTACCAACCAAGAGAGGCGAGAAAAAAAATATCAGAAAGATTTCAACGCCTACATATAAAAAAATAAAGAATAAAAGAAGAAATGGAAGAGAACAGCGACAAGCCAGATTCCCCCGGCCCCTTATTACTCTACAAATATAATTATTTTCACTTTCCCTACCATGTTCAATATACACTCCTCAATTCCATCAACAACAGAGTATGAGAATGATGCATTGATCTATTCATCATTTTTCCCTTACTCTGATAATCAACTTGGCCAAGAAGGCAAAGAGATAAGGAATTCATGTCATAGAGAAATAAAAACAATAGAGGACATTCTTTATGACAACAGCACCACATCACCGTAGCGAATAGAGATATAAACATGATAGTTCTGGTGAATCTCAGAACTATTCGGGGAGGCAAAAACCATCACGTTCTGAAGTTGCGCAAGTCATCTTCGGGGCTTTAGACATAATGTAACTAGTAGTAAACAATTAATAGAACAAACTATATGTAAGAATAACCTACTACGTGCTTTACGACCAATTTGTAACTTACGTCGTAACTCCTGGGAAGCGCGGTTCGATAACTTACTACCTAGTTTACGCCGTAACGCCTGGAGCGCCGCGGGGCTACGAACTGAAAGACGGTTGAATTTCGTCACGTAGGCTCCTATGGTAACGGGTATAAATAGGGACCCCCTGACTCTAAGAAGTAGGGCCGATCAGGAGTTAATACAGCGGGGATCTGCTGATATCTATACCCCTGCCAGTTCCTGCCGCTATTTCCTCTGCCGCTGCACCGATTGCAAGCTCCTGATTTACTCGTCTCTCTCTCGCTCTCGCCTGGAAGACGGGATACGCTTAGGCTCGTACAACTCTCCCCGTTCCCAGAACAACCGCCATCCGTATATTTCTTCACTACTTCCGTGACAGGTATTGGGAATATTTCATTTCATCTTACGGCCCATTATTAGGTTCTTGTTGTCGAAACCTACACCTATTTATAAAGGACATAAGACGGGCGGGTATATTCCGTTCCTGTAACGATTGTCCGGAGTAGCTGTGCTTATTTTGTAACGACGTGTTGTCGTTGGTGGTTTAATCCTGTGACATATTTAATGCACCTTGTTGTGTACTGTATTTATTCGATACGTTTATATTGTATTTACTATAATTCTTTTGTGCACTGTATTTATTTAATACATTTGAATCCTTCATTGTATTTTTAGCCCCTAGCAGATATCTTATCACATTCCTGTGGACCTATTTATTTCTTGTTTTGAGGCCGAGAGAAATTAGTTCCTCGTTTTGCCTTTACACTGTAATGATGAATATCAAAAATATTATAACACAATGAATCGAATGATAGACAATATTTTATTAAAGTGAACATTCAATTTATAAATTATCAAAGAATGCAAACCATTTAAATCTCCAGTCTTCTGGAAACTTCGCTCTTATAGAACTGCCCTTAACGATTCAATGTTTGTCCTCGCTTTTAAACTTTTAATCTTTTATCTTTTTAAGATATTAAACTTTGAACTGTTGAGTCATTATCCATTGTTTGTTTGTAGCATTGTCTTCTAGCTGCTGATGGTAAAATATACAAGTTCATAGGGGTGCAAACCATCTCTCGATCGTTTATGGTGGGAGAAACGCCCATTCTCTCGCCCACTACTCCTCTATTGAACTTTACTTGAGCTAAATAAAACACCCAACATGACGGATAACCCATCATGCATCCGTAAATTGGAGTATAATTCCCCACGAAAGCATTCGAGAGAAACCAAATCAGACAGGACTAAAGTATTGAAAACGCTTAGAACAACCTACACTGTAGCTTTGATAAGACTTCTTTCTATCCCTACCGACCACTCACCATTTGTCATGCCCCAAGAAAATGGAACATATTGTTTCAGAGACGGCAAAATAAACTTCAGAAAAATAGACCTTGAAATCTATATTGGTACAACGGTCGATCATTCATCGCCGTCTAAATCTAGCTTTCTCCGAGAGTACTCCTGAGGAGATGCAGCTAGAATTAAATGATAAACAAACTCAGGTAAAGATACCCAAGGTTGAGAATTTTGGGAAGAATAAAAATATAGTCAAACGACTTTCCCCCCAGAGACATAGGTGGAAAGAAAATACCTAGAATAGCGCCTGACCAAATAGGAGTAGAATACATCCTTCTGGATATCGGCTATAAAAAGCTATCCTGTCGAAGCCATCTTATGAAGGGGTGCCCAAATTCGGAATTAGTGTGCTCAAACTGTGCTAACATTGGGCATTAATAGAAAGATTGCCAAACCCGGACCTAAAAAGTGTGTCAACTATAAAGAGGATCACTGGACTTTGGCGATGAAATGCCCTATTCTCAGGGCCCCATTAAAAACAAAAATGGAAGACTTAAAAGAGAAGAAAGAAACAAATGACTAGACGCATGCATGAGTGGAAGCTAATGTGCCTCAAATAACTCCTAAAAACTACAACTACAAGCTAATGATAGCTAAAGAGAATAAACAAATCACGACTTTGATTATTTACGCTCACATGGCTAACCAAGTACACCCAGGTATATTCAGCCAAATTCTGAACCATCTAATACTAAATAATGGATTAGAAGAAACTATGCTTCCCCTCAGATTACCTAATAAAGATCTCTCTGATAAACGATGGAACAAAAGAAGAAGCGGAAGATAAAGCGATGGATGAATAGCGCAGAAGTTTACAACTAGCAAAACAAAGAAAGATTACCCTTAAAATAACAACTATGAAAAACAATATGCACGGTACAGAAAATCCACTTGCTTACCACAAAATATCCTACAAAGATATAAAACAATCCATGAAGAAGAAGAGCAAGGGACACGAGAAACATGACAGAAGATGAACCCAAAGAAAGGCGTAACCTTATCGAGAGAGTGGATAAAAAGAAGTCGTAAAGGGAAAGATGAGAACCCAACTGACGCGGGGAAAAGGAGGATAGCAAATATGGTCGGAGAATCAGGCGATGTCGACCGGGAAGGGGCCTCCATCTCCTAAGAAGACAACCTCCTTTCTTTCCAACCCCTCTATTCCGTACCAAGGACAGAGGACCATCATTTTTTCACCCCAATTTTTCAATTCATAATGGTAGATTGCTATATGCTATAACATTCCATTGAGCCAGGGTTCATCTCTGGGGATAAAGCCCCAACCACGCTTACACGCTTCCACCCTTCACAGTACCATTCCCTAGCTGTTTCGCGATCAGCTGTTTTCTCTCAAAAATTCCTTTAGAAAAGCCTATTCAACATTGATTTTGTTTTTATTTCAGTAACAAGACTTATAATTTGCATACGTTTTGGCGATACTCTCATATTGATGCACTTTTATAGTCGTTATTTTTTCTAATAGATTTATCATTTATTCTTTAATTTTAATAATAAAAAAGAAAAATGAGTGAAATGAGAGCTCGTTTGAGAACGTCATGAGTTCTTGAACATCAATATGATACTTAAAGATTAGACAGAAACCTATAAATGAAGATTCGCATTTACATACCTCGTCAAAGAGAGGGCGATCACTTATCGAAATTGCCTATGACGAGGAAAGCTGAAAAATTAACTTGCAGACTGAATGAATAGAATTAACATGCATGATGAATTAGCTCAATTTACACAGCTTAAAGCTCACTCGGCAGTGCCAATTATTTATGCTGCATGATCTGAGCAGTTATACTGTTTTTTTTGCCTTATGTAGTATCGAGAGAATGGAGAAGTGCTATGAAGGTCGTTGTTTTTCATCGATGATAGGTTTATATCTGGTCACTGATCGTAAATAATATAACAACCGATAAGTTATGTCGTGAATGTATTTAGAAAATAATTACGTAAAATATATGTTTATGTTGATATATTTGCTTTTTATTAGTTAGGAAATTGATTTTAAATTGTTTTCAAAACAGAATAATATCACATGACATTTCAGAGGTCGATGGTAGAAATTAGCGTCAAAAATTTATTAATGAACAACTAATAGATGATAGCAAACAAAATAAAATTCAAATTTTGTACCGTTGTAATAATCAACTCTCCTCTTACGTCGTCTTCCAACCCTTGACACACCCTTAAATTCATTCTAGTAAATTTTCCCTCACAGGTTCCATTCAAAATTCTTACACGCATGTCACTTCGAAACCAGTCTCTAGAATGAAGATTTCCGTTGAAATGAGTCTTTTATTTTGTTGATACATGAAACTTAACACTGAATGAACTTCTTACATAACCATATCAACTCAAAACACACTAGGTCACCACCAGGTAAATATGCTTTTTCACACCATAAATACCTTTTAACACACTCGATCCTTGTTCTCTCTCACCCTTTGTACACCAGGCATCCCTTGATATCTTACTCCTTCTTCACCATAGTCTCACTACCATATATACATATATTAACCATCTTTGCCGTCCAAACACATCCATAGCTTGCACCTGCCTAGTATATTTCCCACTCCAACTCTTAGAAACTTTAGCATTTAGTAATATTGTGCTGATCCCTGAGACTTTTTCTTACTATTCAAAACTTTGTGGCTACAACCTTTTTTTATCCCTACCACTATCATTAACCATAAAAACATCCCTCACATCCTCTCATTCACTTTCTTTCATAATTTTCTAAGTACTGCATCCATAAAGTTATTAAACCTCCGTAGCGACATTTTTTACTATTCGTTTATTCACTCCAATCCTGTCAATTCGTATATTCCGGCCATCTTTCACCCGAACGCAGGGTTTACCCTAATGGAATACATTTCCACACCAACAAACAGATACCACCCTCTCAATACATTCTTAGACGGTATGATAATGATACCTTGTTGTTCTGGGTATGACTTAAAACTGCATCCAGTATCGAGGCTCTGATTGAGGACTTTCAGAGTTTTAGGGATAGTGGAGTTACCCTTTAATCTGCCATCGCTCCATGGTCCACTCTTACCTGGAGTGATAGCACCTCCCTATGGTCCCTGGTGACTTGTAGGTCGAGCATCTTTAGGCAAAGGCTAGGAGAAAGGAAACTCCCTTATCAAACCAAACCCTGCCAAGTCCTCAACGGCAGAACAGGCGGACGAAGTTTTCATCAAAATCTCAGCGGCTATGAAAGGCAGAAGAAGGCTGCAACAAGTCTGTTAGCTCCGATTGTCTCGGTTTCACCTGCTATTGGACCCAGCTGAAGGCTTGTGAAGTTTGTGTGCCTATTGAATGTGCAGCAGTAAGTACACTCTGAACAAACTCACGCACAGGCGCCTTCATAAATGTCTGTCTTATGACAATGAAGACTCTTATCCTCAACCTCGAGGAAATGACACGAGTGATACTTTGTTTATGTACAGAATGATCCGCTTTCTTCAGTTTAATGAATTCAACACACAACTTAAATTTCAGCACTTATTTTCTCGACTAACTTTCATAAGGGACGAGTACAACTTACTTCACAACACTCTTATCAACCTTCAACCCCCTTTTGTCCTAGTCCTCGAAAATATCCGATATTCTTCCTACTTTGCTAATGAGAGTTTTTTCCGTACACATTTCCGAAAGCTTTTAACAAACGTATTCCCTTAATTTTCTTCCATAAGCTCTTTTTTTAACTATACACAAACCAATTTAATCTATCCAGCACCATCATTTGGTAGGGTAGCTTTATACTCATACAATGATTAGTGGAAAAGTTTGGATCTGAGAGTTCCTGTGCTGGCATTGGCACATTTTTTTCATACAGCAGCGTGATTAAGAATGGAAGTCTGCAGGAATTTCGTCATATTCATTTATTTGCATTTGTTCCAACAATCAGACAATAAAAATATAACATTTTTAAACCAAGAAATTTAAGACAGTTTTTGAGATATGATTATTCAGTATAGTTTTAAATTTAACTGGACTGAATTGAATTTTTTGAAAAATTTATAAGATTCTTTCTAAGCCACAAACAAACACGGTTCAAAGGTAGCTGAAACAGCTAAGAACAAATACCATTTAAACCAACCAATGATAAAATGTAGCTGCAGTCCAGAGATTGTAGGACAAAGACTCTAGTATTTCCACTGAATTTATTGATAGTGAATTTGAGATTTCAGAAGCTTCAACATATTCGATTTTAAGTTACCATTTTGGTCTCAGAGAGTTGGATGGTTGAAATAATCGTTGCATCAAGATCATTTTGCTCATTGAGATAGTCCACCCTTGAAACTGTTGACTGAAAATGTAACTATGAAAGAAGATGCCATGTAACGGGTTGTTACTATGGATGAATCTTGGTTCATTAATTTAATTAGGAAGAATAAAATTCTATCAAAGCAATGGGTTCCAAAGAGTTCTTAGGGGTAATTTTTCCCATGAAATTGATGAAGAGAGTTTTCGGGAAATGCTACATGATTTATTTTGATTTACATTATAAAAAGCAACGAACTTTCACTAAATCACGTCATGAAGCATTCAACAAAAGAAAATATCAGGAAAATCCCATCTTAACATTGTCTCCATGGCAATTCTTTAGGGCATTCCTCGAGGGTGTCACAAGAAATATGACGGAGTTTCCCGTAGCAGATCATAACCCAAGCACCCTTACAGTCCTGATCTCTCCCTTCCAAACCTATTTCTGGTTCGTGAACTTAAAGAACAATCTAAAGAACAATTCAGTTGAGGGATCAATAATAAAATGAAGTTAGGATCTGGAGCAATTCGAAGAGCTCCCAATTATTCAAAAGTGTGTTGACTAAGCGGAGAAATAGGTTGAGAATCAAAATTAACTTGGAAACGATTTTTAGTTTAATATAGGTTTGTTTTTCTTAGTTGGCAACAAACTCTTCATTCCTTTTCATATTTGTCTCTGATAATTCAAGCAACAGCAGACTTCATCTTTTAAAAGGAATTTCACGACTCTCCTCTTAGTATTAGTAGTAGCTGGCGTTTTCAAGAGTACGGCAGGTTTACATCGGATTATCGACCATGTTTGAATGATTTTGGAGCATGCATCCAACATGGAATTAATATTTCTAATGAGAACAAAATCCTTTTATTTTATTTTTGTCTTCCTTTTATTTTCTCTCATTTCCATTTCTTCTCATTTACTATTTTTTTCTTTTTTCTTTCTCTTTCCTTTGTCTCTTTTCATTTGTTTTCTTTTCTATTTTCTTTTTTTCTAGTTTTATTTTTCTTTTCTATGCATTTTTTTTTCATTTCAAGTTTTCTTTTCTTTCTTTTCTTTTTTCTTTTTTGGGGCCTTTTCTTTTTTTATTTTCTTTTCTTTTACTTTTTTCCTGTCTTTTACTTTCTTGATTCTATAAACTGTCAAACTCCTTCGTTGAGCTCATTTTTTTTCCACGTGCTCCCATTCATCCTTCTTCATTTTATTTAGTATTGAATAGAATTCTTTTTTTGTTCATTTTTTACCTTTATTTATCCAATTTCCTTTATCCAAATGCGTGATATTTCCAGTTTATCTCTTCAATTCTTTTATGACTTATAATTTACATATATATGATAATAGCCTATTTTCACATTAATTCTGGTTTCATCCACAACTAAATCTTTTTTTTTATTATCCTTCTTAAGGTTCCAAATCCGATTGCCCTTTCGTTTGATCACCATTCCATCCGAGCTGCAACAATACACCTTTAGAGTCGTTGGCATCCTCCATCGCCTGCACCGAAACATTCGCAGTAAATTTTGTTGATCCTTCATTAATAATTTATGGGGACTTAACATTCCATGACCCTTTCGTCAGAGGTCACTTTTGTATTATTTTCAAATCTATTCTTCTAAGGCGTCGCCCCGTATCCAATGAAGAATTTAACAAGTGTTTTTGCCCTTGTTGGAAGACACCCTAATAAGATCGTTCTCAGTGAACTTATGCAGTAGAAAAGAATTGTAGAAGGGTTTATTTAAATAATAAAGAACCCAACAAGGGGATTTGGGCCAGAAAACCTTCGAAACGTTCATAAATTGGTGGATTATGGGAACTAAACATCTATAGAATTAACATAGGGTGTAATCTTATGGGTCGTTAGAGATTAGAGAGACCCTGCAACTTTTAGATCTTTCATCCGTTCCACGCGGACGGGCACTATAGGATAATGGATATTTTGGTGGTCTGCTTAATGTTCTTCAGTGTTTAGTACCATTGGATCTTCGAAGGACAGAAAGAGAGCTCGTGATTGAGTCAATCTTATGAAGAAGGTTTTGTCACTTCAGCTCCTCAATTCGAGAAGCCCCAATTTCTGTCATTAATATGCTCTTCTGCCTAAGCTGACTCTTAAAGTTTTAGACCAGTACTGTTTTCGACTAAATTGATATACAAACAACCCAATATATAATCATTAATTATCATTAATTACTCAACACCTGAGTAATTACCATTGAGTCTCGATATATTTTATTTTCTGAATCCTTCTTTCATTAACTAATTAGCTCATCTTTCTTGGCATTAATAATTGTTTCCAAGTTTTTAATTTTGAAGAATAATAGAAGAAAAATAGAATCCTTATAGTTTTCACTCTGTTTAGATCTGTCGCTACATAAAGCAAAAATCATTTGCCTGTATCATTGTTCTTCCTCCTGAAGAGGGAAGTCAAAAACTTGTCTCCTAAATGAAGTATTCCAGAAGAACTGTCTCATTTAGAAGCTCGATAGCGAGTGAATGGCCTCATCATCAAATTACTCGTGCATGAAGTGAATTTCTTGTCGATTAATATCGTTAGCTTTGTTTATCAGAATTTTTTGGTTAGAAATCTTTCATAAACTTACCTAAAGTCGCTAAGCCTAATCACCAGGCGCCATGCCTCCCTTTGTAAATCTTGTACTACGTATAGAGACTAGGTTAAGTTAGGTTAGGTTGAGTCAGGTTAGGCCAGGTTAAATTAGATTAGGTTAGGTTAGGTTAGCTTAGGTTAGTTTAAGGTATGTTAAGTTAGATTAGTTTAGGTAGGGTTAGATTAACATAGTATCATAAAGTTTTTGCAAAGCTTTAATTGTTTGAGTTTAATTGTAGGTGACTGTTATCATTAAATAAGTGGAATAAGGACAGTTTTTCATGATTTTCACCTGCTTTGGGTAAGACCTTATTTAAGGCATTATTGTTCCCTGAATTACGGGACTCTATTCTTATTCTATCGTCCTGAAAACACTGGTTGTTTCGGATGATGTTTACCTAACCATCATAAAGACTAGTGATCTATACCAGATAGGAAAAGAGGACAAAAGCTAAAGGACCTGGTCTCAACCTTCTCGCCCTCCTTGCAATCACATTAGGCAATAAAGGAGAACAACAACAATGGACTATTTCTATTCAATCTGCCATTAGATTCAATCTCAATTCTGTATATAGATTTACTGAACTATTATATTTTCCATCCAAAATATTATTAATCTTCTATTAATATTATTTTTAGTACAATAAGTCAGCTTGGTAATTGCAAATAAACATAACTGTAAAATTTTACAAGCCAAAATCTTGGCGACAGTCTTGCCTGTTCGCGTCGGATGCATACATAATTCATGGGCATTTTGTCCGATTTAGACGCCAGGATTACTTCTATAATTGGCTATCGAGTCTCTTGGTCAGACAGCCCTTATCGACTGAAGAGGTCTGAGGAGCTGTTTTTTAAATCCCTGCCATCCATTGGTTCTGCGGGTCAAGGCTTTTTCTGGTTAATCGTTCGACTTAATTGACGAGACTCGACTACTTTGTCTTCATCTTGTCAAAGGTAAAATCGATCGAGCGAAAACTCTAGTCATGAGTATAGCATAAAATTGGCCAAAATGAGATACTTTGAATAAATTAAAATTGTAGGGAATTGAATTATACAAGTGAAAGCTTTGATTCGCTTATCTTCCGGGTTGTAATTGGATCTCTTTTATCGTTGATTATGATCAACTTCAACTAGATACTCATTCTTGTCCTGTCAAGGTTTAATTTTAGCATAAATGACGTTGCAGATAATAGGGAGCCGTTCAGAGCCGGACCTACCTGCTCGACTTTACTGCCTTGAGTTATCTCCCTATCTTACATTTTGAGTTAAGTATATGAGAAATATATTGTAATTCTCCCTCACTAAATCTCCCTCATCACAACCAATGCACTGACATTAAAAGCCATATAGAAAATATCCTCCAGTCTTTTCTGCATTTAGCAAAACCAATAATTAATTTAGCAAAACAAAATAAAATTATTCATCTAAATGTAGACCCGGAGAAAAATACCCTGATAGTTTCCCACCACCTGTGAGAAAAGCCGACTAAATCTGGATAGCGGCAGATGCCCGGGAAGCCGAGCACCAGAAAATCTTCGTCCCACGAGCAAAAGACAACAGAGGTAATAAGCATGGGTGTTGTTGATCTCGTCCAGTGAGGCCAGGGCGTTGATATAGACTGAGCCCACTTTTAAGGAACAGGGTTCATGTAATAAAAACATATTCCCAGGTTTCCTAAATATTCTCGAGGGAATGACTATAGATTCAAAATAAAAGAAAATCCATCACATTCAAAATGAAAATTATTCAAGACAAGGCAAAAAGAAGGTTCCGACAGTGAGAATCGTACGATATCTGTATTTCCAAAGTCAAATATTACCCACAGGCAAATTGGTGGATTATAGAGCCATCATGTTGAGCTGAATGAAATCCAACGAGAGACTTAAAATACTTGTATACAGTGATATTTGAGTAATTTATTTGAATCAATCTTTTATAACACGAAAGGAAGTAACACTATTAAATTACATGTGCACACTAATTTTTAATTGCGTGCACACGCCACTATGAGTTTCTATGTCAGTCAGTCGGACGGTAGCCATTTTACTTTTCAATGTCTTTTTGGCAATAACATCGTAATTATTCGGCCGATTCTAACGAAATTTGAAACTCTTATGTTGTTTTACATTCTCTTTTAAATGATATAATTGAAGGTCGTAAGGTCATAAGGCATAATATTTGAGAGCACACAACTTAGGTCTGTTGACTTTGTTTAGTCACATATGAATCTACCTTTTATTAAATTCATTAAAGAAACCTCGAAGTAACCTTACTAAAATACTTGTGTGTAGTATTTATTTTGTTATATGAATCTACCTTTAATTAAATGAATACTCACTAAAGAAACAAGAAAGCAACTCAATTAAAATATATGTTTACAGTAAAATTTTACTTATTTATATGAATATACTTTATATAAAACACATTAGATAGAGGAACAAGGAGATGATAACCTTATTTGGAAATTGATTCGCTTGGTCTGACCCAAACCTATTGTGAATCAAAGGATCTTTATAGGATTTGTTTATGATGTCCCTCACCATTATTTTTGTTATTTAATTAGCAAGTAACTGAGCAAAAATATAAATAAGAGAAAATATCATGACCCCTTAAAAATCCTATCGTAGAAATATGAAAACTTTAGTTTCCATTTAGTAATTAATCTTAATTTCTAAAATGATACTAAAGGGTATCTCTAAATTATGTACACAAACAATATCACAATAGTTTAATTTTCATCCGGATCATACATACCTCCTTGAATTCTTGTTTGCCAAAGGTTCCTCCCTCTTGGCCCTCATCTCTGGGATATGCTAAATGATAAGTTGTGCTCAATGGTCTCCTAGCTCATCGTATCCTTACCCCACTTGACTTCTTGAGGACAATTTGTCCTCAATGGAAATTAATGATACGAGTCACCACAGTCATCAGCGCATCATAAATAAAGGCGCTCAAATTGACGGAATTTGGAGTTACCCATCGCGTTTATCGGGTGAATCTCGCGAAGCGAATTGAACTTTGCAACGCAAAAGGTGAAAATCACATTGAAGATGTTATTAACATTTCAATTAAATAAAATCTATTTGAAATTAAATACAATGTAGGTGATTTATTTATTAAAAATATGCATTTTTTCCTGTATCCAGAATTTAGAGATACCCTGTAGTATTTCGAAAATGTTCGAATGGAAACTAGTTTCACTTAACCACCATGGTTACCCCTAGTAAATTTCCTAACGAGGTTTGAGATAGATATCCTCAAGTGTTTTATTGAAATTATAAAATTTTGAGTCATCTATCTATCCGCAAAGGGTATTAATAGCGGTTATATCAGTGAAGAACCGTTTAGATGACCATTTCAGAAGATTAAATATGAGGTAATTAGGTTCAAAATTAGTATATCTAGTTGTTAGTATTTGTTTGATCGCCCCCACTAAAGGCCCCACTTTGGGGAGGGGGAAACTAGGGTACTTCAGAGGAGTTACGGGATTTTTCTCTATGAAGTGCTACAGTTGTCTACTCGAATTTTTAACCTTCCACATCATTTCACTTCCTTCATCTTCTGCACTTTCTTTACAATGTTCTTCATTAATACCATCGGGTATAGTTCTCTTGATGGTTTCGCTCAATTTGCCATAAATATAACTTTTCTTCACTGAATTTCAGTCATTCTTGATTAGTTCCGGAAGATTTGAATATCGCATTGCATCACTTGGAAATTTAAAGTTAACTTTGGTGTGGATAAAAGCAAAAGTGCTTGGAATGGCATTTTGTTTTTCGCGTCTGTAATTTAAACTCAGACTCAGGTGATTTTTTTATTTGTGTTCTTATATATATATATATATATATATATATATATATATATATATATATATATATATATATAAAACAAATTGGTACGGTTAATATAGTGGCATAATTAGACGACTGATGTACTTCAGGTCCAACGTAACATCCTTTCCGCCTCGAAACCACATTATAGGATACCTCATCCACCAGTCCAAAAAAACTGGTTTCGAAGTTACGCCTTTATGTTAGCCTCGTTTACCTTCATAGGAAACTGTTATTATTAATATATTAACAGTTTTATCTTAGCCAAATACATTCTTTGTCTAATAATGCCACATTAGTTGTCTAATAGTCCCACTACATTAACCGTACCATATATATATATATATATATATTGTGCTGCTCCTGTAGAGCAGCACTTCAGGTCCAACGTAACATCCTTTCCGCCTCGAAACCACATTATAGGATACCTCATCTACCAGTCCAAAAAAACTGGTTTCGAAGTTACGCCTTTATGTTAGCCTCGTTTACCTTCATAGGAAACTGTTATTATTAATATATTAACAGTGTTATCTTAGCCAAATACATTCTTTATCTAATAATGCCACATTAGTTGTCTAATAGTCCCACTACATTAACCGTACCATATATATATATATATATATTGTGCTGCTCCTGTAGAGCTTCAATTTAATTTGTAGGATAAACGAAATGACGTGGAGGGAGAAATTCATTTCTTTACTTGATAACAAACAAACGTTTCTGGTGTTAACTTCAACCATCTTCTGGTACTGAAAAAATACGAAATGGTTAAGAGACTAGTATTTTAAGTTAGAAGTCAAACATTCAAATTATGGAATTAATGGAGGATTTAGACTGTTAATATATATTAATCCCTATGATAACTGGAATACGCGTAATTACGTATTTCAGAAGAAGTGTATTGACCAGGGCGCCAATTGAAAAAGGTAAATGTCTTGGTGATGCTGTGGTAATCACCTGGCATCATTTGCCATCACCAAGCCCTTAAGAGATCTAAGATTTGGTGTCTGGTAAATAAGAGGTAAATAGGTACTTTTCCAAGCAACGCGTGATAGTCATATGGATTAAGTGAACGACGCTGAATCTCTCAAATTTCTTCCATTACTCTACCTTTACCATAAGGCCACAACTCTCTTTAAAAGTACAGATGGGCTCTAAGGTCTAGTACCAATAAAGCGGCTGCTGCCGTCAGAAAAATCAACATAAAAGTTTGACGCTTTGTTTTTTCTTCATTCTTCCTCTCTCTCTCTCTCTCTCTCTATCTCTCTCTCTCTCTCTCTCTTCTCTCTCTCGCCAGAAACTCTATATTCCTCTCGATAGTGAGTAAGAGCGATCTTTTTTCCAGGAGAAGGAGGGGTCGGTAACAATAAAACCATCCGGATGAGTGCAATGGTGACTACGGATGATCTTCGAGCTAAGATCGACCGGGGATTGTCAGTAGAGATTGTACCCCGAAAGTTTGCGAATTTGCACGCAACTAGCAAACTTCTGTGTATCAATATGAGATTAGGGCACCTATGTGGAATGATAGGTGTCAATTTCTTGGATCCGTTTGATTGGTTCTTTGGATGTGAAAACCTTTCCCTCGAGTATGGTGTCCACCTCAGTAGCCGAGATAAGAGGGATCTAGCCGATCTCATCGACCAGAACGCCTTCTGGCTGATGAGAGCGAGACGAGCATTACCGGTAGACCCCTTGGGGAATAGAACAAGGTTAGGATCGAGAGGGGTAGACGTGGAGACACCCGTCACTGGTGAATTTAACTCACCTTAAACGGAGAGGAGTATAGAGAACTCGGCCGCTGAGAAAGAACCGGGCTCCCATAAGAAGAGGGTAGGGTTAAAGCTTAGGGAGATGAAGTTCGGTGCGCCCGTTTCTGGCGAATAGGGTTCATCTCAAAAAGAGGGAAGTATGGAGCCTTCTAGCGGAGAATAAGATCCGGGTCCCCACGGGGCAGGTCCCTCTAACTCAGGTGTCACTTAAGGTACTGTGCCCGCTTCAGGGTTCTACAACTCGACCGTACCACAGGAAAACGTGTAAGGGTAAGGGACGCGAGGAATAGACTAGGTTCCCTTAAATACCTATTCCTTAACGTCAGGTCAATACGAAACAAGTAGGACGACCTTGTGGTCGTATTGTCCAGTGACACCCAAATAGACGTAGTTGCCATCGTAGAAACCTGGCCCTGCACTGATACTCGAGATTTCGAGTGGGATTATATGATTCCCAATTGCACTATTTTTCAACGGGATAGAAAAAATCGAGAAGGTGGCAGATTATTGTTATAGGTCCGTAACTGCTTTCCCTCGGTTGATTGTAATGTTAGAAGTATCTAAGAGATTCCAAGACTAGAAATAAATCTTGCTAGCTCCCCATACTGACTCATAGTGCTATACAGGCCGCAAAGGCAGCACGATGAAGCGGACTCAAACCTGTACACTAAACTTGCCGAGTTAGTGGAAAATCGCTCAAACCTGATTATGGGTGATTTTAAATGACTTGGAGTTAACTGGGGTGAGAGATTTTGCGACGGTGAGGGGAGACGACTCATTGACTTTCCTGACAATAACTTTTTGTCACAGTGGGTCAAAGAGCCGACGAGAGATGAGAACTTGTGGTGTTCACTACCGAGGAAAACGTGGTATCTGGACTGAGCGTGGGTGAATGTCTGGGTGGTAGTGATCATCGAACAGTCTTATTCACCATACGCGCCCCGTGCGGCAGTTCCTCTCGTGGTAATACCTACGAACCCGATTACTACTGCATTAACTTCAACGGTCTACGAGATGCGATTATCCGACTAAAACTTGTAGCTGGGAAAAGTGTCTCAGCCAACTGGATGATATTCAAAGACCGCTTCACGAACCCGCAGTCCAGGTTCGTTCCCCAGCAAGAGATGAATGAAGAATCTGTTTAACCTAAATGGTTTAATCGCAGCATTGCCTCAGCAATTCGCAACAGAAAAAAAGAGCTACCCTAATTGGAAAAGTGGTAGCAACAAAAATCTCATGCAGTATAGACAAAATTATAGAACTGCTAAAACACTGGTGTGCCAAGCTAAACGCAACGAGGAACTTCGGATCGCGTACCTCTGCAAAGAGAACCCAAAGGAATTCGTCCTGCACGTAAATACGTACAAACCAGTTCGCTAGCGCATAGGTCCTCAAGAGATGACGTTAGAGCGTTGCAAAAGTTGAATCTGGCTGTCACTAACGTGTTGAACTACTACTTCAGCTGTGTTTACAAGAGAAGAAAATAGTCCCCCCCGAGGCCGGCAGTTTATTTCAATGAAATGGAGAACCTAGATAATATTAGACAATGAGGAATTGGAGGCTAAAATAAATAACCTCAACACGTACAAGTCTCCAGATCCAGATGGCTTTCTCTCTCGATTTCTCCGTGAAGTGAGCGGTGAGGTTGCTCCATAACTTACTGCAATCTTTAACGAATTTTTAGAAACCGGGGAGGTACCAGAGGACTGGAGGACAGCGGACGCGACTCCCATATTTAAGAAAGGAGAGCGTAAAAACCCGGGTAGATATAAGTTTGACCCCTTGTGGGCAAAATGTTAGAGAGCATAATTGCAGAAAAAAATAGTAAAGTACATACAAACACACAACTTTATCCTGGATTCCCAGCGCGGGTTTCGCAGGAACCGATCGTGTCTCACAAATCAAATAGAATTCTTGCAAAGCATTTTGGGTGAGTACGATCATAGTCAGGCTGTGGACATCTTATACCTGAACTCTTTGATCAATTGCCACACCGTAAGTTGTTGTGCAAAGTCCGCTCGGTTAGCATCACGTGTAGGGTGGCCAGCTGGATTGGAAACTGGTTGTCAGACATGTGAGCAAGAGAAAATAAACGGAGTAGCCTCCGAGATGGGTCCTCGTGAGTAGTGGGGTACCCCAGGGTTCCGTGCTCGGTCTTCTCTTGTTTATCATCTATATAAATGATATAAACGATGGGTTGTTTTGTTCGATATCCAAGTTCGTGAACGTAGCAAAATTAAGAGGGCAGCGTAAGCTCACGCGAAGGGGTGTAAAACCTACAAAACAGGCTTCAGAGGTTAGTTGAGTGGTCTGAGACTTGGCAGATGCCATTTAACCTTGATAAGTGCAAGGTGATGCAAATTGGCTATGCCAATCCTCGAGAAGACTAGGTATAGTTATGGAGGTGACAGACCTGGAAAAAGGCTAGGGTGTGCATATCAGCAGTGACCTAAAGTTTTCCAGGTATTGTGCCGATGTAGAAAAAAAAGGCACAAATACTTTTGGGCTACATAACGATGCAATTTATCTTCCCAACAAGGAGATTGTCCTCAAATTGTACAACTCTCTAGTCAGACCTCACCTGGAATACGCTGTTAAATTCTGGTCCCCTACACTGCATAAGGAGATATATAGACTGGAATTGTGTCGAGGCTAGGGACACCAAGTTATTTCCCTCACTTAGGCACAAAGGTGTTCAGCGTCGGTTTCGAGAAATGTTTTTTTTTTCTTTGGAAACCAGCTGATTACGAGGCCAGCTAATATAAACCTTCAAGATTTTAAGGAGGTTCGAAAACGTGGACTACAGAAGGATGCTCACGTTGAACACAAATCCGACCCGTAACCATGGTTACAAGCTGGATTTGCCCCCATTTCAGACTACTATTTGTGGGAACTACCTCTCGTATAAGATTTGCGCTACATATTACCGTCTTCTGGTCGAGGTGGAGAATAGTTCGTCTGTAGAACAATTTAAAATTTAAATCTAGATTGGATGATATACTCCATGAATATTTATAGAACGTAGATTATATTATAGAAACAAGTAAAATAGCTTTAAGCTATACTATTAAAATTTGCTGATTGTGATCTTTTTTACATCGCAATCAGGTGTCTTTTCCGCTTTTTGTGCTCGGAAAAGCGGGTGTGAGAGGTGGAAGGGAAGAGCCTTCGCCTGTGCTACGCCTTCCCTTATGCTATAGGTTAAGGCCTTCCCAAAATCGTACCTCCACGGTATGGATAACTTTTTCTTGTGACTCTATCTCTCTCTCTCTCTTTCTTATTCTTGAAGGTCTGAAATCCTCATTCAACTATCTATTTATTTACTATCTAGTTAACTAAATTAGTTCGCTGCTTTTCTGTTCAATCTGGATAGCAAATGAATGAATGTACAGGAATGAATTACACAATATAACATGTAATCTTGGTTGCTTGGTTGCAGATTAAAAGACGAGTTCACAAAATATGAGTTTGCTTCATCAAGAAAGTTATTAAGTTTCAGAATAAGAAAGATTTTTATATTTTAGACAAAGTCTTCCAGCAGCAATATAACACATGTTGAAATTGAATTTAAATCCTTTATGATTTTCTTTGCCAAACGAAGCTAAAAGGCAAAGTTTTCATACACTCTAAAGGCTTAGTCTTCATACACTCAAAAATACTTTAAAAGAATAAGTGAAAATTTAAAAATAACACTAATTTCTAGAAAAGTTGGGGGAGTTCGCCTTTGGGAATCTTACTTCATTGAAGCTTTGCTTTGCTTTGAGATATTTAAGGAATTTGAAGTTCACAAACTGCCTCCTTCAAAGTCAGTTTAAGAATGTAACGAAGTCATTCATCAAACTTTTTTAACACCATCATATAAACTTTCCGTTTTGGTCTTGACTCAGTCTCCGCTAGGTTAGTGTTTTTTTAGTCATCACACTCAAACCAGTTATCATTAGACTTTAAAAAAGCTACATAGTGGCCTGAGATTAATTGAACACCAATATTTGCAACAACTTCATATGTTTGCATACCTTCTAAGTTCCATATTTGTACATAACAAAATCATGTTGATTCTGCATCAATCTTCATGGAAACCATTCTTCGTCCCAATTCTGGAATTCAAACCTTTTAAACTAAATGATGAGGAAATTTGGGGAACAAACTAAAGTTTGAGTTTGGAGCATAATGTATGTGACTTGGCAAGAATCAAAATTTCTATCAATGCATTTTCAGTAGAATTGAAATACTTTAGTATAGCATTTTTTGCATTGAATTCGATTTACCCAGGTTTAAAAGAAAATAATGGCGAAATTTTCCCCTAAGCGATTATATTCTTGAGATAAATTCGGTGGATGGAGTTTTATTCTTTGGCAAAGGTCAGAAATGCGGCCATATACTCGAATTAATATACCTAGCTGAACTTAAATTACGAATTTCGTTCATCTACCGTTTATTTATCAATTTTCATCATTTGCGCGATTAGTATATGGCCTAAGCATAAGTTGTTTTAAATAGAAAAGACGTATTTGTGTCTCTTCTTAATGATATAAGAGTGAATGTGCTAAGATTAATATCTAATTTTTAAGGAATTTTTATTTAAAGTGAAAAAGGGAAAAATTTATTATTCTCTTCCATTTCTGAGTTTTGATAAGAAAACAAATTCTCACAGCTAAACTATTTATTTAAGTTAAAGACTAGTGCTTGGTGTCATTAACTATCAAATTATCTAATTTTGTTTTGCACTCGTCCCGTAGATGAGATCATTAGAATCCCATAATTTCCTCAAGATTTCCCAAACTTCTCAAGCAAACAAAAACCTGATTTCTCCATTGAGACAAAAATCGGCATAAGAAAAGTTAAAACTTTTCGCCGATTTTTCCAATAATGGGGCACGCAAACCCATCTTACATAAATGAAAGAAATCCCCAAATGAAAAAAAACAAAGAAAATAAAAGTCAGTAAGATTGAACAAATTCCTCACACTTTCTTCTTTATTTGCAACTTCTACCCAAGTGTAAATAAATATAGAGAAATGCGCATGGAACGATTTTTTCGACTTTTTTTATTGGAAATAAATGTTTTAGGGTTTACGCTCGAATCAACCTTTAGCTGAAGCCTATCATGGTAAACAGTTGACAACCACACAGTGTCACGTTCAGTAAGCAGAAAAAAACCTGTCGAGGCTCGGAGGCTGCTAATTAAATAGAATGACATACACGTATGCACATAGGTAGGTAAGTAAAGAGGAATTAAGGTAGGTAGTGAATGTTGGAAGTAGATATATTTTATACCTATAAAAAGATAAATATTAGGGAATGTATTGACATCTATCAGGATTTATTTTTCAAAACAGTGATAGCTCCAAAGTTGGTTTCAAATTAAAGATATCTTTTAGGCCCGAACTAACACACACGCATACACACACTAGTTCATTCTATACCTAAATTCTCCATCTATAATCTCATCTATGTACCAAATAATGGATGGAAAATGCCTCAAAACAGCTTTAAAAAATTAAATCTCTACCTTGCTGAACCCCAATTCCTACCAAATCTCCTCTCCTAAGATTTTCATGTAACCCGGTAAACAGGTAGACATTTATTAAGGACCAATCATCCTAAATTTCGAACTCATGGTAAGATAAGTCAGAAAGGTTCTATAAGTGATTTTCGAAATCCTCAATCAAAAGCGAAGGTTTTATATGATCTTAATTATTCAATTGGCGAATCTGAATTTATAATTATTCGGGGGAGGGGTTAAGATAGAGGTTGAAATTAATTTATCTGGTCAAAGCTGAGAATACGATACCATCAGAAAAACGAAGATTGTACACATACATAAATGCAATTTCTAATTTTCTTTGCTTCCAAGCATAAGGTGCTAATCTCTTTTAATTTTCACCACCACTCTCTCTGTTAAAGAAGTGTCACATGAAATAATTGAAACTTACCAATCAGTAAAAGTGTAATAAAACAATTTACTATAAATAATTGTAAAGTTTGGCCGCCAAATGAAATAAAACTATTAAACAAGAAAAAATGAAGCTGCCATCACCTCTCATGATATTTTGCCTCTAATTAAACATACATCATAAGATTTTGTTCTGATCTACATAATCTTTCCTTGAAAATTTGAGCTCTTTGAATTGCACTAGATCCAAACTTCATATTTTCGTTTCATATATCGAGGAAATTTTATTTTGCTTTCGAAGATTTTTTAAAATTTAGGGGGGCAGAAAAATAGTGTAAGGGCTGTAAGCGGGCGGAGATATGCTTGGCCAAGGAAATTCTCACGATGTTGCTCATACCAACTTCGAAGAACGCGTAGGATCATTCTTATAATTGGCAGAAAATTGTCATGATGAATTTTTCTTGTTTTTTTTTTTTAATTTCTCAATATTATTGATAATAAACCGCAATGATCGCCTATACCATTTATAGAAGTTGTCTAATATTAAAACAGGTATATAAGATGAACTGTCGCCATCAACTTCTCTTCTGTTTTTTTCTGTCTGGAATTTGATTGGATCTGAAGAACCCTTAAGAAGCTACTGCTACTATTTATTTTTTTCTGATTATAGAGGTTATGCACTCATTTTTCATTCATCTATTGCATAACATCATTTTTTAATTCAATTTTTGTCAAATGGATCAAGTACGAATTAGCCAGTTGGGCAATACTCCTGGTACCCATTTAGTTGATAGCATGCTTAGTTCAAAATCGAAAATGGTGAACAATGTGAAATTTCAACTTTCCTACCTCTAAATTTAATGCTGATTCACTTAGCCCTATTGGTTCATTGGTCTACTTGGATGGTCTTCCTTCTCACACGTTATACTTCCAATTTTCACTACCTTCCTTGAAGTGTTTCATTTAGCTTAAAACTGTATTTCTGAGTAGTTAAAAAAGAATAACGATAAAAGTGTTGCGAAGATTTAATTCAATTCTGTGTAATGAAACTTTGTCAAGGATATAATGGATGTTCTCATCTCAAAATGTGTCTATTTGATGGATTTAAAATACTTTTTTATGTAGTCAAATTCTTTCAACAAACAAATAAATTCTTGCAGGATTACATATAACCAGAAGACTTGCTTGACATGTTTCAACAAGAAAAAAATCTGTTCACGACCAAACAAAAATTCTTGCACCAAAATTTTAGACTGCCACAATTGAGTTTTGCTAACGCTACTTTGGGAGAACATGGTAAATCAATAACTATTTAAAGGTTCTTTGTCAGGAAGATGCACATTTCTTAAACGTTTGGGGTCATTTTTACTAAAGCTATGATCTTTATGCCAGATGTACTGCATATAAACGGAGTACTATCTAAACAGGCAGTAAGGGCTTTTAAACAACTTACCATTTTTCTGGAAAGATAGTGCCGACACCAATGATAAAGAGACTTTTTTTATGCCGATCCAGAAGACTAGAGAGAGGCATTTTAATTAAAATTTATCGACAGTCTTACGAAAAAAAATATGAGGTGTCTATCTTATAACACACTGGGTCTTAGAAATAAGTTCAATGATCTGGCCAGCCCTGAGGCTATTGAAAAGTAGCGCATTATTGTAATAATGGACCTTAGGATGAACTCATACAAAAAAAAACAGCATAGGAAGATTTGATTTAAATATGGTTATAAACTACTCGTATTTAATAAAGATAGACTTACGAGTAGAGGGGGCAAGGTCCTCTTTATGTGGAAGAAATATTAAACGAAATAGTTTCTGATAACGTCACTATAGATAATTCTAATATTTTATTAGTCTCTTTAGCTGTGAAAAAGTAATTTTAACATTACTGTAATATATCAATGCCCCAAGCAAAATTAACAAAACGACGAGAAGTAATTTGAGTTTTTAGGGAATGTTGCTAAGCAGCGACTGAACACGAATCAGATCTAAAGAACTTAAATGAAATATTTAATTGGGCGTTTATATGGCAGATAAATTTTAATCCTAAGGCGAAAGTAATGTACAGTGGTTCTAAGTAGAAACTTTGATTATACGTTTAGCACTTATCGATTAGGTTACTGGTCTTAAGAATGAGATCTCGGCGTTTTACTTTCAAGTGACTTCAAATCTTCGAAACACTGGGTCCAATTAAATAAAAAAGCAACATAAATACTAATTTTTATTGCGAGAAATTTTTAATGTACGAGTAGAGAAATAGTAGTTATATTAATCTATTTTTTACAGCTGGAAAATTTAGCTCCGTTCTGGTCTCATCATCTGCCAAAAGATATCGCTGCATTGGAGAGAGAGTTAAGCATAAATAGACAAAACTCATTTCGTAGCTGGGACACAAGCCCCATGGAGACAAAAATTAAAGAATTGAAATTGCTTTTGCTTTAAAATGTGCATCTAGGCTGCCAATTGATAAAAGTCCTTAAAATTCTGAATGGTTGCGATAATATATATTGTGACTCTGGAAACACGCGAAAAATAGTCATAAATTAAATTTAAAGCGTTTTCAGACGAATATCTTTGGGAACCTTTTCACCTTTAACATTGTGTCAACTTGCAGGTAATCTAAAGGGTGTCCCTAAAGTATGGAAACTTAGGCAGAATGCATATTTTTGAAAACAAAAAATTAAGCTACATTTTATTTCAGTTGAACATTATTTTATTTAATTGACTTTCTAATAAATAACATCTTCAATATGATTTCCACCATTTGTGATGCAAAGTTCGATGTGCTATAGGCGATTCACCCGACATACTCGATGCATAACTCTGAATTTTTGTTAATTTGAACGCATTCACTTATGATACGCTGTTCCCCCAGGTGTCTCGTATTTTTAATTTTCATTGAGTACAACACCTCCTTCAGCATAACACAGAAAAAGAAGTGAAGGCCGTAAGGTCTGGTAAACGAGGAGACCATTGAAGACACCTCCTCCTTTTGCATACCCCATGAAAAGAAGTGAAGGAGGGTAAGGTCTGGTGAACGAGGAGACCATTGTGATAGTGCTATTTGTTCGGGCGTTTAGGGACACCCTGTAGTTCAAAGTACGTTAAGCAACATGTTTAAGATAAATAAGAAGAACACCTATTTACATAATTGTTAAATCACTAAGAATAAAGCCATACTATCAACATATTGTGTTTGTTGTGGGGTTTTTTTCATCATCATTCTAAGACTTTACCTTACCTTATCCACTTTCTCTACGACTCTATATATTGTATAATGGTGTTTGTGTGTGAAGGAATAGGAAGACCAGAGTCTTCGGTGCCAAGAGGCAGTATATAAAAATTATAGATACAAACAATTAAAGATTGAATTAAAATAATATACAGATCATTGGGGTTGCATACATTGGTAAAAGGATTTCAGCAAACAGAACCGGAGGAAAGAGGACTTCAGCAAGCAGAACCAGAGGAAATAGAACTTTAGCAACCAGAACCGGAGGAAAGAGGACTTCAGCAAGCAGAACCGGATGAAAGCGAACTTCAGCAAGCAGAACCGGAGGAAAGACGACTTTAGCAAGCAGAACTGGAGGAAAGAGGACTTCAGCAAGCAGAACTGGAGAAAAGAGAACTTCAGCAAGCAGAACTGAAGGAAAGAAAGGAAAACACGAATCTATAAGAGTGCTTTAGGTCGCTTTTGGACTTAGAGAGTAGTGAGAAAGAGGAACCATCATCATTGGGAGATGGCTTAAGAGATTTAATGGTAAGGGATCACAAATTTTCAAGATATAATTAAGGAACTGGAGGTTGGTCTGTACAACATATTAAACAATCAAACTCAGTCACGAAAAAGATTAGACAAAAGACCGCAAAATTATTGGGTTCTTACTACGAAAGAAACAGTTGTAAGAGAAAGATTGATATTCTGCAACTGTAATTTGGAAGAACCAACAGAGAGATATCTAAAATAAAATATTGAGTCATCTCATAAGTAATGCCCCATTATATTCATGTTTAAGTTTATTTTATGGCGAGAAATAATCTAAAACAGGTTTGTTTTCATACTAGCCTAGGCTACTAAACTTGAAGCCTAAGCTCTTGTATGCCTAGCCTAACCCAAGGCTTACATTTCGGCATAGCTTAGTCGTCATTAACAAGACTTTTCTCTCTATCTCCATCAGATCCGCAACAAAATTTTTGTAATTGTTTCTTCTTATTTACTTTTTTCAATTACAACACCTTAAAAGTAATCCTGAATCAACTTTCTTCGGAGAAGATGCTAAAACCGCCTCATCGAAGTGAGTTTGCTAAAACTGACTTGAGTTTTGTGACAAGTGTCGTGCTAAGAGAAGGCTATAATCTTACTCTTGTGGTAAGGTCGAGGAATTTAACTAATTTTCTTTCTGATTTCGTAGACAACGCTTAGAAAAATAATACTCGTATAGTTCATATGGGCGCTAATAATACTTTCTTTGCTAGGTCCGAGGAGCTACTTGTGCTCTGTCGAACTTCAATACACTAACGAGGGTAGAATCAGGCAACAGTTTCCTTGGCAAAGATTCTTACAGTATTTTTTTTAAAATTATAGTTATTTGCCAAGAAGAAGCTTCCCCTCTATTTTGGTGAGTTTCGCATAGGAACACTGAAAATCAGCTCTTTCAATCTATTTTAAAGAAAATTTGCCCACTTGCGTGTCCATTTCTATATAAATAACGGGATATTACAACCAAATGTTATTTACTCAGTGCAATATGGTTCATTTAAAATTAATTGCTAACCAGAAATATTAATTGCATTGATTTAATCGTTTAAACATCGGGTTAGTTTTATTCATATGTTTCAAGCCATATGTATTTCTGTCTAGTTCTGGTTCTGTACATAAAACATAAAATGTACGTATATTTAATAGTTATCTATTTAATTCTTACACTGGATTAAATTCAAACATTTTTACATTGGTTGTAAAAAACAATTAGAGGTATCTGGATGAGAACTATAGTGATTGATGCAGGGTGCATTAGAAGATGAATTTCAGGCCAAATCCAAGCTTACAAAATTAAATCAGGCCAAAGTATAGACATAGAGGAAAAACACAAAATGACTGGAGGCTAACAGCAAATTCCTAATAAAGAATTAATAAAACAGGTGAGTGTTTATTTCGCAACATATTCGCCAGTTTCCGAAACCGGCATTGCCTTGTGTTGCGTGTGCGAAGGAAAGAACTGATAGAGAGAGAGTTGTAGTGAGTGGGTTGCGTGTGTAGATGGACCCACTTGCGGGCCTCTCCCCCTAGATGCGAGAGTTCGGTACAATCCCGGTTTTTTTGTCTGTTCTGGTTTAGAATCGAGCGCTTTACCCTGAACTAGAAATCCAGAGCCTTATTTACAACCCTGCGCGAGCTTCATTGACTTTCATGATAAAAGGAAGCAAACTGTGTCACATAACTTCTCATACCTTTATTAAGATATGAAAAATGAAGTTGAATTAATCTGAACTTTATAATATTATTACCAAGTCAATAATAAATATTTTTGTTACTATTATTATAAATGTTAATAAAGTTGTAGTTTTATTATTACTATTGGTATTATTTAATATAATTTCAAGTTATTTTAAGGAGTGAAGTTCTCACATTCTAATTATTATCTAGCATTAGAATGTCAATCAATAATAGTAATATTTATTTAATTTGAAGCATCCCTATTTCTCTTCAGTGACGCTAGCTGCCCCAGGGGAGTTCTTTTTGAGTTTTTGTTAGGGTGGTTTTATTTTGAGGAGTTGGGTGGGATAGAATAGGTTTAGTAGTTGCTGAAGTGTTGTGGTTTTATTATGTTTACGTGTGCGCCAATTGGGATGAACCTGATTTTTGTAGGTAGGTTTGGAATAAGAGTGATGTGTGTGTGGAAGCTGTGATCATTTTTAGTGCTTTGTTTTGAACTGTTTAAAGCTTTTTTTGCAATGGTTTTGGATAGTGTTTGATGCCAGTTAGTGATGAGTAATTAATGGAGGTGCGGATGTATTGTATGTAGAGAGAGATTAGTGACTTCTTTTAATATCAAAGAGTAATGTTTTGTTTGAAGGTGTGAAGTGTCCATTTATTTTGATTCGTGAAAATCAGGTGTAATTAGTGATAATTGGAGCATAGAGGCTGTAAGATGGTGTATGTACAAGCCATGTGTTGTGGTTGCCTTGTTGAACTTGGGATATTGTAGTGTTATTGAAAGTTCGTCTAGGTATTTTTTTGTTTATTTGCTGAATGTGGTTGATGGATGTCGTGAGTGAATAAATTGAAAATTAGTGAAGGAGTAATAGTATCAGCCCCTTGTATATGAGTATATATATATATATATATATATATATATATATATATATATATATATATATATATATATATATATATATATATATATAATATATATATATATATATATATATATATATACATATATATATATATAATATATATATATATATATATATATATATATATATATATATATATATATATATATATATATATATATATATATCTGATAAAATTTCTAAAGATTTGTTATGTTTATATTTATTTCTAAATTCCTATCCTTGAATATGGGTTCCTATGCGAAACGCAGGTACCAAGTAGTTAAAATACAATGAAAGTGCAGACTTCATATTTATCCTAAAAATACGTACACGCCTGGCAACGCGCAATACATCTGCTATCTTAATATACCGGGTGTTTAAAAATAATTGATATCATTTTACGATCTAATAACTTTTCAAGTTCCCGTTCAAATGACTTAAAATATTAACAGCATGTTAAAATTTATGTTTAGTGTTTTAAACTTTACAGGTATATAAATGCCATTCACTGGAAGTGGAAAGGCGTTTTGTGTGTTGGAGTATGCTCAAACACAGTCGAATAATACTGTGCAGCGGAAATTTGTGAGAGAGTTCTCTAAACAGTCACCAACGTAAATGCAGATTTGGACATGGCACAAAAAGTTCAAAGAGGAAACCTGTCTATGCAGGGCAAAAGAATCTGGACGACCAATAACATCGAAAGAGACGGTCGAGCGGGTTTGCCAAAAACTTTTGCGAAGCCCCAAGAAGTCCATAACAAGAACAAGTCTGGAAACCCAGATTTCTCCAACGACAGTTTAGCGCGTCTTGAGGAAACGCTTGCTAATTAAACCATACAAGCTGCAGATAGTTCAGGCCATAACGGCAGATGACAAGCGAAAGCGCAAACAATCCTGTGTTGATATGCAAGAGAAACTTGAAGAAGACGAGTGCACGGAACGTCTTGTTTTCAGTGATGAGGCCACATTCCTTACGAATGGCGAAGTCAATAATCATAATGTTCACATTCGGCGCGAATAAAATCCCCATGCCAGAGTTGAGCACGTGAGGGACTCGCCGAAAGTGAATGTATTCTGCGCCATCTCCAAGAACCATCTGATGGCCCGTTTTTCTTTGAGGGAAATTGACCGGCCATGTTTATCTGCAAATGCTTCAGAACTGACTAATGGATGAGCTCATTGCAAATGAACAAGACTTCGTTTTTCAAAACAGGACGGATCTCCTCCTTACTGGAAGCTCACTGTGCGGGTTGATCTAAATGGCAATTTGCGAGGAAGATGGATCGAGCGTGCTGGAGATGAAGACAATGTGCTGTTTAAATGGCCACCACGTTCACCTGACCTAAAAACTTGCAAATTTTGTCGATGGGGCTATATGAAAGGACTGGTTTATGTCCCCCATTCTTCCTCTAAACCTAGAGGAACTCAAGCAAAGAATCACTAACGCACTGGAGACTGCTACCAAAGAAATGCTGCAGAATGTTTGGGAGGAGCTGGACAACCGACTTGATGTGTGTTGTGTCTCAGGCGGTGCCTCTATGGAACATTTGCAAAATCGTTCATGGAATCCACATACCCTTTACTTTCTCATTCAAATTTGGAGGAATAAATCTTATGTTTCTTAACATTGAGCCTGTTGAGTTTCATTTGCCTTGACTATGTAGTTTCTGTGACATTTACATCTCAAATGATATCAATTTTTTGTAGATACCTGTATATATATATATGCCTCAAAGAAATGAAAGCTGGTAACACAACCAGGAAAAACGCTAAGAAAAATATTTCGTGAACTAATGAAAGCTTAAGTGTTCTTTCTTAAGCTTTCATTGGTTCACGTAATATTTTCCTTACCGTTTTTCCTGGTTGTATTACCAGTTTTCATTTCTTTTTCATTTCTATATAAGAGATAAACTTTCCTGGGGTGTAAATTTAAATTCCACTTTAAAAGTGCGCATTTTTTGAAGAATCAATTTATTACAGAACTAGTTTCAATAAAAAGTACTGCCCTCGGCAGGTATGCGGGAATTTTTTTAGAATCCTCACTAATTCTTGTTTGAAAAACGAGGTCTTTTTGAATAGATAATTTCTAAGCTCTTCCTTGGAGGCTGGGGTCATTTAAGAATTTGTTTAGTATTTATTTCGTATTTTCTGATATGATCCATGATACATTAAGTTTTAGGAGATTAAGACGCTTCCTACTGGATTTTGAAGTGAGGTTCACAGTCCCGTTGTAAGAGAAAACTGCGTCTCTTAGGGTTGCATTATGTATCTCACAGAAACGAGATTGTGAAGGATGCTTTCTGGTTTTAATTAGGAGGGACCGATGGAAATCTTTCCTTCTAACATAAAAAATGATAAAATATGGTTTAATTGATTTTAAATTTGAATAATAAAAATAATAATAAAAATAATTGCGTTTTGTGTACAGAGGGTGTGGCTTAGTATAACATTACGGAAACTTACTTTTCAGCTTAGTCTCTTGGGCTTAAATAGGATCCTTTCATTAATCGAAATATATTGCTAACGATGTAATTGAGATAATTAAAAAAAAATGGTACGCCTGGTGTGCAGTATTTGATAGCCAGGACCTGGCGTACCAGTTTTTTAATGATCATAATTCCATTCATCCTAACATTAAATACACTATTGAAACTGAAAAAGAAAATGTTCTCCCTTTTTTAGACATTTTAATTAAAAATCAAATCAAGGCTTAACAATATCCATATATCGAAAACCTATGTTCAATAATATAGGTACAAATTTCCATAGCTTTTGCTACTTACTTATCATACAAACTAAGCTCCATCAGGGCACTCATCTGTCGTGGCTTTCACTTGTCATTTTCATTCTCTCTAATGCATACAGAATTTGAATTCCTGAGATCCTATTTCAAGAATAATTGCTATCCCCTGTCAGTAGTAAATAGCCTTATTTGTAAATTTTTGAATTCCCAATATTTACCTCCCAATCCTTCCTTCGATGTTCCTAAAGACTAAAAATATTTTATTCTTCCCGAAATGGGTCCCCTTAATAAAGAATTCAGAAGAAAGTTTACTAAATTATTTGAACGCTATTTTTACCATACAAATTTCGAATTAATATTTGTTAGCAAACTCAATATTGGTAGTTGGTTCAGTCAAAAGGACAAACTTCCTCTAGGGGTGCGCAGTCGTGTTGTTTACGAATTTACTTGTCCTCGGTGCCTCCAAGGAAGATACATAGGCAGCACGATTCGCTCCCTGAGAGCAAGATTTTCCTCACACATGGGCATCAGCGGCCGTACTGAAAAACCACTTAATCGTAAAGAACCATCCCCTATCAGAGCACATGTAATTAAATGCAACGCGGATATAAGTATAGATAATTTTACAATAATAGATCAAGATAACAATGAAAAAAGCTTAAGAATACTAGAATCTCTTTATATTAAATCCCGTGCCCTTAGTTTTAATTGTGAATCGTCCGCTGCTCCCCTACTTATGACATAACTCTACTACCAATACAATCTTACCTATGTCCACTTCAATCCCCCCTCCCCACTTCTCTCTGGAGTCAGACCAACGATGGTGAGTGTTTTGATGGTTCTCCCTTGCATTCCTCTAGGATTTTTATTATTCTAACTCATTAGAAATTATGTATTTTCTTATGTTTTGTATTATTGAGAGAAAAAGTCTCTCTTTTTGTAGATATTTATCAATACTTTTAATGTTCTAATTTCTAGACAAATTTTTTAATATTATAATTTATTGTAAATTATGTATTCCTTTATATCATAGAACCCGAAGATGAGCGGAAAGGTTAAAACGTTGTTGAAACCCAATAAATGAATATGAATTTCTCCGCATTCTATGTACTCTCATTCCTGGTGAAATTATATATATATATATATATATATATATATATATATATATATATATATATATATATATATATATATTTATTGAGAAGATAATAATAAACACAATATTTGAATCAAGATTTATTTTATATTTTATAATATAGTGGTTTACTATTGCGTAAAATGTATCAATTGCTCTGAATATTATTTTGGCCAATCAGGTAAATGTTTAAAAAAACGAATTTCTTAGCATAAATATAATGTCCGTCGCGGGAAAGAAAGCAGCTCATTTTATGTTTATATGTCATATCTTAATCACAATATTGATTGGAATTCTGCTAAAATCATTTGTCGTAATAACGATACAATTTCATGAAATATCATTGAATCGACTTTTATTAGTAAATTCACAAATTTTAATTTAACTCCTGGCTTATATAAACTCGATGGTTATTTTTTAAATTATATTCACAATACACTGACCAAACTTTTAATTTGAGACTAAATATTTATATTAATCTTAATAAACTATTTAATTTTGGAGGGGCATCTATGTAGCCTTATGTTTATCTCTGTGTATTTATTTTCGTTTGAGTCAAGTCTTTAGAACATTTGTACTTATTCTACCTAGGTTTTTCAATCCTTACCTCTGATATTAATCTCTCGCTCAGATTTTCTCCCTCTCCAATTGCTTAGGAGGTATTTTAATCCTCTTGTCAATCTTTTGAATTTACCTGATTTAATGATCTTAGTTTGTATTTATCTTCATTTTTACTGTCACTCTTAGCTCCTCCTAATGTTTCTATTTCATATAAATTCAATTTGTTGATTGGTTTTTTGCATTTTTGTGGGCGTTCCCTCTCCTCTGTATCATCCTTATATATATATATATATTACAATTTTCAATACTTTTGTTATTCCTTGATAAAGAACTCGAAATAAAGTTCGAAAGTACTTGGAATCCTCGTATTAATTTTCTCTGTGGGCTTTGTTGCATTTATTGCTTACCCACGCGATACTTTGTGAGTTTTCCATATATATATATATATATATATATATATATATATATATATATATATATATATATATATATATATATATATATATATATATATATATATATATATATATATATATATATATATATATATATATATATATATATATATATATATATATATATATATATTCATGTGTTATAATCTGGAGAGGAATCCATAAGGAGAACTTAAAATCCCTATTTTTCACCTTCGAAGTTGGCATATTAAAAGTTTCGCATAGTTGCGCTACAGCCATAATGCTTATCCGTTTCCCAAATCAAATCTAAATAAATCTATTATGAAAATCCACTCTATTATTGAATTACCGATTGAGAAGTTTTGAATTGTACAAATAACTTTGTTCCTAATTTAAAAATAACCATGAAAGGCAAACTTATATCTTTTTCTTGCTTTATATAAGAGACATTAATATTTCTTTATAACCTCAATCTAAATTAAAGTTTAAGCTTAATTGCCAATTCTTTTATATAAAAGAAATCTCTTGCAAAATAACTTCTTAATTAGTGTCATATCAGATCATAACCGATTAATTTTCCGATACGAATCAAGGTTGCAAACACCCAAATCCTCAATATCCAGCCATAATTAACCACAAAGAGTAATCAATTTATTCATATTTGGTTATCTTTTTCTCATATCTTTCTTTGATCTATTAAAATTACGGACTAAGCCTTTGGTCATTTCTCTGCCCTCCAATTTATATATATATATATATATATATATATATATATATATATATATATATATATATATATATATATATATATTTATATATATAATATATATATATATATATATATATATATATATATATGTATATATATGTATATATATATAAATATATTTATCGTATATAAGTTCTGAAATTAGGATTCTCCTTGATTTTGTCTTCTTTATCTAGGGTTTGGGGAGTGGAAGCCATCCTTGTTCATTTCTTAAAAAGGTCATCACAAAGACAAAGGCACTCTAAATCTCCTTTTCCTTTTTCCTTGTTGTTTTTTAAATGTGATTTGAATAGTGAGCCTTTATTTTGAATTGTAAGAGGTTTGAAAAAGTGGTTTAAAAATCCCTTAAAATTACCTTTTATGCTCCTGTGATATTGTGTTCCATTAGGTGACGCTTTTAGGAGGTTTGATTTCCTACGCCTGGTAGCTCAGAGGTAGTGCAACTTACTGATCAGCAATCGAGATAAGCTGGTTCAACTCCCTGCCATCATATTTTGAATTCTATCCCTTAGCGTTATTCCTGTCTTGCCTCAATATACTCTTCTTCCTCCTCTTTGATCTTTGTCTTCCAAGTCAATTTAACTTGTCTTTAAAAAAATAGTTTCTTGTCTCGTGTGCCCAGTCACATTCATTTTTTTTATCTTGTAATATATATATATATATATATATATATATATATATATATATATATATATATATATATATTAGGGTGGGTCACGGATATATAGTAAAAATTTCAAAGTGAACTTATTGTTTCTGCACTCATGAATTATTGTGAGGCTTCATGAGATACTGCCAAATCCGGAGTTTCGTCCCAATCAAAGCATGTTGAGGGGTCGCACCGAGTGATCGAAAGTTTGCTTTGCTTTCTCTTAGCATAGCGCACATACCATACACTGTGTTGTGGGCGCTATGCCTTTAGATATACTCCTTGGTGATGTCAACTCGTTTTGTGCATACCCCGGCGTAGTTTTTGCTGTTATATAGCTCTTTTTTATACTGTCAGACCCAGAACTAAGCTAAAAACATCCTCCTTTTCTCCTTAGGTCTAAATTACGAGTTCAACTCGGAAACAGAGTGAGCTGTTTTTGTTGGGACAGCCCCTTGAAGCCTTCAGCCAGAATGTCCTTCCAACCGGGAAGATGTTCTACGGCGACTCTTCTGTCATGGATGGATCGAACAGCAAGGACAATCGAAAGGCTGTCATCGACGAAGTCGTCAAAGTCTGGGAAGGTGCCCAAATTCTTGTTTTCCTGCTGCGATCAATCATAAAAAAACTGGAAACCTTCGTTGGGAAGTACCAAGTCCGTAATAAGGCGAAAAAACGTCAATCCGAAGGGGAACAAGGTCTCTAAAGCCCTCCTCTAGGGACACTGTTCGACATCGCAGCCCCTGTCACTTCTTCCTCCATGATCCACCTCAACCAGGAGGAAAAGAACTTACTCGTCAACCAAAGGGGCCAGAGGAAAATGGTCATGAGTACTCTTGACAAGGAGAGCGTGGCAAAAGAGTCTAGGAAACATGAAAAGTTGGCTGCTGAGAGAAGGAGGAAGAAGAAGGAGTTTGCGGAGACTTTGGAGAGGGAAGAGACGGTTGAGTTGGTGAGCGGGAGTTCCACCAACGCTTCTTCATCAACTTCTTCGTCTGCCACCAACTCTCCTCCTTGGGAAAGCGCGGCTGCTTTTTTTCACCTCCAAATAGGCTCAAGATCACGAAGGAGCTTGCAGAAGCGGCTGACAAGGTCAAGTTGACCCCTCGTGGAACCCACCACATCTTCTCTGCCATCGATGCAGACCATGGAATGCTGAGTCCGTCCACCTCGTCCATTCACCGACCCTGAAAAGTTTTGCGGAAGGAGACAGCAGAAGCATCCGTCAAGGATTATAAAACCAAGTACAAGAGCACAACGTGGTTCTCATTCTTCATTGGGACGGGAAATTCTCGCCCGGATCAAAAAGTCAAGGTCATGTCGATTGCTTGGCCATCGTTGTCACCAGTCCGTCCCTCGAATGAGACAAGCTCTTGGCTATCACTGCCTTGCCATGTGGTACCGGAGAAGCAATTGCCAGTAAAGTCGAGGAGACCATCAGACACTGGACGTTCGAAGACAGAGTTAGGGGTCTCTGCTTCGACAACACCGCTTCAAACACAGGCGTCCATGCTGGCTGTTGCACACTTCTCGAACAGAAGTTGGGTCGTCCTTTGTTGAACTTGGCGTGCCGCCACCTAGTTATGGAGCTCACCTTGGCTTTAGCCTTCGAGGCCACCTTCGGCGACGCTACGTCCGGCCCAGACGTTCAACTTTTCAAACGGTTTCACAAGAAGTGGCACACTCTCGCATATGCCAATGCTACGATCATCAACGACATTCGGTTGGCTGACCATGACGAATGGAAGGAGACGACCCTTAAGGCCCTTGCCAAGGTGGCCGAAACGACAAGAAACAATTATAAAAAGTTCCGAAACTAACGGTAAAGGCCATCAAAGGGGAGGTTCCCACCACCTTCCGCAAACCAGGAGCTCACCACCATGAGAGTTGGTTGCCGAAGGCGATCTACACGCTCAATATTACGATGTTCAAGGACGAGTTCGAACTCACGCCGAGGGAACTGCGTAACCTCCAGGAGATGAGTGTGTTGATCATCCTAATCTACGCCTGTGCTTGGTTCGAGGCTACCTTGGCCGCAGACGCTTTTTTCAACAATCTCAATCTCTTCCAGTATCTCCACAACTACAGAGGCCTCAACTCAAAGATTTTGGAGGCCACGGTAAAGACCTTCAAGCGGCAATTTTGGTACTTGGGGACGGACCTCGTCGGCCTTGCCTTGTTCAGCGACAAACTAACGATCAAGGATTTGACCAAGATGGTGGAGAAGCTGGCCATTAACAAGGACCTCGACAAGAAGCGATGGACGACAGCGCCCCAAGATCCTTCTTCGGTGACATTGAGTGACCTTGTCACCAAGCAGTCACTTTTCTCCTTCACGGCACTGAAGTTAGATGCCTCGTTTTTCCAATCTCCTGTGATCAGTTGGAAGGAAAACGAGCCGTACAACCAGGGGAAGGTGACCGTCCACTATCTGGCAGTGACCAATGATGCAGCGGAACGGGCAATCAAACTGATCACTGATTATTTCCAGATCCTCACCAAGGACGAGAGCAATCGACAGGCTCTCCTGCAAGCGGTCAAGCGCCACCGACCGCTGAACCTGAACCCTAATTGATCTAACAGAAGAATATACAAATCGTTTTAATCGTTATTTCAGCCATTTTTAGTTTTATTTTGAAGAAAGTCCAGGAAATGTCCAATTCCTATCACTATTCCTAAGTGTTCCTTCTATAGTATCAGAGTAATATTCCTTCCATATACTGCTGTATCGTGAAATTTTCATAGAATAGTTATTTACCTCACTTCAGAGCAAATAGTTTCGTTTCTGTGACATTTATAGTTGATGTGAATAAATAAGCTTGAGAAATGAACACTTGTATGGTCTCGAAAAATCAACTACCCTGTGTGACCCCTAAATCTTGAAAGATTCACATGAAACTTTTGGTGCCTTTTTTCCTTGTTATTCCTTACAATAATTCATGGGTGCCGTAAGAGATTTCAAACTTATATTTTTTTGACCCACCCTAATATATATATATAAACTAGTTCAAAAGTACTTGGAATCAGCCTTTCATTTTACTGTGCTATTTTTTCCATTTATTACTCTAGAGAGAGATAGATATATATACAGACAGACAGACAGAGAGAGAAAGAAGATTTAGCCAAGGCTGGTGTAGGTAGACAAGAAAAATAATTGCCCAGACATTATAAAAATTAATTGAATTTTCATTTAAATAGAGACCGTAATTAAAAGATTACTTGTGTTTAACCACCATGAGGAACTGTCCTGATATCCTTAGTGAATGTGTAAATGAAAGTAACGTAGTGAGCTAAGCAGGAAAATTTGTTTCTCTTTCCTCTGTTTTATAATATCCCGGTGAATTCGTAAAGCAGCAAAACGTTTGGATGTTGGAGTGAGAAAGAGATAAATAGTTGAAAATGTTTCATTTTTTTTAGGGTTTTACAATCTAAGTCATGTTGCTAGAGTGTTCAGGTGTTATTTGTTAGTAAGATCATTTTTTCATGCTTTTTTATGTAAGGTCATAACCTTCTTTATAATGCCAATATTAAACTTATATAAGATTTTCTATTGCATTTTGGTCTTTCCTTCTCTTTTTATTTAGTCTTAGTTTTATTGCGCGTCTCTTATCATTCGATTTTTTATTAAAATACGAGATCAAAATCATCATTTTGACGAGGGTGGTAGATTTCAAGGAATTTAAGTGACTATCTAATCTCTTAGCTTGCCTTTCTTCTTTCTTCTATCTCTCACCCACCAACTTCCTTTCTCTCTCTCTCTCTCTGTAAACAGAGCCAAAATACAACCCTTTCTCCCGTGCGCCCCTTCTGGCCAGGACTGAAGGCAGGAAGGTCACAGGATCACGAGGTCACGGGGTCGTGTGTCGTATTGGCGCCATACCACTTGAGGGTCAGCAAGGAGATCAAGCGTCTTTCACCTAAACAAGGGATCCTTACGGCGGTTGAATTACCAATAAGAAGCTATCAAAAGACCTCGAGCGACCAAGGAGCGTTCTTGATTTTACACCTTTCCGCCACGCTTCTCCATGAAAAACACGAGAAATCTCTACACATACATGTATATTCATACAAATATATAATCTTAATACATACAGACCATGACATATTTTGTTGTAAATAACTTATCCTTCTAAGTATTTTATAATGGAGCCGACTGGGAGACACGAAAATATTTTGAAGAAAACCGAGAAATACTATCTTATTTTGATACCAAAGCGCGTATCAATTATGTCATTTTCGCGGAATTGGTGTAGGTCTGTGAAGACCTACATCACAGGTTAGATCATTTACATATCATGTCAACTTTAGATATTTTTACGTACGTTGTGCGCAATATGCTCTGGTGTATATATACATAGGTGGCCTGAGTTTAAATTCGTACCACTCACAAAAACATAACTCAAATCGCTTTTGGCGTGAAAATAAAACCTTAATTTGCATTTAAAATGTTTATAGTGGAAATGGTGCAAAAAAAAAACTTGGCTTTCACAACATACATGCTCCTATTATAATTTTACAAATTATTACAGGTAACTTTTTGAAAGGACTGGGTTACATAGAAAAGAATCTTTGTAAGTCCTCGTAGTTTTTTCAATTGATTTAGGATAATTTTGCGCCGCTAAATCAGAAAATGTTATCTGTTTCCAAAGATCAGGTCAGGTTCTGTATTAAGTCGACTTTATAAAAATCCGATCTTATAACTAAATTGATTACATTTTTGTGACATTTTCTGTTGATTTTTGTGAATATTTTCCATCCGAAATAGGTTTTCAAGATAAAATAACATCGTTTTCTAACACGATTTATTAAATAAATTTTACAAAAAATTGATTAGTGCACCTTAAATAGTAGACATTAATTGTAGACATGTAAATTGGATATTAGGTTATCATTGTTCAGAAATCATTGCATGAACTTCCGTTTCTTCGAACTTCTAGAATGCTCAGCAGTAGGGATGTCCCTCTTTAGAGTCGAACAGTAATAAACCATCATGACTGCATCGGACCGTCCAAGATACCTGGTCTCCATTTCTTGCATGTCTTGATGGAATTTCTCCCATTTTCTTCGTTCGTTGGCCCCAGATTTTCAGGAAACAGATCAATATGTGAGAATAAGTAAAGAACTTTGATGTTCATGTTGTATCGGAGTTTTCTGAATGCAGTCAGCAGATTGATGATAGGTTATGTGTAGTTCCTGGTCTTCTTGTTGATAATAAAGTTCTTCACGACCAGAAAAAAAGGCCTTCCATGCTTCCAGTTCCACTTTGTTCCACAACGGTGTATTCGCCGCCGATGTAGTAGAATACATCGGGCTTATTTATTGCAAGATCTTCTGACAGAATCCATTTCATTCACCTGCAAAATAAAAATACCAGTAAGTAAAATATTGCAGCATTTAAATTATTCAGAATTTGTTTATTTAAAGAAATAAGAAAAATAAATGTGCATCATATAAATATAAATTACCCGTACATGAAAAATAAGTAAAAATATATCATGTGGCGATAAATCAAAAAGTTGATCTGATTGAGCAAAACCAATATGATTTTTGGATTCGGCACATCAAAATTCTTCAGCCAGCTAAAAAAACTTTGACAATAAAGTGGGTGTTGGCCAATGTAATCTTTCATTTTTGTTCCTGAATTTGGAAGATTCAGTAATTTCAGGATCCTATTACCCCGGGTGGAATTCATTCGTGAGTCAGGAGCTCTTTTTTGCTACAATTTGAGATGGTTGAGAGTTTGTTTTTGCCCACCATATCATCGTTTGTATTTACTAGTCTTGCTCGCATTCCTCTAATTATTCGTCTCCGCATTTCCCTCGTAATTATACCTTGTTGGGTTACATTATTTTCATTTATTTTTTTCATTTTCTCCTGTGTATAGAGAACATACAAAGATATTTAGGATATTTCCCTTGGCTTTCAATTCTATATGATTTGTATTTTTTTTAAAATAAGGACAGGTTGGATAGCTTTTGGTAGCACCGATGTGGTGCGTCTCCAGCTATGTTGTAAATAGGATATGATGAGGATGAAAAATGGAAAGGGGCCTACGAGTTCTCAACGGGTCTAACCTCCAATGGAGGTCCAGAAATCTACAGTAATAAAATCTTTTTATGCTTTCATCTTGCCTCATTTTGAGTACTGTGCTCCTATTTGGATGTTTGCGCCCAACTCCCACTTGACATTGCTGGATAGAGTGTTGAATTCAATTAAGTTTATCTCTCCTGAAATCTCCCTTGATGTGTACCATCGGCGGCAAGTTAGCGCAATTAGTGTTTTATTTAAAGCTTTTAATAACAATCGGCATACGTTTCATAGTGTCTTGCTTGGACCTTTCAATCCTGTCCGTGTAACAAGGTATACTCTTAGTCTTAATTATTTTGCTATGAATCCTATGAATGCTTTGCACTGTGAAATATTTTCGGTGTTTTTCTGCTTCATTGGTCAAAATTTGGAATCAATCACTTAATGAGATTGTCTCTTCTCCTAACATCTTTACATTTACGTCTCGATTAAATGTTCATTTATTACAGTAACTCTTTATTCATTATTTGGGCTTACCAGGGGCCTGTTCCTTCTGTTGCCTTTGCCTTTCTCTAGTACCCCTGGTATTTTGTGCGAATTCAATTCTGTTGTATCTGCACCCTGGGGGAAGGCTTTGGTAGCTTGATGATGATAATAATAATAATCTCTCGTTTCGATCCTTCCTGTCAGAGTGCTCTTGTGGTATAATAGATGGTACTTCACATACCCCCGCCCCCCTTCCCTATTATTATGCCCCCAGAGCGTCACGTTACATTTCTGTCAAAATCGTCTAGTTGAGATACAATCGGTGATTTTCAAATATTTGTTTTTATTGAGTTTGTTTTTTCAATAAAAATTATAAAATATGGGTTCCTTCGCAATTTAAAATAATATAATCAGTTATATAAAAGTTAATACAATTAGTAATGTACTCGGAAATATAATCAGTAATATAGTCGGGGGGGGGGAGAATCTGAAATATAATTGGTAATATAATCGGTAATATGTTCAGTAATATTTGAAGAGGAAGAAATCCAAGGGACGAAGGCGAGGATAGTTTAGCTAAATGAAGTCAAAGAGAATTAAATTACATCACTACAGAACTAGGACCAGTAATGACCCTAGGATCCATTGAAGGCCAGCCCGAAAAGTAATAGGGTAATACTACCCCAACCAAAGGCGTACACTACGTGCATTGAGTAGAGTAAATGTATTCAATATGTTTAGATATATTGATCAGGTACACACTTCTATACGAGTGTACATGCATATCATGCAAGTTTCTAAGTACGTACACACTTATTTACAAGTGACCTGCATATCATGCAAGTTTATAAGTAGGTTTACACTTATTTACTATAGTATCTTGCAAGTTTCTAATACATGCACACTTATCTACGAGGGTATATCCATAGTTTGTAAGTTTATACTGTAAGTATGTATACAATTATCTACGAGCGTGGATTCATATCATACAAGTTTCTGAGTACAATGTACATACACACTTATCTACGAGGGTACCTGCATACCATGCAAATTTCAAAGAACGTACATACTTATCTACGAGTGTACTTTCATATCATGCAAATTTCAAAGAACGTACACACTTATCTACGAGTGTACTTGCATATCATGCAAGTTTATAAGTACGTACACACTTATCTATGAGTATACCTATATATCATATAAGTTTCTAGTACACACTTTTATACGAGTGTCCTTGCATATTATGCAAGTTTACAAATGCGTACACATTTATCTAGTACAGAAGCAACAAGAATGGAAATCTCTTGGTTGTTTTATATCTTCCCCAGCTTTTAATTGAATACTTGCCTGCTTATCCTTCTTTGTTCGATTCTTGGAATCCTCCGAATGATCATTCAGGAATTAAATCCTAGTGGTTTAAAGGTACAAATCCTGACAAGCTCACGCAATAAAGCCAAAGGTCACGCAATAAGGTCATCTTTATGGTGAGGTCACTCGGTGAAATAATGATTTCGAATTTGAATAAATCGTTTCATTCCATTTCGCCGAGATCGCACGACCGTGACATTGATAGGAGTCAGGTGTAGGATGTAAATATCACCTGACCTAATTTATCAAAATTGTGGTTGAATCATTATTAATTCGTTATTTAATTTAATGAGAATGTTGATAAAGATCATTTTAAATTATTTGATATAAATTAAATCAAATGTAAACTCATTTTTTCCCATTGTAAGAGCAACTAATGTGGTAATCAACGAAGGCTTTGCTGTCACAATACCAAGAGAAATCTGAAGATGGAAACTTGGTCAGGGATTATAAAAAAAAGTTTAAAAAATACATTGAATATGGAGAAAGTGAAGATGTGTGAAAGAAAACGAAGAGTTCGTCTGAATCCACCATGGGGTACGGAAATGGATGTAACCTTACCACTCCTATTACTAACCGGTTGTTTACCTTCCACGCACTTTCATTTCCCTTCCAACCATTTCCACATCTATTTAACTTCTCCACTTCTTATTCTGAGACTAGTTTCGAGAGCCGGAACTCCTCAAAACTAGTCTCTTTGATTTCTCTCACAAAAATAATTATTTCCGTCGTTCCAGTTATTTTTCACTTATTGATTTAATAGATAAAAATAAATTATATGTTAATTCGCGGCGTATCCCGAGCTCCAAATATATGAGGGAATTTTCGAAGCAAAATATTTATCGCCGGTGATTAGAAAACCGGCAACACTCCCCCGGGGCAGTACCGGTATAGGCGGAAGATTAATTTATTATGAGGAGAAAAGTGGACTCCATTAACGGCTTCAAGAGTTCTTCGGGTAGGTGGGCGATGGTGGGCGAAGTGAGGGAATGGTAAATGATGAAAACAATGAAGTGAGGAAAAAGAACTAACAACAAGGAACTTTGAATTAATTCATGATTGAAAGAACAGAGAGAGGAAGGAGAAGATAAAAAGAAATAACATACCTCTTCATCTTTCTTCTCTTTCTTCTTCTCATTCTATTGCCTATTCTTCTTTTCTTCTTTTTCTCTTCTTCTTCTACTCATTCTTCTTTTCCTCTTATTTCTTCTTTTTTCTTGTTGTTTCTTTTTCTTTTTTCTCATTCTTCTCCATTTCCTCTTTTTATTCTTCTTATTCTCATTCTTCTCCATCTCTTCTTTTTCTTCTTCTTCTTCTTCTTCTTCTTCTTCTTCTTCTTCTTCTTCTTCTTCTTCATATTATTATTATTAGAAGTATTATTTAGTTAAAATAAAAACTTACTAAAACCCAACGAGGGCATGTAAGTTAATTAGTTCTTGAGGTTTGTAAATAAATAATTATAACTTGGTAGGGGTTTGAGCACCGATACTCACACAATTTGTAGCCTTTCATTTTCCTGTTGGCAGCAGCGGTTTGGCGTGGGATCCGACCCACGGGTAGTTGCAGCGTTCGACAACCGTTGGCAAGTCGCCTCGAATCGTAGCTCCATCCAATGACTAACCATATAGCCAGTTTTGCTTAACTTCAATCAAATCGAGAGGGTGTTGTTTTCACTAGGTAGGCTGTAGCCCAAGTTCGTAACGAATTCAGTGAAGTTAGGCTAAGTAAAAATATTTGCAAGGAAAAAAAACCCAAGTAGTGTAAAGAGAAGATTAATAGGCGCAATTTACTGTGGGAGATAGCCCAAGAACATATCTAGCCTTCATAATTAGATGTCTTGTGAATGTTGGGGTCAGAAGGGTACGCATGTCTTCAGATTCCAGCTGCAAGAATCTTATGGTTGAGGGCAAAAGCAAACCAAGTCAACCTTAAGAAAGAGTTCGTGCAAGGAGACTAGGTGCGCGCAAGTACGAACTCATTGTTCTTTGCGTCCGGAAAGAAGTATTAGTTAGGAAGAAAAGGATATTCGCAACAACTCTTAGCAAGAAAAGGACATTTGCATTAACTCTTAACAAGAAAGGACATTCGCATTAACTTTAACCAAGAAAAGGACATTTGCGTGAACTCTTAACAAGTAAAGGACATTCGCATGAACTCTTAGCAATTAACGGACACTCGCGTGAACCCTTAGCAACAAAAGGACATTCGCATGAACTCTTAACAGGAAAAGGAGTTTTGCATGAACTCTTAGGAAGAAAAGCACATTCGCATGAACTTTTAGCCAGACAAAGACATTCGTATGAATTCTTAAAAAAAACAGACACTCTCAAGAACTCTTAACAAGGAAAGGACATTAGCATTAACTCTTAACAAAAATGGACATTCGTATTAACTCTTAACAAAAAAAGGAGATTCTCATCAACCTTTAGCAAAAAAAGGAAATTCGCATTAACTCATAAAAAGAAAAGGACATTCGCATGAAGTTTTAACAAGAAAAGGCCATTCGCATGAAGTTTTAACAAGAAAAGGCCATTCGCATGAAGTTTTAACAAGAAAAGGCCATTCGCATTAACTCTTAGGAAGAAATGGGCATTCGCATGAAATCCTAAGACTCGCATGAAATTTTAACAAGAAAAGGACATTCGCATCAACTATTTGCAAGAAAAGGACAGTCAATAAACTTTTTAATATTTGTCGAAGTATAGCCAAGTGTATGGGAATATGCGCACTCAGGCTCTAAGGTAGGCCAAGCAAGGCGACAACTGTTATTGTTCTAAGAGTGCGATTTGAATACATAGCGGCAGCTGTGTGACCAAGGAATATACCAAACACAACGACAAAAATAGATTTTAATACACACTAAATCAAAGGCACAACAATAAATATGGATATATATGGGTACATGAATAAGAAGGAATTAGGTTCCGAATACTAATTAGTTAACCTGGGTTATTGAATGGTTATAATGGGAGATTTAGGATAGTGAGTGATTTAGTTCCTTTGAACCTCGAGAGTAAAGCGGGGAAAACTTGGGGGAGGTCTTGGTGACCTTGATTACTCACAGGGGGTAGCCACAAACCAGCAGCGGCTGGAGCTACTTTATCAAACTTGTGTTTTGCGAGATGCGGGCCTCTTGTCCTCAAGAGGTTACCGGACGAACTTCGAAGGGAAGGGGGGGGGGAAGATGACTTCTCCACACTCGGCTTGAGCGAGCTAACGGTCCTCTTGTCCTCAAGAGGTCACCAGAAGAACTTCGAAAAACTGCTTCTCCAATCCTTGATCCGAATGCGGTTGAAAAAGGGCTGACGTTGCCTCACGAGACTCTTTTCCCTGACCCGAAGATACGAGTGTGATGTCCAGCTCTTCCGTGGCTTGCGACCATCACTCACACTTCTCGGGAGAGAGCTTCTTGAATTGAACTCATTTTGGGGAGGTGTCGTCTAACCAAATCTCTCTATAATCCTTGACAGGGTGTATATATACCCGGAGTTCTGCAAAAAGGGAGGGAGAAAAAGGCCTTCTCAAACGATCGTTATCGGGTGTGATAAACCGAGCGTCTCCTTGCGGGGCAGTGTCCACGGCCGAGATCAGCGGGCCAGACGGGCGACCAGCGGCTAGAGCCATAAAATCTGTTCGCGGCGAACCTACCAAATAGATGTGAAATCTCCCAACCCGCAATAGGGAAATGGGGGGGAGATTGAGACGGCGGAGAGGTAGCCTCAATTTCAGCGTCATGCCTTGTGTGAATTTTGCGGAGACCTGGCGGCAAGTCCAAAAAGCGTGAAGTCGGAGGGGGAGGGGGAGTAACGGCTCGCTTTCTCTCCCGAAGTAATATCTTAGGAGGTGGAGAAATAATACTATTCTAGGGGATACCTCTACAATAATCATTTTTTAATTAGGGTAATTAACCGAGTACTAACGAGAGAATAATTGTCAGAAAACTTAGAAAAATGGTTTATTTAGCAAGTGGTGATGTTAGTCGAAGTAAATATTTGAGGACAGTAATTGCCCAGCAAGACAACTTGAGTATAAAAAATTCGCGCAACTCTCTTAAAGCTGTACACGGTGCCTCTAAACCCCATTACTTGAGGTTTAGAAACCCCATTAATTCTATCAATCACTCTTTTAGAATTTTCTCATCAATTATTCACTTTTTTATCAGGTCTGTCCTTTCACCTTTGTTCGCCGACTATGTTGTAGCTTTAATTTAATCGTGTACTTACTTTTTATCCACTAAATATACCTCCCAAACCATGCTGGCACCAATAGTAATGGGGCCCTTTGAGAACATACCAAAGACACCTGTCACTCAATAAAAACATTCAAAAGTTTAACCAAGAAAAGATAAATTAATGTCAAAATGCTGTTTAAATATCCGTAATTTAAAATGCTAGAGACTAATGTGAAAACGAAAAACTCAACGAGCCAGTAGAACTCCCGTCCAAGGAGGAAAATGAAAACCAACTCGCATCATCTTCCTTAATCACATAGGTTAACTCTGCTTTAGTGTACCCCCCCCCCCTTCCCCACACACACACACTTCTAGAAGCTAAATGAAAACCAACTAGCATCATCACATTGATGTAACTGTCCCCACCCCTCCCACACACACACACACGCGCACACTCCTAGAAGGAAAATGAAAACCTACTCGCATCATTACCCTTAATCATGCAAAATCTTAAACAGTCTTCCAGGGGTGATTGAATTCTCTCCATTATAAATGTTTGTCATCTAATCCTAATGAGTAAAACCGACCAGGCAACGCTTCTTTCAGACCTTCACCATGAGCTACCATTTATTCATTAACTTCAATATCATCACAATGAGCTCCCATTAATACACTAACTTCTCAATACTCTATTAATTAGTTTTTATTAAAAAAACATTACAGATGTTGAACGGCACCGATCTTTGTTTGTTTTTAGTCTGATTTTCTCTTTGATTCAATTTATTTAAAAAGTTTATGAACATTGTGGGGAAGACTTTGTGGTGAATTAAACTAAATAATTTTGCACTCTTTTCTTATTTCTCCTATACCTGTTATCGTTGGTTTTCTTTGTGTAAATAAAAATATCCCCTTTATCTTGGTACTAAATTTCTCAGTTTTAGCAGGGATATTCTCCCCCCCCCCTGTCACATTAACCACCCCATTGGGGGCGTTCTCTTAACCTCAAACCTCAAAGTAAGAGGTCTGGGGTGTCAAAACGGGGAAACGAAGAGCGAAATTGTAGAGTATTATATAAAATTCGATAATATTTACTCGTTTATTCTTAATTTTTTCCTAAAAACTTTGAAGAAAACTTTTTATATGAAGCCAAAAAATGGAACTAAATTTTGAAGAAAATGGTTTTATATTTGAAGCCATAAATGTTAATTAAATTTTGAAAATGATCTTTATTTGAAGAGAAATTTTTAGAAATAAATTTGGAAGAAAACGATTTTTTAATTTAAAGCCCGAAATTTTAACTAAATTTTGAAAGGAAACAATTTTTTTATTTGAAGTAGTGGTTAGGAAGAAAAAAATATTCGCAGCAACTCTTAACAAGAAAAGGATATTTCGTATTAAATCTCAACAAGAAAAGGACATTCGCATCAACATTTAAAAAGAAAAGGACATCACATTAACTCTTAACAATAAAAGGACATTTGCATGAACTCTTAACAAGTAAAATACATTCGCATGAACTCTTAGCAAGAAAAGCACACTCGCATGAACTCTTAGCAAGAAAAGGACATTCACATGAACTCTTAACAAGAAAAGGGCAATCGCATGAACTCTTAGGAATAAATGGGCATTCGCATGAGCTTTTAACAAGAAAAGGACACTCGTATAAACTCTTAGCAAGTAAAGGACATTCTTGTTAACCTTTTGCAAGAAAAGAACATTCACATTAACTCTTGATAAGAAAAGGACATTCGCATTAACCCCTATCAAGAAATCGATTTTTTATTTGAAGCAAAAAAAATTTTTATTTGAAGCCCAAATAAAATATTGAGCTAAATTTAGAAGAAAACTATTTTTTCTATGAAGCAAAAGATTTTAACTAAATTTTGATAACAATTATTTTTTATTTGAAGCTCAAATTTTAACTAAATTTGAAGAAACTATTTTATATTTATGTTAGATTTATTACCACGAAAGCAGGACAGAGCTAAGCAAGTTGGTGGCGCTTAGGTGAGAGGTGTTCGTCTGCGATTGATTTGGAAAGATAATTTTGCCTCTCCACTTATTATTAGAAAGGATGTTTAGTTTCGAATGCTCTTGATGGTTAGATTTTAGTTTTAGGGTGCGAAATAGATAGAAAGTAATGAGTTTGAAGGAGCGAATGTTACAATGAATTTAAGCGAGACAGGGGGCCAGATCAGTTTGAGAGTTTGATGGGAATCCGAGGGAACTCGCAGAACCAATTCGAGAAAATGAGTATCAAAACTTACCTTAGTCGGAACACAACGGGCGAGGATCTATAGAGAGTTTGAGGAGAGTTTGGACTTGATGAGTTTGATAGTTCTTTCTTTTGCCAGCTTCGGAACTGTTCTGAGCGCTAGTTCTACTGCAAATGGGTTTTCAAGGAACCGGGGGATGGGGAGTTGGGGGTAATAATGGTGGGAGAAGAGCGGGGGTGGTAGGCGTCCCGACGCTCAAAAGACGTGTAAACAACCCTCTCCCCCCATCATATAACCATAAACCACTCGGAATGGTACTCTATCGTTAAGAACAGTGCGGCTATGGAGGGGGCGGGAGGAGAACCCACTACGGAAGGAAACCCTCCAAGCTGTCCTCCATGGACACACAGGCATTCATGCTCAAGCAGACACATGTGTATGAAGGCGCAATAGACTGTAATCATAGCATTTGAAGCCCCAAAATGTAATTAAATTTTGAAGAAAACTATTTTTTATTTGTTGCCAAGAATTGTAACTAAATCTTGAAGTAAACGTTTTTTTTTAACAAAAAATTGTAAATAAATTTTTAACAAAACGATTTTTTATTTGAAGCAAAAATATTTCACTAAATTTTGAAGCAAACGAATTTTTTATTTAAAAGGAAACGATTTTTATTTGAGGCCAAAAATGTTAACTAAATATTGAAGAAAGCGATTTTTTTTTATATTTGAAGTCAAAAATTTGAATTCAATTTTAAATGTAAAAAGTTTTTAGATCTTTAATATTAAATTCCCTCATGACCTAACCTCTAATTTCACGTTCACTTTCATATTCAGTCGCAACAGAGTCAGAAATACCACGTTCAACCTCAAGGAAGACCTTGAATACCTTTATAACAAACAAAAAAACTCTCCACCCAGCGCAGTGTTACGCCTAACGACCATGGTGATAATTGAAATTAAATATTCAAATTTCATTAATTGATAATTGAGCAGGAGCCGAAAGGCGGATCCGTCGTGAATACCGTGGAAATAAATTATCCCTAAGAGAAACTAACTAAGAAATAATTTTCCATTTAATATCTTTGTCATCGTGTAATTTGGGTAGAATGTAATGAAAGTGAGAATGGGTAGAGATGTGTATTTGTATACGCCATTGTCTTTTAGGAATGGCTTTGGGGGCTTTGATATAAGGTTTATAAAAGGTCAAACTATTGGGGAATTTATTTTGAGAATTATTTTTAATTGCCTTGAGTTGTGGTGTGTATGAGTGGGGCCTCGTGTATTGGGGAGGTGTAGTTTAAAGGGAAGAGCGCAATAAATGTATACATGTTATGGGCGTTTTATAAGAGAAAAGAGGGAAAATTGATGTAACCAGTGCGAGCAATTGTAATCATTAGAGAGAATGAAATGAGAAAGATAACAGTGGTAGAAAAATTAAAAAAGAATGAAAAGGGTAACTAAGACAAAAACAACAATAGCAAAACATCACCAAAAAATTGTGTTGAAGTATATTAAAAACGGTTCGGGTTTGTACAAATAACAGGTACTCAAATTAAGACCTAGAACTATCTTGAAAGTACCTTGTATGGCTTGTTATTAACCCCTTGGGATCATGTAAAGATGAACCATTACAAGTTTTTTAGACCCTAATATACCCTAACCTAACCTAACTAACCTAATCTACAATAGGTTAGGTTAAGTTGGGTTAGATTATATTAGGGTCGAAAATACTTGGTATGTCTCATGTTTACAAGATCCACCCCTTGATATTAATCTAGCCAAATTATATCCTAAATATCCCAGTATCATCTCATTATCAGCTGCCTGACATTTCTGTTTTCTATTAGGGGTTCGGAAAATAATGGCCGATTCTTCGACTCACTTTCAAAAAGTTGATTTGGGTTGCTATTTTTGCAGTGTTTAATACTAGATTTTACATGTTTAATAATTTCCAATGACTTTATCTTGACGAAGCATTCACACATTTCCTGAAACAGAAGTTGCATCGGTAGAAGATTATGGTGTCAGTCTGGTGGTCTGCTTTTGGTGTTGTCCATTACAGCTTTTTCCAGGTTAATCAGAGCATTACAGCAGAGGTTTACTGCAAGCAACTCGATGAAATGCATCTTCACTTGGGGAAAATGAATTAGTGAATCAACGTGGCCCAATTCTGCTTCACAACAACGCACCGCCAAATGTTGCCGAGATGACTCTGCAGACACTCACTGCCTCGGGATACGAGATTTTACCATATCCTCCATATTTTTCCGATCTTTCACCCACTGACTACCATTTTTTTAATCATGTAGACACTTTTTTAAAGGCAATAAAACTTTCAAGTCCAAAGCTGAGGTGGAAGCTGGATTCAAGGATTTCTTAGTATCAAAGCAAGTGGATTTTTAACGGAGGCATAAATGATCTTGTTCACCGATGGCAGAAATGCGTAAATGTTGAAGGATCATACCTTGACTAATTTTATAATACGTACTCTTAGGTTTTTCAACAATGAAAGCAGGTTTCTGAAATCGGTCATTATTTTACAAATCTAATAAATGCGAGAAAGTAAAATTTATTTAATTTCACCTTTCATAGCCAAAATTTCGAAGAGGACTACAGCAATTATTATCCTTCAACCAACAAAAAGGAAGCAGGATATAATGTAGGCCGGAGTGGGCTGTTCACTTTAAACCCATAAATGGCTGAAAAATCGATAGTTTTTAAACATTTTATTTCATCGTTATTGAAAAGCCGTTTTAACATAAAAATACCATGTCTTTGTATCTGATATTGAGTCAAAGAGTGAGAAATAGTTGGGTTTTAGTTGGTTTGATGAGACCCGACCACACTTCAGGGAAAGAATTTTCAATTTGAATAAGTGAATATTGATTTGATTGCGCTGACCTTGGGTGCACAAACCTGGCATTCGATTGCTGAATTCATATGATTCTTTAATTGATATTAAATCTTCAAGGTTTTAAAGATCGAAAAATTTAATTCATTTGAATATCGATATACATATTTTAACTGGTAAAGATTAGCAAGATCTTCAGTTACCAATGGCAACGTGGATCCAAGGCAGCAACCTCGAAAGACCCGTCTCTCATGGGAAAAACGAGCATGGGCCACCCAAAGGAAAAGATAAACCATATATAAAGTTAATGAATAATTAGTGAATAGTTAATGAATAGTTAATGAATAACTAATGAATAATTAGTTAGTTAGTTGAAAAGATGCAAACCAATGTGCATATTCAAACAGTCTTTTTAGGTCTTTAGTAAGGAAAGTGGTGAAATTATGTGTGATAAAAATGAAAGTCTACATTGTTCGAGGCACCAAAAAGAGAGCTACTTGGAACGTAAAAACTCGCAAGAGTACGCAACTCTCCTAAAATTAACCTTCTTCAGTACAGAATCAATGATATCAGGAAATTTCCATAAGCGGTGACGCAGGTGAATTAATATAGTTATAATTGAAAGGTCACCTATCCACTGACCTCCGCAGGTTCAGCTGACTTGTTTGTGTCGATGGCAGGCAGACTCAGGAGAGTTGCCCTCCAAATGCACCTTAACGCCAGAGATAACCCTACCTTTTCACTACTCTGTTTACGGAAATATGGATTTTCAGCATAAAAAAATGGTAACTTTCAAAGGGAGCAGCACACGATATTTTAGCTGTATTTTGGCTAGAATTTAGCCAGCTTTTGGTTAGATTGTAGCTATTTTTAGCTTTTTCTAAACAAACTTGACCTAGAAACTAACATAAAAAATAAAGTAAAGCTAGAAATATCTAAAAAACTGGGAAAAAGTCCGGTGTTCTCCTTGAAAATTACCAAAAAAATTACCATAGTGCAGATATTTCAATGTAGATATATGTAATCTTACTTATTAATTTTTTAAACACAATGAAAATTTCTTTAATTGGTAAATTCTCTATCAACCTATTTCATGCGATGATTCAACATTCAAATAATTCAACTATTTAACTACAACTTGTGGAAAACATTAATCTTTAGGGGGGTAATACGCAATGGCTCACTCTAACATATAAACAACCTAGTTTAAACTAGTAATGACTCGTTAGAAAGACGCATTGTAGAAAAAAAGAGGTTCACTTTAGGAAATGCTAGTCTTATTAAGTCTTTCTTAAGCTTAAAATGATTATAAACCGTTCTCTGGGGGTAGACCGTTTCTAAACCTCGTGTCCAAAGAAAATTGAGTTGGAAGTCCCCTATTAAGAGAATAGTAAGTTAAATTGAGGCGGAATGGATAATTGATATGAATCTACCAGCATTAGTAGATGATAGCAATGGCAGAAATTGTGGTTGATCTTCGAAGTTATAGACATTCTCGCTATTTTATTTCTGTTTTTAGCAAAATATAATTGTTCAGGATTTAAATGCAATAAGGGTTGAGGCAGCATTAATTTCAACCCCATATCACATGCTATTTAAAACCACGATGCTACCCACCTGCATCTTCGCTTGAAGCTGGGCGCCTTATCGCAGCCACCTGAGTCAATGTTTAAACAATGAGGTTTACTATCCCCCTATCGTTCGCCCCCATCCGCGGAGCCCGCCAGATTGAGTTAGGTTTATGGGCAGATAAGGCTTGTTCTCAGGCTCGGCTGTGCATTCCCTCGAAGCTCCCACTCCATTGTCCCCCACGCCAAGGAGGGAGTGTCTCGACTATTTAGATAGAAACTTTACCACTAAGATCAGATTGAAAATCCAGATTTTCGTCGCGAAACATCACCACGACCCTCTCTCACCTTGTGCGCCAAGGAACCCCAACCTCGAGATTCACCATCACTTGTCCAGAAGAAGGACAATATCCCTTGAGTGCAAAGGTTCGAGCCTTCGTGACGCCAAGTCCACAAGGCTTCCCCCTTGTTGTTCAGAAAGAGAACAACGTTAGAACAGTCATTGTTCGTTCAAGCCCGTTGACAAGAAACGGTTCTCACCCCATCTTCCTGTTGTTAAGAAGAGAACAACGTAGAACAGCCATTGTTCGTTTGAGCCCGTTCGCCAAGAAACGGTTCTCACTCTTCCCCTGTTATTCAAAAAGAGAACAACGTTAAAACAGCCATTGTTCGTTCAAGCCCGTTGACAAGAAACGGTTCTCACCCACCCCTACCCCCTGTTGTTTAGAAGAGAACAACGTAGAACAGCCATTGTTCTTTTGAGCCCGTTCACCAAGAGATGGTTCTCACCCTTTCCCTTGTTGTTCAGAAGAGAACAACATTATAACAGCCATTGTTCTTGAGCCCGTAGACAAGAGACGGTTCTCACCCCCCCTTTTGTTCAGAAGAGAACAACGTAGAACAGCCATTGTTCTTTAAGCCGCTCGTCGAGAAACCGTTCTCATTCCCAAGACGCCACGTCAGGATCATTTTATTCCCCCTCTTCGGCTGGAACTCGCCAGCGGACCGAAAATTCCTTCACGCCGCCTTCCTCTGCACAACAAGTATAAATTACGTAAGTCGAACGCTACCGTTGAGTATTTAACCCTTTTGTCAATTCTATCCTGTGCTTTAAATGGTTGAGCAAACCATCCCATCTCTTTAACTTTATATTTGTTTTACCTTTTTAAATCTTTTAATCCTCGGATTAGCTCAAGTCCCCACGACCCTTTCCATTCTCTGTTTATGTCAATACTTTCCGTTTTGTGTGTTGTTGATAGTTATTATTAATAAAACTCTATTTTATTAATGATAGCAATATTATTACCCTTGAGCTCAGTTCCACTTCTTAAGTATATCGAAGATACATAATATCGGCCAGCCAGACATCCACGCACTCTAAAGCTAATTAAAGAAGTTCCCTCAACGAATAGTTATATATGGTATATCGTCGAGAGGTTATTCTACGACATATATATATATATATATATATATATATATATATATATATATATATATATATACTATTTAAATTTGGTATCAGGTGTGTAAGGTTTAACGCTATATCTTTGCAAACACTGGTCTCAGTCGAGTTAGGCATAGTGTTATTCCCTATAATAATAGAGTATAGTAGTTTTTTTTGTTTTAACGATTGCTATCCCCTTTTTTGAAACTTAAGAAGCTGGAGTAGCTCAAGGAACTGAAATAGTAATTTGTTTGTGTTTTTTTTGTGTGATTTTATTCAGTGGTTATTTAGATCGAGAAACCAAGTACGAATAGGTCAGTGCCCATATTTAGGTAAGCTAATTCTATAGAGGCATAATTCTTGTTGCAAGGAATTTTAGTTGGTTGACTATTGCGCCCCCAAGTGCAAGATGACTCAGTTCGAAATCTTTAAAGCACAAGGAGAGTCCTTGGGACTTTCCGGAAAAGAACTAATTGAATACGTTCAAGAGGAGCAAAGAAAAGAGCGAGAAGAGAAAGAAAAAGAAAGAGAAAGAGAAAACCAAAGAGAAGAAAGAGAAAGAGAAATCCAACGAGAAGAAAGAGAAATCCAACGAGAAGAAAGAAAAAGAGAAATCCAACGAGAAGAAAGAGAAAGAGAAATCCACCGAGAAGAAAAAGAAAGAGAAAGAGAGGAACGGAAAAGACAAGCTGAGCTTCACCATCAGATTGAATTAGCTCGTGTTGAAGCAGAAATCCAGTCATCCAGTTCACTTTCCGAAGCCCCTCCCCCCAATCTCTCACTAAAGCTCCCCAATTTTAAGGATGGAGAGGATTTCGGAGCATTTTTAGCCCACTTCGAAAAGATCCTCGAAATCAATAACATGTATCTGGAGGCTGAAGGTGTAGTCAGATTACTTCCCTTGTTAAATTGTAAATTGCACGAAATTTTTATATCTTTACCATCTGAGTGTACAATTAACTACAGCACCTTAAAAGCTAAGTTATTAGCCGCTCATAATATGACTCCCGATTTCTACAGCCAAGAATTTCGAGGAGGTCGTATTAAACTCGGACAGACGTTCCGTCAATTCGGATACATTCTTCAGAGGAATTTTAAATTTTGGTTAGAATCCTCAAAGGTTGATCCAAACTACGAGTCCTTAACCTACTTCGTGTTGCGAGATCAATTTTTGGCGTCCCTCCCGACGGAGATCCACGCGTTCGTCAAGGATCGTCAGTGCCAGACCTTTAAAGAATGTACCGAAGAAGCGATGTCTATGCCGCAAGCCATAATTTATCCTCAGAGGAGAATCGAACTTCTCACCAATCCCCCTACAAGGAAAGAAGGAAGGATTCGCGCCCCTTCACAGGAAAGCCGACGAAGTTTCCGAGCCCCGTAAAACCCCAAAACCTCTTTCCCCAAAACCAACAACGGGAATCCAAACCTCCCGTTAAGATTTCTACTCCATCTCCCTTCCCGAAGCGACCAATCATATGCGTCACCTGTGGTGTAGAAAACCACATGAGCTGGAATTGCCCCTAAAATTCTAGGGTTAAAAGAGGACCAGCCCATTAAGTTCACCAGATTAATGCCACCTCGGCTCCCCCGGTGGTGAAGACCCAAGCAGAAACTTCTCCCCCTCCGTCAGGCCACCAGGTAAATTTTATTTTTGATAAAAGTTCATCGGGAACTTTGAAATTTGAGGAGGGCAGCGTGAACGGCTGCCGAGTATTGACTCTCGTCAGGGACACAGGATGTACGTGTTTCATCGTGTCCGACGAACTCCTCCCCCCAGTGGACCCTAACCACGAAAAGTTTGCGGTGGTACATGACTAGCTTGGGCGGGCGAACCAATTCCCCGTCGTTAGATGTTACCTGCAGTGTCAATATTATGATGGCTGGGCTGAAGTCATTTCAGCCTTCATACGAGTCTGTTCCGTACTTATAGGACAGATCCCCCAAGTAAGTTGCGACCCTGATTCCCAGGCTGCCCTTCCTCGAGGCCGAGCTAAGAAAGAAACCCAGGAGCCCGTCCTCATCAGAACCCCGATACCGTCCGATTTCTCGGAGACCCTTAACCAGGACTTTAGGACGGCACAAAAGGAGTGTGAATCACTAACACCCTTAGGTGATAAGGCCCAAGACAAGGACACGGAGACTGTCCGTGGACCCAAAGAAAAAAAGTACCCCCAACGCGCCCATAGAGATACCTTCGTAGCACTGGACGAAACATCGGCGCTTGAAGAAGATTACCCCGTGGAGTCCCTTAATGTACTACAGACAGTGTTCATCCAACCTGATGCCGATTACCTTCCTCCTTCCCTACCAGGCGAGTCTTTGGAACCCTCTGACCTGGATATTGACGCGCAGCTGACACCACATCAAAAGAGTCAGCTACAAGAACTATTTGAATGGAGTCACCATTTAACCACCCTATTAGCTCTTTTCGAGCGACTGCGCGAAAATGGCCTAACCATTGGCCTCAGTAAATGCCATTTTGCCCACGAAACCATCAAATATTTAGCTTTCAAAATAGGACAAAGCAAGTAAGGTCCCCAAGAGAACAAGATTAAGGCAATCGCCGACATGCCCCTCCCGATTACAAAGGAGCAATTAAGATCGCTCCTAGGATCAGCTTCTCACTATCAGCGATTTGTTCCAAATCTCGCTGCAATTTCGGCCCCCTTCACCCATCTTCAAAAAAAGAATTTCCTCGATCGTTTACGTTGGAATAATGTCGCTATTTCCCATTTTAATCAGCTCAAGAGTAAGCTCATTTCTGCCCCCATTTTAAAGTTGCCCAACCCGGAAAAATCCTTTGGGGTTAAGACCGATGCGAGCAACGAGGGCATTGGAGGTGTACTCCTTTAATACGAGGATGACGGAACGAGTCATCCAGTTGCATATGCTAGTCGTCAATTATTACCACGCGAAAAGAGATATGCCACTATAGAGAAGGAAGCTCTATCAATTATCTCGGTTATAGACAAATTCAAAGTGTACTTGATAGGAAAAGAATTTCAGATAGGAACCGATCACCGTCCGTTAGCCTATATTAGGAATGTGCGACACTCTAACGGCCGAATCATGCGCTGGAGTTTACTCTTGCAAGAGTATCAAATTAAAATAAATTATATAAAAGGTTCCGATAACCAGGTCGCTGACGTACTCAGTAGGAATGCGTTACCGAATAGCGTAGAGAAATTGTATTCCTAGGATTAGTATCTCCATGTAGGTATATACCGTCTTGTACGACTTAAATTAGATTCTCTTGTAATATAATTAGTTAATGTATATGTCTGAATTTTGTAACGCTCAATGTCTATTTTTTTTTGTATGTATATATATTTGTTCTTATTAATTTACGTATAAATTATTTTGTCCCGTATGTACTAATTTTATATCATTTCACTGTTCCATGCCCTTTTTCCTATTAAGTTGTATTAAAGGTTATTTTCCCCCTGTAATCAAAAGATCAAAATAATCATATGTATTGAAATAATACTAGTTAGGTGCAGGAAGGTACGGTTGGTACAAGAAAACGAGTTTCCCACAACGGAGCTCTATCGTTGTCCCTTCTCTCTTTTTTTTCGAAGTGACAACTTCCCCCGGAATCGAGGGGTGTGATAGAACGGGTTGAGGACACGTTAATTTCAACCACTATCACATGTTATTTAAAACCGCGATGCTACCCACGTGCATCTTCGCTTGAAGCTGGGCGCCTTATCGCAGCCACCTGAGTCAATGTTTAAACAAGGAGGTTTACCATCCCCGCCCCCGTTTGCCCAATCACCCGATCACGCCAGATTAAGTAAGGCTTATGGGCAGATAAGGCTTGTTCTCAGGCTCGGCTGTGCATTCCCTCGAAGCTCCCTTTCCATTGTCCCCCACGCCAAGGGAGTGTCTCGACTATTTAGATAGAAACTTTACCACTAAGATCAGATTGGAGATCCAGATTTTCGTCGCGAAACATCACTACGACCCTCTCTTACCTTGTGCGCCAAGGGACCTCGACCTCGAGATTCACCATCACTTGTCCAGAAGAAGGACAATATCCATGAGTGTCAACGTTTGAGCCTTCGTGACGCCGAGTCCACAAGGCTTCATCCTTTTTGTTCAGAAAGAGAACAACGTTAGAACAGCTATTGTTAATTCGAGCCCGTTGACAAGAAACGGTTCTCACCCCATCCCCCTGTTGTTCAGAAGAGAACAACGTAAAAACAGCCATTGTTCATTTGATTCCGTTCGCCAAGAAACGGTTCTTACCCTTCCCTTGTTGTTCAGAAAGAGAACAACGTTAGAACAGCCATTGTTCGTTCGAACCCGTTGACAAGAAATGGTTCTCACCCACCCCTTCCCCCTGTTGTTAAGAAAGAGAACAACGTTAGAACAGCCATTGTTCGTTCAAACCCGTTGACAAGAAATGGTTTTCACCCACCCCTTCCCCCTGTTGTTCAGAAGAGAACAACGTAGACCTACCATTGTTCTTTTGAGCATGTTCGCCAAGAAACGGTTCTCACCCTTCTTCCTTGTTGTTTAGAAGAGAACAACATTAGAACAGCTATTGTTTTTAAGCCCGTAGACAAGAGACGGTTCTTACCCCCCCCCCCCTGTTGTTCAGAAGAGAACAACGTAGAACAGCCATTGTTCTTTAAGCCGTTCGTCGAGAGACCGTTCACATTCCCAAGACGCCACGTCAGGATTATTTTATTCCCCCTCTTCGGCTGGAACTCGCCAGCGGACCGAAAATTCCTTCACGCCGCCTTCCTCTGCACAACAAGTATAAATTACGTAAGTCGAACGTTACCGTTGAGTATTTAACCCTTTTGTCAATTCTATCCTGGGCTTTAAATGGTTGAGCGAACCATCCCATCTCTTTAACTTTATATTTGTTTTACCTTTTTAAATCTTTTAATCCTCGGATTAGCTCAAGTCCCCACGACCCTTTCAATTCTCTGCTTATGTCAATACTTTCCGTCTTGTGTGTTGTTGATAGTTATTATTAATAAAACTCTATTTTATTAATGATAGCAATATTATTATCCTTGAGCTCAGTTCCACTTCTTAAGCATATCGAAGATACATAATATCGGCCAGCCAGACATCCACGCACTCTAAAGCTAATTAAAGAAGTTCCCTCAACGAATAGTTATATATGGTATATCGTCAAGAGTCCATTCTACGAGACCGTTCCGTGGGGGTAGACCACTTTTAAACCTCGTGTCCAAATAAAATTGAGTAGGAAGTCCCCTATTAAGAGAATAGTAAGTTAAATTGAGGCATAATGGATAATTGATATGAATCTACCAGCATTAGTAGACGATATCAATGGCAGAAATTGTGGTTGATCTTCGAAGTTATAGACAGTCTCGCCATTTTATTTCTGTTGTTAGCAAAATATAATTGTTCCGGATTTAAATGCAATAAGGACTAATATAATAACCACAAAGTTGATAGTTTCCCGATAAAACAAAGTTTATTTTGGAGTATAAAGAAGAAAAGTGCATTAAAACGAAGATGGACACATTTGATGGTAATGGACAACAAATGAATAAAAGTAAATACCATCGTCCTACAAGGACTCTGGAATTACAATTGTGCTAGGAGATTTTTGCTAAGTTGAGGAGTTTGGTGTCTTTTCTAAGTAGCAGCATGGGTGAAAAATAGCAGAGGTTAGACAGCAGAAGATTATCGGCATGGGACCTCACGTAAAGGGAGCATCAACAAGCAAGGGATTAACGAGAAACAAGAGTGAACAGGCGATAGATACACCTTGAAGACGAGGCGAAAATATATTTACCCCACGGGACCTGACGGAGGCAATGGAAACTCGCTTTAGTAAAACTGGTGACGAGAGAAACCGACAAGTGAATTAATACAGGGCTGCCTGTGAGAGTAACTTGTGTAATCTTTGTTTGTTTTCTTTTTTTTTACTGGTGATCTCTCTGATCTCCGAGATGCTAGTATGTGGTTAGAAATGTGTTGCTCTCGCAGTCTTCTCTAGCTCAGTAGGAGAGTAGAGAGTTTTGGGGACTAAGTTAAATCTACTCCATCCAACTTGCTTATCACTCGAGAATGTTCATATTTCTCTCCTTGGTAAAATAAAGTTAACTGAAGTTCATATGTACCGTGACTTTTCTATATCATGCGACGTTTATTTGGTCAAATGTGTTAGACTTATCTAAACTTAATGCGGCCTGATGAATTTCGCTGAGACCTGATGGATCGCAAACAAATATGTGATTTCAAATTTATCTGGAAAATTCGCTTGACCTGAGAGAATGCAGAAGTTTTGAGCAAACTCTTCTATGGAAGTTTTCAGAATCTGGATTTTGTTCATTCTGAGCAATTATATATAAGATTTCAAGGTGGTCCGAAGGTCTTCTAACCCCCAACCAAAAGTAATAAGAAAAATAAAGGAACATTATAATAATATTAAACACATGTACTCGTTTTAGTGTATCCTTTTTCAATAACATTTTAGGAAGTTGGGTATAACAATAGCAAGCAATTTTATATAGGCAAAGAACAAGTTTTGGATATAATTATTAACTCAAAATGAAGCCAGAATGAGCACCTCAGTGGAAAGCTTACAAAGAGCTTTGCTATGCGTAGATCGGTTTTATCTCTCCAACCTCCATTTTGAAGCCAGATGTATGCAGGAATTATAGCTAAGAAGTGACAGTGATGTAACTCTGGATATTCTATGTTAAATTTTGACACGTGTAAGAACTTCGAATTTTGGAGATGAAAACCTAGCAACTGATATTTACGATTTCCACAAGAGTTTCGGTTCATTTAAATTAAGTCTCCCTGACATATATTTGTCGCTGATGTAGCGACAGAATCTTCCATTGATGATATTTCCTTTCTTACATTCTTCGCTTCCATACAGCAGTATTTAGCCATTTTCGAAATTGACTTTCCAGACTTTGCCCGGTTTAATTGCGGGACGAACTCTCGCAACAGTTTTGGTCGAAAATTATCAACCAATAATTTTTTCGGTGTGGTTATTTCTCAAGGTTTCTTCAGTTTTACTCGTGGTAATTATATTTTGCGATTTTTATTTTTAGTTTTTGAATCTATACGGTACAAAAATGCTTTTAAAAGATAAGCTTGAAATTTGCCTGGTAGACGTGTAATTAGATATAGTTGCTCTTAATGATACACCTGGATCACCACGAACCATTAATGTTTGTAAGAGTGTGGGCTGAGGTGTTTGGCTATAGGTCAAGAGGTGTAAAAGTGTAAGGTTGATTTCATATATATATATATATATATATATATATATATATATATATATATATATATATATATATATATATATATATATATGAGAAGATAATAGTGACCACAATATTAAAATCAAGATTTATTTATTACCACAGGACTCTTTTCAGCAAAGTTATAATTGCCATTTTCATCTAATGGCAATTATAACGTTGCTGAAACTAGTCCTTTGGATATAAATAAATCTTGATTTAAATATTGTGGTTCCTATTATCTTCTCAAAAAAAAATATATATATATATATATATATATATATATATGCGTGTGTTTGTGTATCTGTGTGTGGTGAGAAAATTAAACTTACGTAAGCTTCATAGGTCATATGAATGGTATAGGCCAAGACAGAACCGTAGACGCTTCTCTAAACATAATACGAAAATTTTAGGGTCTGAGCAAATCCCAACATTAATACTAAAACATTAAATAAAACACCAGACTAAAAATGTGAGCATATAAAATCTTCTTATACAAGTTTTAATTATTTAATAGTATGATACTGCGATGGGGAAACCAAATGTGGCAAGCAATATGCAGCAAAAACAAATTTAACAATAGAATTTTATAAAGAAGATTGAAAAATAACACCAAGCAAATAAATTAACTAGTTTCATATGTAACTCTATTTTATATAACAGATTATTTGTTGTTTAAAGAAATCTAAAGCTCTTCAAAATCCTCGATTGTGACTCTAAAATTACTGCAATAGAAGATTTCGAACTGGAAAAAAGGTTATTTTTATTAAATTTAAGAAGATTTCTTTCAGATCTATCTATACTGTGTTTTATAAAGCAGAAGCATGGCGTACGCTTTGTCGCCCGCCACATATGATGCAGGGTTACCTCAGGTCGAATAAAAACTATAAAATTTAAAATTGTAAGCTGTTGGGTGGTTGATCTTTGAACTTAGAAAATTACCCTAATTTAAAGTTGAAAAAACTACAGGGGATAATTGAGAATACGCCGATGTCCGTTCTTAAAAAATTCCTTTTTAAGTTTTTCGGATCGGGAACCTAAGTATGGAAAGGAGAAAAATATCTTTAATCCATTGATCGTTTGTAAACCAGTTAAATGTGTTTTTTATTAGAAAATGACCTAACTTTTCAGAAAAGGGGATTTTAAAAAAATTTAGCTAAATTATTTATTAAAAGACAAAGTACAAATGAGGCGGCGCTGTTTGGCGAACATAATTTGCTTTATGAAGAATGGGAGCGATGGCATTAATTTAAAATAAAATTTGAACGCACAAAAATATTAATAATATTTTAGAGAAGGTGAAATGACACTCCTGTGTAATTATAACATCAAGGATATGGTATTGTTTTGCTAGCGCTCACAAGTAAATCTAATATTCAGATGATTTGATTTAATTACCTCAGGAAAAGCATGCGATGTGACTTAGAGCAAAATTAAAAAAAGGCAAAATCTCCATAGTAAAAATATAAAAAAAACGAGAAAATTTAATTGGACATTCATCAAACCAAAGAATTTCATAATAACAAATAAATTCTTCAAATGAAGAACAAAGGGGAGAGCTCCACCACAACTCCACCTATATTTTACGAAAAATACAAAGATATTCAGTAAACGAAGGACCAGAAGACGTATTCCCACCCTTTCAGGTTATACGAGGGGCGGTCAATATGTTTTGCGAATCGGTAGGGCAAAACAGAGGAAGGGGGATGGCTGCTTGTGGGGGTGCTACGACAAGTTATGACGAGTCAGGACCTGCAGCGGCACGCTCCTGCCTCGTCTATTTAAGAAACAGTAGCTGATCGCAGATCATCAGTCACAAATTTTTCAACAATGGAGAAGGTTGAGCACCGCGCAGTGATCAAACTTTTGACCAAGGAAGCCAAGAATGCAGAAGAGATCCATGAACGCATGATTGTAGTGTACACCGACACCGCCTATTGCTATGCAACCATTGCTCGCTGGAATAGGGAGTTCCGTCATGGTTGTGATTCCCTTGAAGATGACCCCCGTCCAGGACGCCCATCAGACGTGACCAACGAGGACAATGTGGCCCGTGTGGAGAGGATCATCCTCGAAAATCGACGGGTGAAGGTCGAAGAAATCGAGCGAGAACTTGGAATATCACCTGGAAGTGTTATCAACATCATCCACGACAATTTGGCCATGACAAAGGTCTCTGCCCGTTGGGTCCCTAGAAAACTGACGCCCCATAATCGACTTCAACATCGTCAAAGTCCACAAGGCGAGAGTTGCACAAGCTGACCTGTGCAAGTGCGAATTGGAGGAGCTCAACCACTCCCCCTACATTCCCGATCTGGCCCCTAGCGACTACTTTTTATTCCGCCAGTTCAAGGCTGCACTGTGTGGACGCCGGTTTGAGGACGATGAAGATGTCCAGCTCGCCGTCCAGGAGTGGATTGAACAGCAGTCGGGAGATTTCTGGTTGTCGGGAATTCGAAGCCTCAAGAACAAGTGGCGCAAGTGCATTGAAGTCGAGGGTAGTTATATTGAAAAATAATAAAACACTTCTCCTCATATCTCGTTTCCTTATATCCGAATTGGAAAACTTATTGACCCCCCCCTCGTATATACTAAATTTTATCATCATAGTTGGCCATGAAGTATTTATGGCTATGTCAAAAGTTTTTAATTTCTTCCAAATTCAAACGCAGAGAATTATAATTATTGACAGTAAAAGTGTTATAAAACATTTTCAGGTACATTTCTATATTCTAATTTGTTTATTCCTTTAGCATTGATGTTGGGATTTTCTATAATTAGGATTTTTTTCCATTAATGTTATGATGAATCTTCGGTGCTGTCCTGGTTTTATGTTATTTATATATATATATATATATATATATATATATATATATATATTTATACCATATTATTCCATATGCTATCTCTTTCTCTCTGTTCCTTCTTTCCGAATTTATGTTTAATCCTTGGTCTTTTAGAAAGACGAATTCGCTTATGAATCATTTTTTGCTTTATTTCAGGTAAAACGATACAAATTTGAAAGTGTGATATATATATATATATATATATATATATATATATATATATATATATATATATATATATATATATATATATATATGTATATATATATATATATATATATATATATATATATATATATATATATATATATATATATATATATATATATAATGTACTTGAATTTAAAGATTGAATCCAATAATGATTAAATGTTCTTTTGCAATTTAGTTCTTATTTTCTTGATTTATTTTCCTATTACCTCTAAAATTTAAAATCTTCTAAAATTTTGAAATAATATGTGCAAGATCAAATAAAGGCAGGACCGATTTTTTTTAAATCGGTCAACTTTTCTTCCAGAACATGATACGCATTCTAATTCTTGTGAATTTATTGCATCTCAACAGTGAACTTTTTGATTAATTCAACTGTACATTCATTTATAATTCATGTCTTTAAATATGTTCCAAGTGCAATATTCTAGGAGATTGCAATCAAGTGATTGACTTGTTTACTCATTTTGATCAATAAAGGTGAATCCACCTTGACTATTAATTCTATGTAAACTCACTTATGTCGATGTTGGCACTGATTTTTGTCATGCGTTTTTCTACCATGTTTTACTCTTTAGAATTTTTTTTAAAGAAAGTATTCACGAAAATTTACGGTAAGATGAGATTAGATAAAAAAAAGGGATTAAAATTTATTGATTTTAGAATTTACACTTATGATAATAATCAAAGTTAATTCTCATTTTCTATTTTTCTTAACCCCTCCTCTCAAAAAATGTGGAACGAACAAATAATAAAACAATGAAATTAGTCAAGATCAGTTCCAGGCTCGAGTTCGCATAGTACTATGACATAACCGATATGAACAAGCTAAGAAAAAGTAACTCAAAGATGGTTTGAAATGGCATGTAATCAAAACAAAAAGCAAATAAAAGGAGTACTCCAGGAACAAAATTTTAACCAAATAGATGAATAACAACCAAACATTTCCAAACCCGTCACCTCCAGACCAGAACAACAATAACTGCTACAATGTTTCACGATATCTAACTTCCAATTGATCCTTGCCATACTCCGATCTTTCATTATTTAGTGAATGCCCATTTGGCTAAGGGGGTCGTGATGGTGGGCCTTCGACCACCCAACATCAACGCTTTACCCACACTCACACTCTACGCCACGGGGAACAAGGTTCAATACCGTGATCTTCGAGAAAAGATGAACGTCTCCAAACACGAAAGATTCAAATAATGGGAAGATGACGCGGGATGGCCTTTGAATTGCCGTTGGACTCTCGAATATCGAGTCTCATCTGTGAGGAGACACTCAAACGCGACGGAACGGAGGGTCTTAAATGTTGAGGTGGTCTGTGGGTCTTTAGGGGGTTGAGGTCTGTAGAAGTCTAGTAAAACGTGGTGGTCTCGTATGTTTCAATGTCAAGAGATCCTTGGTCTTCCAGCGGTCAGTTTAAATGGAGAAAACGACGTCGGAATGAAGAGTCGAGTCCTCTAGCACGATTTATTCATTTATTTAATCGTTATTTATGATTAGCGACGTTGGAAAGGTTTCGCGAAGACTCGCTCAAAGAAGAGAGATTTAATACCGGCCCAATGACCAACGAGTACCAGTAGATTTCTACGACTATACTTTTAGGTAGGTCCCGCCGTTGGCGGCTTGATTCCGAGTCAAACGCATGTGCGAATGCAGTACCACTTACATACCTCGGCACGCACAGCTACTTAAATCCCACATACATCATTCTTTCGTCTTTCCCTTGAGCCTCAAATGGTCCCTTCGCTCGTTAATTTTGGAACGAAGCTCACTCATACCCTTCCGCCCCTCCACTTCCCATTCAGAGAGGTACATCCAGTCTTATGGGCTAAAAATGATTGTCATACTGATCTTTATATGGATTTCATAATCGTGTAGGGAGAAAGGGACCATATAAAGGAAAAAGGTAGGGATGGGAGTGATGAACCGGGTCGAAGAGCCTTCCACAAGTCGTAACAGCTTAGATCTCACCTTCTTGAGAAGTTTGCTATATTAACCTATCTTTCTTTCTTCTTAAAATTAACTAAATAAGTTAAGGGATAAACATTTTGCTAAATTTGCATATTAGTATTGCACCTAATGTTCAGATTAATTCAAATTCGTATTAAAGAACCTCTTCCCTCTCCCTCCCCTCAAATAAATAGAGCATCCACCCTATTCTTTCAGATAACTTCAACAGATTAGGAAATGCACTGTAAGGAAACTTAGGCAAAATCAGTCTTTTCCCTTTTACACTGGGCAAGATGAGACTTAAATAGCGGCATTTGATACAATATATATACATATATATATATATATATATATATATATATATATATATATATATATATATATATATATATATATATATATATATTATATATATATTAGGAATTTGACTAAATTGGTTGTTTTCCATTTAATTATATGTATATATATATATATATATATATATATATATATATATATATATATATATATATATATATATATATATATATATATATATATATATGGTGCGGTTAAGGTAATGGCATAATTAGACAACTGCTCTGCTTCGGGTCCAGCAGGTGATCCTATCCTCCTTGAACTGAAAGACAACACTTAGGGATGACCCATCCATCAGCCCCTGTGGATGGGTCATCCCTAAGTGTTGTCTTCCAGTTCAAGGAGGATAGGATCACCTGCTGGACCTGAAGCAGAGCAGTTGTCTAATTATGCCATTACCTTAACCGCACCAATTTGTCTTGGATATTTTTCCATATATATATATATATATATATATATATATATATATATATATATATATATATATATATATATATGTCCGTGTGTGATTTGATTCATGTTACACCAAAAACAAAGGGAGGGGGGTATAGCTCTCGAAGCTTTAGTAAAGATAGTGGGCAAGAAATTTGTGAAATTAGAAATAAAATGTTTATAAGATAAATTAACTCTCATTTCCAAAAGAAGAAACTACTTGCAGAGGCCAAGTCATCGCACGAGTCTATTGAGTTTTACCAGCTGCGAAACAGAGCCATTTTTTCTTTCAAAGCTGTATGGAGGAAGAGTAGTGTGTAAATGGAAAAACAACCAATTTAGTCAAATTCCTAATTTGTACCGATTGATTTTATACGCCTCCTTGTCAGTCTGTCTACTCTGGTAGTTGTTCATGTCCATCCCGGGATTCGGCTCCTATTTCTTTCTCTTTCATATTTTCCTACGATAATTTTATGTATCTCAAAATATCTCTAATTAAATATTCGTATTTAATAAGCGCGGAAGAACTTTTGGATATGACTGAAGTGGGTTTACACTATTTGATTCTTATAGCGCCAGTGGCGCTATGAGAATCAAATAGTATTATTATCATTATTATTATCATTAAATTTATTATCGTATTATTTTCATTATTACTATCATTATTATTATTATTAATATTATTATCATCTGAAATAAGCGAGTTATATATATATATATATACTCAAGAAAATCTCCCTCCTTACCCCAGTCGCGAATACAAAAGGTATGAATAATTTTCCACTTAGAAATATCACCTTGACCAAAAATAGAAAGGAAATATTATAAATTAATTGCCTAAAAAATCGTCTCATTTAATTATCGAAAGCAGAGGCCACGAAATTTATAAGAAATGACCCTCTGCGGTGTCCTATGACGGCGGTATCTATCTACCTGACAACCGTCACTTGGTAGATTGGTTCAGGTGGCAAGTTTCTGCTATCCTTCAAGAGAAATGTGACACCTCTTTTTGATAAGGGAGTAATTATATGGGGTAACTAAAGAGCGACCTTATCATGGGAACTTAAGACGCCATACACCCTTCTCGTAAAGCGTAGATGAATAAGCTGACCTTTGACCTAACTGGACGGCGCACAGGCCATACTCTCCAGGTCGCCTTTTGTGAAGGAGAAGAGAAGAGTGGAGGAGAACCGGTGATTCGCGAATCATCAATGGGTTGAAATGGAGTTTTGGGGTAAGGTTATGCCCAGTACCCCGGATCCAACCGGGCAGGAAAGGCAGAGGGTTGTATTGGTATCTACAAAGTTTTATGTCGATGCTGGCGGAATATCACTTTTCGTACATGCCACTTCATTCAATGGTCTACTTGAGAAAAGGCATAAATTATCTAGTTGAGAGAAACTGAGGTGGTTTATTATCTATAAAGAATTTTAATTGGATACTTTTTTACTTTTACTGAAAAGTATCTTTCTTTCTGAACACGTCGACAAATTGCTGTATTTTTTAATAGTCGTCTGGATATTTGAGAATAATAAAAATAATATTCATATATATATATATATATATATATATGCAGATACACCCACAAAGAAAAGGTGAAAAACGATTCCGAGCGCTTTCGTCTATATTCTTAAACACCTTTTCAAAGAATGAACAGGAAGATGGACATGCATTGCCTTAAATAGTAGAAGGGGTGATTAGACTACACACCTCTGAACCTTATTTAGGAAGTACAAAATCCTGAAACAACTTTTTTGAGATTTTATGTACGAGGGGCAGTCAATAAGTTTTGCAATTCGAATATAAGGAAACGAGATATTAGGAAAAATGTTTTAGTATTTTTCAATATAACTACCTTCGACATCAATGCACTTGCGCCACTTGTCTTTGAGGCTTCGAATTCCCGACAACCAGAAATCTCCCGACTGCTGTTCAATCCACTCTTGGACGGAAAGCTGGACATCTTCATCGTCCCCAAACCGGCGTCCACGCAGTGCAGCCTTGAGCTAGCAGAATTAAAAGTAGTCGCTGAAGGCCAGATCTAGAGTGTAGGGGAGATGGTTGAGCTCCTCGAATCCGCACTCGCGGGGGGCAGCTTGTGCAACTTTGGCCTTGTGGACTTTGACGACGTTGAACTCGATCATGAGAGTGAGGTTTCTAGGGATCCAACGGGCAGAGACCTTTGTCATGGCCAAATTGTCGTGGATGATGTTGATAACACTTCCATGTGATATTCCAAATTCTCGCTCGATTTCTTCGACCTTCACCCGTCGATTTTCGAGGATGATCCTCTCTACACGGGCCACATTGTCCTCGTGCGTCACGTCTGACGGACGTCCTGGACGAGGATCATCTTCAGGGGACTCACGAACATGGCGGAACTCCCTATTCCAGCGAGCAATGGTTGCATAGGAAGAGGCGGTGTCGGTGTACACTGAAACCATGCGTTCATGGATCTCTTTTGCATTTTTGCCTTCCTTGGTCAAAAATTGGCTCACAGCGCGGTGCTCAACCTGTTGCATTGTTAAAAAATTTGTGACTGACGATCTGCGATCAGCTAGTGCTTCTTAAATAGACGAGGCAGGAGCGTGCGGCTGCAGGTGCTGACTTGTCATAACTTGTCCTAACACCCCCACAAACAGCCATCCCCCTTCCTCTGTTTTGCGCTACCGATTCGTAAAACTTATTGACCGCCCCTCGTATGTAGTGATAATGGGGTATAGCATAAACAAACCAGTGCTAAAGTTGCACTTTGGAGATACATTCTTATATATTTCTCGAAATATAATTACTGCATTTTATGACTGGTTTGGCACTGTTCCAGTTAATGCTATGGTTAACATTGTACATATGTAGAAAAAGTGCTCATTGTTCATTGTCATTACGTACATTGGCTTGATGTTGCTTAACCCGGACATCTAGTTCTTTCTTGGTTTGTCCATAATAACATTTTTACCAGTTGTTGCAGCCTATCGAATAAATAATGCCAGGTCGAGGGGAGGAGATTTTTGACAAGGTTGTGATAAATTGTTTTCTCGTACTTAAAAATTACATTTATGTTCAGAGGCCTATGTAAACAAAATAATTTAATGAAAATATGGTTATAGGATAAAACTAATAAATCTTTACTCTAAAACTTAGTTTGATAATGGGAACGCTTGGCGGACTTATAACAATTGTCGAGAAAGTACAAAGGGGTAGCATGAATTTATCCCTCTTTTATATATTCCATCGATTTCTTTGTCTAGGTATTCTGGTGAGACAATTCTAAGGGCACAAAATAACAGAGGAGAAACACTTTGTTTGATGTTATTATGGTGGTTAGAATAAAAGTATATAAAACAGTCTATGGCTGTGGGTTTTCTATATATTTCATATTTGAAACAATGGTTTGTCAGATGAATTAGAATATCTAGGAAAGAGAGTGTGCGATTTTTTTAAAATTCTAAAGTAAATTTAATCGACGGCACTGAGGTGTTAATTTTAGTAAGAAATATATTAATATTTAAATTATTACGCCAAGTCTATAAGGAGTTTCATTAATTTGGGGAAGTATTCTAGATTCAAAGAATTCCATGTATAGGTTTGCGAGTACAGGGGACAAACAATTCCCCATCGGCATTTCAGAGATTTGGCGATAAAATTTTCCATTAAACGTAAATTTGCAATTGTTGATGCCAAGAGAAATGAGTTTAATGATGGTAAAAGCGGGTATAGGCTACAACAACTGCCTAGAATGTTATTATGGACAAACCGGGAAAGAACTAGATGTCCGGGTTAAGCAACATCAAGCCAATGTACGTAATCACAGTGAACAATCTGCACTTTTTCTACATATGTACAATCTTAACCATAGCATTAACTGGAACAGTGCCAAACCAGTCATAAAATACAGTAATTATATTTCGAGAAATATATAAGAATGTATCTCCATTAAAGCGTTCCCAAATTTCAATCTTAGCCGTGGTTTGTTCACACTAGACCCCATTATCACTACATACATAAAATCTCAAATAAAGTTGTTTCAGGATTTTGTACCCCCTAATTAAGGTTCAGAGGTGGGTAGTCTAATCCACCCTTTCACTATTTAAGGCACTGTATGTCCAGCCTCCTATCCATTCCTTGAAAAGGTCTTTAAGAATAAAGACGAAAGCGCTCGGAACCGTTTTTCACTTTTCCTATTTAAGTATATCTGCATAACTTTGACCTCACATGCACTTTGTGAGCTTTTTTTCATATATAAATATATATATATATATATATATATATATATTATATATACATATAAATATCAACATTAAAAACTGAATAGAAATTAATTATAACCAGTCTATGCTACAATTACCTATCGATGAATTATGCTAAGGAGCTGTCTTTATTGATGAACATGGATATGTTTCCTACACTAGGAAATCTAGTATATAACTTTTATTTACCCAACTCAACTAGTTCTATAGATTCTATTTAATTTACATAACTGATCATAAGTCCTCTTTGAAGTTCGATTAAATATTTTGTACTGAATGTGGAGAAATGGCTACATTAAGCATCCTGGAGGAGTATAGGTACATTAAAGCCCCTTCCCCCCTCATGAGGAGAAGCGTGGGAAAGGTAGCCGGCGAAAATGCTTACCATGTGTGATCTCCCCGCCGCTGTGGGCAGTTGGAGCTAACATATGTTTGAAGGCGACCACCTAAGGTCCTTAAACGACGCTCTAACGATCGAATTACCTACGAGACCCATAAACCCGTGGTTATGGAAAAAAAAAGCGGTGTGAGTCAGAAAGCACGCCAAGTATCGGTGCGGTTGCGAGCTGACTTGGGCACCCCAGTGCCACCTCAGGAATTCTCGCTCTCTCCAGATGCTAACTCACCATTCGCCCCCCCCCCTTGCCTCTGTGGCCTGGTCACTTCCCCCTTTAGATAGGGCGGCAATCCGCCTATAAATAGCCCGCAAAGAAAGAGAAGAGGATTATCTGAAGTCGATACGCCAGAATAGGATAAGTTCGTGAAGATCGATCCATCGGCCAGACAGGAAGATTATTAGAAGTCGATTCGCCAGAAGAAAGATTAGTTCGTAAAGATCGATCTTTCAGCCAGACAAGAAGATTAAAAGTCGATACGCCTAAAGAAGGGTTAGTTCGTGAAGATCGATCCTTTAGCCATACAAGACTATTTCCGTGAGAAACTAAAGGATCAGATTGAGAAAATTGATCCCCCCCCTTTCCGGGCCGTATTAACCTTAATAGTCAAGCTTTATATCGGTGCCATACCGAAGAAGCCTGTTTAGTCTGCAAAGAAGTCCGACTGAAGAAAAGCAAAGCCGCTCACACTCGAGCGACTCTCACATCTCAAGCTCCGTAAGAGTGAGAGGAGAAGAACCCAGCCCCAACGAGCTCCCGTTCTTTAATTACGTTGAAGAAGCAGCCCCCGTCACAGGCGACAAGCATTTCCTTCCCGACGAAATTTCAACCAGCGGCCACACCACTTCAAAGCGAGAGATAGGTCCTCCAGCGACATCCGGCAATCCCTAATACCTACCTGTAAGTTAACAATAACATTTATATCTCTATTGCGATAGTAGAAGTTTAGTACGTCCCACGTTTTAAAGGAGAGTAGAAACCCTTGTTCTTGAACCTAGGTCATATGTGTTTGTAGATGAAAGTATGTTAATTTAATGTTTTATGCTAATCAAATAGGGTCGTGATAAAAATACTAATTGGCAATTGGTTTTTTTACTGGAAGCCTATTTGTTTATGTTTTGTCATTGAAAGATCTTTGAGGCCAAAGATAGAAATGTGTTTACTGTTGGTTTGTAATATTTAATTTAAAATACATGTTTATTTTGGTAGATTCTGGTGTTTCCTCTTATCCTTATGTGTTTAAAAATAACTCTTCCTTGAGAACTAAACCACTAAAATAGCACTCTTAGAACAAAGCCTACTTCATCATAGAAGTAACTCACGCCCCTTAAAGCATACCGATACTAAAAGGGTGTCAAAGAGTATAGTGATCAAAGCCAAGGGTCATTCTACGACATATTATAAAAGTGGTGTCAGGTCTAGAGGTTTTATATTAGAAAGAACCCAGAAGTGTCTATTTAAGGAAGAGCTAACACATAAAAGGAACACCAGGAATAATAGAATATTTGACGAGTGGGAAATTGGTAAAGTTAGAGGTGGATACCATCTAAAGGAAATTGTTAGGCTAAGTAGTAAGTTTCGGTGGTGGAATAGGTCAGGTTTGATTAAAAACAAGGTAGATGACTGACATAAGCGCGATGGCATTGTTTGACCTTTATCGGAAGCAAGGTCAAAGCCTCGGACTGCAAGGAACCGAGCTGAGTTCGTTTATTCAGGAGAAAGAGAGAAACGAAAGAGAGTTTATTCAGGAGAAAGAGAGAAACGAAAGAGAAGACAGAAGAGAAAAGATGAAAATGGAAGCAGAAAAGACGAAAATGGAAGCTGATGAAAGAGAAAAGATAAGGGCCCACGAAAGAGCTCTTAGTAAAGACCAGTTAGAGGTGCAGTCAGTGTCATCTAGAACAGGAGTGTCACCAGCGGCCAGCATGAAACTCCCGGAGTACAAGGACGAAGAAGATTTATGCTCATATCTCTCCCATTTTGAGAAAATATTTGAAGTCAATAATTGGGACCTAGAAGAAGATGGGGTCGCCAGACTGTTATCGCTACTCAATCGTAGGATGAGAGAGATATTCGTATCTTTACCCTCAGAAGCGACTGTGGACTATTCCACTCTCAAAGCCGAACTTCTCTCAGCAACAAACCTTAACCCGGAAGAATATAGGATGAAGTTCAGGCAGTCTCGTATAAGACCTGGACAAACATACAAACATTTTGGCTTTGAGCTTCGTCGAAGCCTACAGTTTTGGATGGAGTCAGAAGGGGTAGAGACCGAAGTCGCTGCGGTCGTCGACTTCATGCTTAGAGATCAGTTACTAAGTACACTACCCCAGGAAATCCGTGCATTCGTTAAGGACCGAAAAGCTTCTACCTTCAACGAGTGTCTGGACGAGGCTGACCTCCACGCGGTAAATCATCGGTTATATCCGAGGGAGTACAAGAAAGAGAAGGCTCCCTCCCCAAAGAAAAATGGGCCGCCACCCAGGCATTTGCAGAAGAAGCCCTTTAAGTTCTCAGTAGCAAAAGAAACTTATAAGCCAAATTTTGGAGGAGAAAAAAATCAAAAAAAAGTTAGGATTCCACAAGGATCATACCCTAATACCGGCACGTATCCCAGGAAGCCCGTCACTTGTTATACCTGCGGGATAATAGGTCACCTGAGTTTCCAGTGCCCACAGAACTCCCGACTGAGGGAGACCTCTAGACAACAGGTGCAAAACCTGACTGCCGCGATCCCAGCAGGACAAGCTGATTCGTCCTACGTCCCCGCGCCAACATCCGAAGGGCCCCAGCAACAGGTAAACTTTCTATTGAACAAAAGTTCGCCAGGCGGCCTACAATTTGAAGAGGGCACTGTTAATGGGTGCCGAGTATCCACTTTAGTCAGAGACACAGGATGTACGTGCATAGTGGTATCCGACAAGTTGCTTCCCCCAGTAAACCCTCACCATAAGAAATTCGCAATCGTCCACGACTTTTTAGGACGCGACAATCGATTCCCCGTCGTGAGATGTCATATACAATGCAGATATTTCACCGGTTGGACGGACGTGGTAGTAGCCCCGATTAAGTTCTGCGCAATACTAATCGGACAAAACCCCCTAATTCCCCAGCAAGAAGTGGCCCAACAAGTAGTCACCCGGGCACAAGAAGCCCAGAGGAAAGAGCAACCTGCTAAGTTGACCCCGAGGATTACCTTCGAAGAAAATGGGTTCAAATTGACTTCCTTCGCCAGTGCTCAGAAGGAATGCCCCACTCTTAAACCTCTATGGGAGAAAGCTATCAAAGGTGAAATTCTCCAAGTGAAAGGAAAGAAGCCTATCCAGTATATCGTAGAAGACTCACTTCTCTACCGTACTATCAGCAAGGAGAATAAGGAGAACAAGAAAGCACTGTGTGTACCTCAAGAATACACGCAAAGAATTTTGAATACCGCGCATGATGGAATATTAGCCGGACACTTTGGGCACAACAGAGCGGCGCAGCAGATATTCCGACACTTTTATTGGCCCCAAGCCGCCAGGGAAATTGTGGCCTATTGCCGATCATGCGACGTGTGTCAGAAGGATCCCTCCAGAGGACGGGTACCTCCCGCTCCCTTACAAAAGGTGCCCGTTATAACCGCACCATTCTTTCGAGTGGCAATTGATTTGGTGAGACCAATTCATCCCCCTTCAAGTGGAGGACACTCCTACATCTCACCCTAGTGGATTGTGCCACCCGGTTCCCAGATGCCGTGGCTCTACGGAAGATTGACACTATTTCCTGCGCGGAAGCATTAATTTCAATTTTTGCACGAGTAGGCCTGCCTAAAGAAATTCTATCTGATAGAGGGCGCCAATTCACCTCAGAATTGATGGAGTATTTTAACAAACTACTGTTAGTCAAGCTAATTTTTACGAGTCCATTTCATCCAGCCGCTAACGGAATCTGCTAGAAATTAAAGGGACTCTCAAAAATATATTGAAGAAGTTGTGTCAAAACAACCCTACACAGTGGCACAGATACCTGCCTGCAGCCCTTTTCGCCTGCCGAGAAATACCTCATCGGACTTTGGGATTCTCGCCCTTTGAGCTATTATACGGGAGAAATGTGCGAGGTCCTATGAGTATTCTTAAGGAATTATTTTCCAACGCGAAGCTCGAGCAAGAAATCAAATCGTCTTACGCTTACGTGATGGATATGCGCGAGCGCCTAGAATACTGCTCTGGCTTAGCTCACGAGAACGCCGAGAAAAATTTAGCCAAATACCGGGACTACTTCGATATGAAAGCAAAGGCTCGAAAATTAAAGGCAGGAGATGAAGTCTTATTATTACTCCCGACCGAAAATAATAAGTTATGGGCCCAGTGGAAGGGACCGTTTGAAGTAATCGAGGCACGGGGTCTAGTCGATTACTTGATAGATACCCCAACAGGGCGAAGAACCTATCACGTAAACATGCTAAAAAAATATCACCGCCGCGCGTGCATAAAGAATATTACCCTTCTAGACGAAGAAGAACCGATGGATGCCGTTTAACCGGGTACGTCCCTGCAAGTCATACACACCGTGTGTGTGGAACAAGACGAGGAATACGATCTTCCCTCGCTCTCACCAACCCCGGAAGACCCTCGGGTGGATTTAAAGATAAATCCCCACTTAGAGATTCAACAAAAAGCGGAAATGTTGAACTTGCTCATGGAATTCCCAGAAGTCATTTCTGAAAACCCCGGATGTGCCAAGGATTTTATCCATGAAATAAAACTAAAAACTAATTCAGTGGTTCGGAGCAAACCATATCCTTTACCGATCCACCTACGAGAAGCCTTCAATAAGGAAGTCCGGAATTTACTAAAATTGGGAATTTTAGAGCCATCGGAGTCCGATTGTTGCTCCCCCATAGTAATGGTTAGGAAACCTGATCAATCATTTCGGATGTGCGTGGACTTCCGAAAATTGAATTCAGTGACCGTTTTCGACGCCGAGCCCATTCCACTAATAGATCAAAATCTCCATTTATTTGAAGACGCTAAATTCATCACCGAATTGGATTTGTGTAAAGCGTACTATCAAATACCTCTCGCTAAGGAGTCCAAAAAACTGACGGCTTTTGCGACCGAGAGAGGTCTGTTACAGTTTACCAGGCTACCCTTCGGACTACTTACAGCCGGTAGCAATTATAATAGGATGATGAGGCGAATTATCGCTGGACTAAGTGACGTGTCGTTTTACTTCGACAACGTGTACGTAGCTACCCGTACATGGGAGTCACACTTACACTCTTTACGCTCATTGCTGGAGAAATTGCAGGAGCCAGGTCTGACCGCCGGGCCGACCAAGTGTTATTTTGCCTACGAATCCATTGACTACCTGGGATTCAAAAAAGGACAAAAACACTTGACTACCCAGCAAGAAAAAGTGGACGCCATAGTCAAGATGCCCCGGCCGAAAACAAAGAAACAACTCCGATCGTTTATGGGAGCGGCCTCGTTCTATAGGCGTTTTGTACCACACTTCGATTCCATTGCGGCCCCACTGAATGATTTGTTAAAAAAGACAGCGTCAGACCCTGTCACGTGGAACCCCCATGCAATAACTCAGTTGGAGGTTCTAAAAGGAAAACTCGTAACTGCGCCCATTCTTCGCTTACCAAATCCCAACAAGATCTTCGGCCTTCGCACGGACGCTAGTCGGGACGGGTTAGGCGGAGTATTGCTTCAATACGAAGATGACGAAACAGCCTATCCCAAAGCTTATGTCAGTAGGAAACTGTTGAGTAGAGAAAAAGCCTATGCTACTATCGAGATCGAAGCTTTAGGCCATAATATGGTCCATAGGTAAATTCAAATATTATCTAATAGGGCGCGAGTTTAAGTTGGAATGTGACCATAAACCATTGTCATACTTAGGTAAAAATAAGTGTAAGAATGGAAGACTCCTGAGATGGAGTTTACTCTTGATGGAGTACCAGAACTCCATTCACTATATAAAAAGGTCTAACAGTTGTATGGCCGACTCGTTAAGTCGGAACCCTGTCGACGATTAAGGAGCAGCCCAACTATTGTATTATAGAAAAGTTAAGTGTAAATCAGTAGAATTGTAAGTAAGTAGGGGCGAGTAACCCCCTAGTGGTTGGTAAGAAAAACCTAAGTTGGCACAGTAATATAGGAATTAATGTAAGTTCAGGTGAAATGTTATCGAGGCATTTCCGAGTGAACTAGAATTTATTGTATAATATAATGTTCCGTAAGTTACCCATGTATATTATTGTAAGCGTCGAATTGGAACCCCCCCCCCCGTTATTTTCTTAAAGAGGGAGGGAAATGTGGAGAAATGGCTACATTAAGCATCCTGGAGGAGTATAGGTACATTAAAGCCCCCCTCCCCCTCATGAGGAGAAGCGTGGGAAAGGTAGCCGGCGAAAATGCTTACCATGTGTGATCTCCCCGCCGCTGTGGGCAGTTGGAGCTAACATATGTTTGAAGGCGACCACCTAAGGTCCTTAAACGACGCTCTAACGATCGCATGACCTACGAGACCCATAAACCCGTGGTTATGGAAAAAAAAGCGGTGCGAGTCAGAAGGCACGCCAAGTAGCGGTGCGGTTGCGAGCCTATAATTTGCTAGCTGACTTGGGCACCCCAGTGCCACCTCAGGAATTCTCGCTCTCTTCAGATGCTAACTCCTCATTGGCTCCCCCGCCCCTTTGCCTCTGTGGCCTGGTCACTTCCCCCTTTAGATGGGGCGGCAATCTGCCTATAAATATGCCCCACAAAGAAAGAGAAGAGGATTATCTGAAGTCGATACGCCAGAATAGGATTAGTTCGTGAAGATCGATCCATCGGCACGACAAGAAGATTATTAGAAGTCGATTCGCCAGAAGAAAGATTAGTTCGTAAAGATCGATCTTTCAGCCAGACAAGAAGATTAAAAGTCGATACGCCTGAAGAAGGGTTAGTTCGTGAAGATCGATCCTTCAGCCATACAAGACTATTTCCGTGAGAAACGATAGGATCAGATTGAGAAAATCGATCCCCCCCTCTCCGGGCCGTATTAACCTAAATAGTCAAGCTTTATATCGGTGCCATACCGAAGAAGCCTGTTCAGTCTGCAAAGAAGTCCGACTGAAGAAAAGCAAAGCCGCTCACACTCGAGCGACTCTCACATCTCAAGCTCCGTAAGAGTGAGAGGAGAAGAACCAAGCCCCAACGAGCTCCCGTTCTTTAATTACGTTGAAGACTCAGCCCCCGTCACAGGCAAAGAAAATTTCACTAGCGACCACCACACTTCAAAGCGAGAGATAAGTCCTCCAGCGACATCCGGCAATCCCTAATACCTACCTGTAAGTTAACAATAACATTTATATCTCTATTGCGATAGTAGAAGTTTAGTACGTCCCACGTTTTAAAGGAGAGTAGAAACCCTTGTTCTTGAACCTAGGTCATATGTGTTTGTAGATGAGAGTACGTTAATTTAATGTTTTATGCTAATCAAATAGGGTCGTAATAAAAATACTAATTGGCAATTGGTATGTTTACTGGAAGCCTATTTGTTTATGTTTTGTCATTGAAAGATCTTTGAGGCCAAAGATAGAAATGTGTTTACTGTTGGTTTGTAATATTTAATTTAAAATACATGTTTATTTTGGTAGATTCTGGTGTTTCCTCTTATCCTTATGTGTTTAAAAATAGCTCTTCCTTGAGAACTAAACCACTAAAATAGCACTCTTAGAACAAAGCCTACTTCATCATAGAAGTAACTCACGCCCCTTAAAGCATACCGATACTAAAAGGGTGTCAAAGAGTATAGTGATCAAAGCCAAGGGTCATTCTACGACACTGAATATTCCTTTAAGTCATTTGGATAAAAGTACATTACCTGGATCACGTTAATTTAAGTCATAGGTATTGTTACTAGAATTCCTTTCCATTTATTAACGTGTTTTTTAAAGGAAATAACAATAAATATGTTCCATACACCTGTAGATTCTTGAAGATTGATCTTCTTATTAAAGTAATTTGCTTTCTCTTGATGGCAACATTCCAGAAAGAAATTCCTAATGAAAGCAATGATTTCCAAGGGACTCTGCTAAAGCAATCAGATTCAAGGCAAAGAAGCGAGCCTTTAAGAAGCTAACGATTGTTCTGTGGACTTCGAAATATGTTATTTTGATATATTTTCTCGAAAGGACAAAGCATAATTACGGTGTCTGTTTAAGAAGGCTGTTAAGAAAATTGGTAACTTTACTGCACCTAGCCAAAAATCGTGATCTTTCTAAGTCTTTTCTTTCTTCTCAAACTTACTGATAATTTCAAAGGAACGCAATCTGATTCGCTCGATGATACGAGAGCTACCATTTATAAATAGTTTATAACCAAAACCACGTAAATCTTCAGAAGAGAAAACAATAGAAACATCGTCTTTAGTGATATAGAAAGAAATACTCGTAGCTTGACATTGTTATATTTTGGGGGAAAAAGTTTTAATTATTTTATAGCAATATCTTTTTTGGCACCTATGTATATAATCAAGAATCTGTCAAAGCAATTTTTCCAATGCCTAAGTAAATATTTAAAAAAATAAAACTTGATAACGTGAAAAAAAAATTGGCGTGATATAATATTACAAACGAAGAAATGCAACTGGAACTCACAAGGATAATTTTATTTAATGGCGAGTGGATGAGAGGGAGGAAATATAGTTGAAGGATAAATGTGAATAGAGGAGTAATAGAGAAAAGGTTTAGGATAACCAAGCAATAACAAACTTCCCCAACCCCCTAAACGATTGGCGGAAAGTGAATACAACAAACATAGGTGGAGATCCGGGGCCATGATTAAAAAAATGGAAATGTTTCGCAAGGAACCAGATGTTAGCTTGAAGGACAGATATCAAAATCTAAGGATAACTTTTGTAATGATAAAACGGTAGCAATAAGGCATCTAATTTGTCTAGGTAAGAATATGAAATTGAAAGTGGCATTGGGAGCATTCGACCTTGGCTAATATTAAAGATGAAACAATCTCACACTACATAATACTATAATTGAATGAGTATGAAATTTTAAACGTCATGTTAATATTTTGGTAATATTTGCTAATATTTCGAGTGTCCAGCAAACGAGAATGACCAGATGCTCAGAAGTTGCATAAATGCAATTCTATTTCTCATTGTTAAAAATCCGTTTCTTTCGAGTTTGTGTTTTAGTATCCGCAGGAGACATTGATAAGGGGTATTAAAAGGTAATTAAATTAATCAACTGCCAAAATTCAGTATTTAATTAGTAGGTGCATATAAAGTCCATTTATCTTCCTAGAGTTATCATAAATGTATCCTTCCGGAGACTGGTTAGGGTTCCTTAAAGTTTCCTTCTTAGTAATTTTTGGAGCTCTGTAATTTACATTTTTATTTCAGCCTCCCTAACTTTAATTTTTACGATGATAAATGTAAACCTTTCAGTCACAAAATATCCATATTACTTAATATATATAAATATATATATACATACAAATTATTAAAGAAATTAATGGCATGCTTCATGACACTCGATGCCATAAATCAAAATCGCTTTATTGTGATTCTATTTCATCTGAATTCTCCGAAATATAGACCACCCAAAAGTATATCAGTCTCTATCACCCTTCAATCTTGTTTACGAAATATTTTTTCAATTTCCTGGCATTTCATTTCGTACCAATCTCATGAAACCACATAAGCTTCATCTTCAGGCTGATAACAATGGATTATACCCATCCATAACGACTTTGCTATAGCTGAAAGCTCTAAGAAGTCATGGAGGTACGAAGAAGCGCAGAGAGACGTAGCGAATTTGAGATCAGCTACTTTATTCCGGTGATCCGTGAAAGACAGTTGGCGAGGATCTTCTCGCAGGAGTATTCTCGTGGGGTCATCGCACAACCTGCGGGGATGGTGACGCCTTATAAATCTAACAAGGACGTTAGGTCTTTCATTACGTACTCGAATTGTAAGGTGGAGTAAGTTTACTAAGTAGGTTATATGTGTATATATACACTACCGAGCGAAATAAGAGAACGATTTTCTTGTATAAAAATATTTTCAATAATATGATAAATAGGTAAATTAAATTTTCTTGGTACATAAAGGTATGCATTTAATAGATTTTATGAAAAATTCATATGATTCAATCGTATATTCAAGAAATTATACTAAATAAACTAACATAATACAATATTGACAAGTGCAAATTAAGGGAACGATTTTTTCAGGAACATTCTAAAATTTCCTTGAAATCATTTAGCAACATTTTGCTCCCTAATTAAGAACTGTACAGCCGCCATTGTTGTTGTGCTCACTTTACAAAGATGTAACCACGCGTGAAAGTAACTCCTGAGCTCCGTCAGAGAAGTGTTCGCTTGAGGTCTACGGAGAAGAGTCTTTCTACGATTTTAAGAGAGGTAGGAAGGTCTAAGAGTGTGCTTTTATGCGTTTTGACGTTATACAATGAAAATTAGATTAGGTTAGGTTAGGTAAAACATAACCAACGTTAGCGAAAACAGAGCTATTATGCGCTTATCTGTGAAGGATTCATTTGAGACTGCAGCAGGAGTGTACTGAAAAAATTCCAATAGTGGAAAAGGAGTGAGCCTCTTTACAGTGCTCCGTAGGCTCAATGCATCTGGTATTAAAGCTCTTTCTCCAGCAACTAAACCAATCAGCAGTTTAAAAAAACAGAAGGTTAACCTCGAATATGCTGAAGCTCATGTTGTTTGGAGGAATAAAAAGTGAGAGAGGATTCATTTCAGCGACTAAAATAAACTTAATTTAGTTGGATCTGATGGCAAATACTTCTTCTTTTTAGACGCACTGCAGGGCATATACTTAGCCCTAAATGTGTTATAAAGTCTGCCAAGCATGGAGGAGGCAGCCTCATGTTATGGGAGATGTTTTCGTCTGAAGAACTTGGTCCTCTAGTGTAAATAATTCGAACGATAAAATCGAATGTGTAACAAAACCTCGTACAACAGTATGTTATACCTTCACTCCGAGCATCTCTGAACCAACCAGGAGTATTTATGCAGGTCGACGCGCCATGCCATAATGCAAAGGGGGTAAAAGGCTATTTCGAACAAGAATATATTTGATTGTGTCAAGGAGTGGAATCACATTAAATCTCTATAAAATAGCTATACTCTTCATGATTGGAGCTGATTGCGACAGCAAGGGTTTTAATGGTAAGTCTCAGAAGTGATGAGATCAATAAGGAATGCTAAATGTTTGACTAAAGGATTTGCCAGAAAGCTACACGAGAGTATACGGATCCCAATGTATTGGGAGTCAAACAAGAAACTTTTTTTCCAATCGTGGACGAATTTCTCAGAACGGGTAATGAAATTCATATAAAGATCAGAACGACAATTGCTGGCAATCCCGTGAAAACCAGTGCGTAGTTCTGGTTGGAAGGGAGGGTGCAAACATAGAGGTATTATGTATTGTGGTTTTAAAAACTCAAGCGAACAGAGAACCCTTCGGAGGCGAAGAAAGAGAGACTCATTCTCCCTCAGATCAATGCAGATCTAAAACTTCCCTCTTGCAGGTTCCAGGGCGGAAGAGTGATAAGTTGTGTGTGTGAAGTGAGGAATGTGGAAGAAATAATGTTATTATGATTGACTCTGCATGTGGTGACGTAGGTAGCCATGGCCGTCTGCGCAGATGCCCAAACTCAAAGCACTGCCTAAATTGTGGCTGACACCCTACGAGCCTCGAAAAGTTAGGTAGGTAGATTAATCAAAATTAAGGTAGATTTTTAGGCGTTTTATTGGAGAATATGGTAAGTTAAGGATGTGGTATCGTCGTTATATGGTCGACATATCCGAGAAATGTGCGAACTTTAAAGCGGGAGTTCTCTTTCACAGAAATATTGTACAATATTGGGAACTGATTCTCAACATATTGTAATTATTATATATATAAACTTTTATATATATATATATATATATATATATATATATATATATATATATATATATATATATATATATATATATATATATATATATATATTTATATATATATATATATACATACATATATATACATACATATATATCCAAAAAGTACAGTAGCGTACGTGTAACTATAGGGATAAAACCACAGTAATAGGACTAATTTTATATGCGAAACCAGGATCCTTGTGTTCTTCCAATGTCCCTTTCTCTTGCCTTCAAAAAAATCCTGTTTCTTGTCTCGTTACTCATTTAGGTCAAATTTCTCTTTCTCTTATATATATTAATATATATATACTATATTTTTATATAGGAAAAATTAATAAAAATAATTAAAAGTTTTATTTTGTTTTATTAAGTTTAGATCATAATTTTAAGGTGAAATATGCACAAATTTATAGCCCAAACCCATTTTATTAATAAATACAGTCAGTTAATGCGCGCAGTCAATAGTTACAATGATGTCCTTTGTGCTTCAGTACTGCTTCAATTTGTTTTGGCATCCTGGAGACCAAATTTGTGATGATATATATTGAGTGATATTGTTTGCTTCATCTTTTGTTGTCGATAAACGCCCGCAAATCTTTACACTTGAAAGCCATCTGTTATCAACCACAATTTAATTATAGCCCACAAATTCTCTCTTTGGTTAAAATCTGGGGAATTCCCGAAGGAATGCACTGCTTTTAGTCGACTGCGACTCTATATCACACTATGTCGGACGGTCGATCGGTCCGTCGGTCCCCGTTTTGCTGTTTGTTTTGTTTTTTTTTGGTAATATCATTGTAACTATTTAGCCGATTCTAACGAAATTTGAAATTCTTATGTTGTTTTACGTTCTCTTTCGAATGATATAATGGCGAAGGCCATTCCAATGTTAGCCCGAGAATTATTTGCTTTTGGCAATAAAATCATAACTATTCAGCCGATTCTAGCGAAATTTGAAACCCTTAAGTTATTTTACATTCACTTTCAAATTATTAAATTTTTAAAGTATTCCTAAGGTTAGCCCGGGATTGTTGAAAATATTGAAAGTCTTAAGGTCATAAATCAGAAAAGTGAGAGCACGGGACTTTGGTCTGCAAACCTTGTTTCTTATCATTTTAAAATGCTGGACTTGTAATAAACGAGCAATAATTTAAATATCACATTAATATCACCTAAATTTATAAACGAATGAAAAAATAAAAGTATATATTATTCTCAAAACTTTCTACCTCGACTGTAGTAGAGGATGTACATTCAGTAATTACCTGATGAGAAACTGTGAAACTTTCTTATCCCAGGCTATGGCCCTAATTGTCTTGATAGAATCATTGTCCTTGATGCCTACGACAAATTCTAGTGTTCTTTTCGTATCGGAAAGATTAGAGGGAGGTTTTCGAGCAGCCGTACCCTGATTATCACAACCTGACTCAACCAACTCTTTCCTGATACTCTGCAGCGTCCTTAGATTACTAATCAAGCACTCGGAGATTTACACATTGGAGCTCACGGTGTAAATATCAAATAGCATAGATTTACTTTTCCATTTGGAGGGTGGGAGGATTGTGTACCTCAATGATATTGCTTCCATCACAGACGATGCACAACCGATTCTACTATGATACACAAAAGAGAAAATTGCCGCCAGAGAACACGAATACACGGAATTCAAACTTGTCAACGGCGGCAAACTGCCCATTGCAACCTATCTATAGGTTGCTTGAGTATTTTGAGGATATCAATGTGAATAGCTCTTTCTAAAAACTAATTCTTTTAAATTTCTTCCTCACATTAATAATGAATGGCATTAAAGTGACGAAGCAAATGGAAAGGCACGCTGTAATAGTTGCCATAAACCCTGAAGGTTCCCGACCATCGTTGGCAAAGTTAGAAAAGACCTGGAAGCTGCAATTAGGGATCCAACATAAACAACAAAACTCAAAGCACATTTAAAGAGTTCCGATACTACCAAAACCCAAGAATTTGTACATAAAGCACAAGAAAATTCGACAAAACCCCGATAAGTCGATCAGACCCCTTGCAAAGGACTATAAAGTTTCAGAATGCACCATCAGAAGAGCTGTGCAGGAAGATATCCGTTATAAGTCATATGTGATGCGAAGAGGATAGGTCATATCAAGTAAGACGAAAGAGAATTGTTTAATCAGAGCAAAGCTCTCTCTCTCTCTCTCTATCTCTTTCTCTCCCTCTTTCTCTCTTCCCCTCTTTCTCTCTTCCCCTCTTTCTCTCTCTCTCTCTCTCTCTATTTCTCTCTTTCTCTCTTCATGTTAACACATCAAGAAACTGGAGTGCCTTGGTTTTTCTTTGATGAGAACTTTCGCCAAGACCAAAAGGTAAACACAAGGAATGACAGATGGCTATGATGAGTGCCAAGTAATGTTACAAATGTAATTCATATGACGTTTCCATCAACTGTGGTGGTTCTGGGAGCCGTAAGTAGTGTAGGAGAAGTCACATGGGCTTTAGAGAAGGCTGTGAGGCCATGGGTAGACAGAGTACGCAATGGAAGACCTTACATCTTCCAAAAGGACTCTGCACCGTATCATTAGGCCAGAACAACCCAAGCTTGGATGCGTTCCAGATACATGGCTTCTTAGCTAACCTGACCTGAATCCTCTGGACTATTACGTATGTGGCATCTCCAAAAGTGAGATAATTCAAAACCCACATAACAACATTCAGTCTCTCAAGTCCGCTATAACAAAGAATATGTTCGAAATTGATTAAGATCATCTGATTGGGCCATACTGACGCTTCAGACCCAGAATTGAAGAAGTCATGAAAGTTAATAGTGGATTCATTGAATAAGCGTTTTATAAGGATTTTTAAGATTATTTTTACCAATTTTAACTTAAAAAGAGCTTTTAGTTTGATGTGTTATGCGTCCTTTTCTACAGTCCTACAAATGACGTAAAATACTGACGCACTCTTTTTCTCTTCATATATATATATATATATATATATATATATATATATATATATATATATATATATATATATATATATATATATATATATATATATATATATATGTATATATATATATATATGAGAAACTAACAAAGTAGCGCGTGAGTAGAGCAATAAATGCAAAAAATCCCACAGGAAAATGAAAGGCGGATTTCAAGTACTTTCAAACTTGTTCAGTTCATTCTCAAGGAATAACGAAAAATTTTACAAAGGTGGTAAGATATATGAGAAACAACTGAGTAATGTCCCGCCCATGTGCAACGAAAGGACACTGAATGGAAAAAGATTATCAAAGACGAATATGAAGTATAAAATCAAATAGATGAGGTCTACTTCCGGAAAATCCAACTGTGAGCAAAGAATGTAGACATTTAGGTCACTAAACTAAGTACATACACACCTAATTGTGAATACATAGAAATATATATATATATATATATATATATATATATATATATATATATATATATATATATATATATATATATATATATATATATATTTAATGGGTGTCCCCCAAAAATGTATACACACTTTAAATAATTGCAAAGTAGGTATTTATTAACATACATTTCATTTTCAAAATTTAATGAAATCTACAAACATTATTTTATTGTTTTGCCAACGCCTGTTCTCAAACTGACGTCCTTTCTGTTCCAGACAAGGCTGACAACGCGAAGCAATGGAATCGCAAACATCACGAAACAATTCGCTTGGTATTTGCGTGCATTCACGTTTTATGGCTGCTTTCAATTCAGTGACTGTTGCAGGTTTCATAGCGTAGACTTTGTATTTTAGGTATCACCATAAAAACGTATAGTGGTGTGAGGTCTGATAAACGCGGAGTGTATTCAATGAAACCCCTCCGTCCAATCCACTTGTTTAGCAAGTTCCCATCAAGGAAGGATCTGATATCGTAATGGGAGTTTGGGGGTGCTCCATCTTGCTGAAAATAAAACTCCTCATATTCAAAGTTATCCCTAATACTTGGCATGATAGACTGTTGCAGAAAGTTCAAGTAAATGGGACGAGTCACAGGAGCATCAAAAAAGAATGGTCTAATTAATCTTATTGATAATAAGCCACACCACACTGTAACTCCTGGTAAATTAACATGGTGTTCGACCATAACATGTCGGTTAATTGAACCATTTAATTTGAATGTGGCCTCACCACTAAACACAATCTTTGTTGGAAAGTAGGCATTTTCGACACATCGTTCTAAGTACCACTCGCAATACTGCACTCTTTGGTCTTGATCATCGTTATTAAGAGCACGAACTAATCTTGGAATGAAACTTCTCCATTGACAACGCTTCATAATGCGATGGACCGACGATTTTGAAATGCCTACCTCACGACTGGCTTGCGGCAACAGACTTTCTTGGACTTGGGTGATACGATGTTTGTGGTCTTCCGGAACGCTTCTCGTGGACGTTCTGAACAGTTCCATCGGCTTCAAACTTATCTCTAATTTGACTGATGATAAGGCGCGTTGGTGGTTCTTTTTGAAACTCCCTCCTAAATTGCCTTTGTACTTCAACTACGTTTTCACACTTCCAGTAGCATTTTAGAATGAACTTCCTTTCTTCAAAGTTTAGTCTAACTGTCATCATTAATTCTGCAAAGAAAAAAATTATTTGAATAAACACCGACTTTACAATTATTTAAATTGTGTATACATTTTTATTCTATTTAAAAAAACAATAAAATAATGTTTGTAGATTCTTGTAAATTTTGAAAATGAAATGTATTTTAATAAATACCTACTTTACAATTATTTAAAGTGTGTATATATTTTGGGGGGAGCCCGTTATATATATATATATATATATATATATATATATATATATATATATATATATATGGGAAATATCACGAAAGTTAGCGCGTGATAACTAAAATATGAATATGTACCACGGAAGGAAACTGAATAAAAGAGGGATTGGAGTTAGTACTTTGGTCTAGGTTTTTACGAGGTTCTATTGTCTCTAATTGTAAATTAGAGACAATAGAACCTCGTAATTACCTATTAATTTTACCCTATCATGATAATTTTATGTCTGTAGTGCCCATTCTAAAACAACTTAATTTTAAGGTAGCCTTTAAATACAATCATGCATTAAAAAATCTCTTAATAAAGCATAGCCCCAATAATGATAATAATGTAATTTACCGAATTCCATGTTTAAATTGTGATTTATTCTATGTAGGCCAAACTTCCAAAAATGTTTCCATAAGGACCCAACAACACAAAAATGCAGCAATTAAGGGATATCTGAATAATGCCTTAGCTGTCCACAATTCCAAGATGGAACACGGAATTAACTGATCAAAAACTGAAACATTAATCCATAGTAATGATTTTATAAAGAGAAATATCCTGGAATCATTTTTAATCTCCCACACAAAGGAGAGTAATCTCAACATTAGCCCAGGGCTGTTTTCGCTAGATTCAATTTTATTACTTTTTCTAAAATCAGACTTATCTGATAGCATTAAAACGTTGACCTCATAGGGAAACGTGCTTAGTATAAATACTGTGTGTCTTATTTTTTCTTACCATTGTGAGTTTGAAAATATCTAATAGACGAAGGTACTAACTCCAATCCGTCTTTCATTCAGTTTCCTTCCGTAGTACATATATATATATATATATATATATATATATATATATATAGAGAGAGAGAGAGAGAGAGAGAGAGAGAGAGAGAGAGAGGAACTTGGTGTAACATAATCCAAGTGAGAGTACGAATGAATACAATTGTGTCGACTGGATCACATGTGCTGAACACAATGGCTCCTCTCATCGCTCCATTAAGTCGCCTCGTGTCGTCTTTGCCAAACTTGTTTTGTGACAATCAACCGAAAATTGGTGAAAATGAAATCCAATCCTTAAATAATTGCATCAAACCAGTTAAGGGCGATCATACTTTAATAAAAAAATTAAGCACATTGAAAAAACAAACCACCTAAAACCTATTTTTATCTCTTATTTATCTTCCCCTAATCTTTAATTTAATTATAAAGATTCTCTTTTAAATTCAGGAAAATTTTCCTTAAGTTTTTAATTATTATTTAATTAAGCGTAAGCTAAATCCTCGCATTGTGTTTCACGCTAAAAACCCTTACGGTTGATTGAGTAACGAAAGAAGAGCGATAAAAACGGTGCCTGGAAAAGTAAATGATATGAATGTGTCAACCAAGCATAAATTATTATAGTCAGAATCTGCATAGACGAGTAAATTCCACCACGACCAGTACGATGCTTTATGTTGATTTAGATTGTATGATAGCTGCAGGAGGGACAAGTATGTGAGTATCTGATCCCATGATTGTGTTGTATTGGGTTAAATCGTTTGGTGCATGGAGGAAAAGATGTGAGGAAGTGGGTAAGGAAGTGACACTAAGACTTGAAAGGGTATTTAATCAGAGTATATGGAGAGTATGAGGAGTATAATGGGAGAAATAACTGTGTGAAAGATAAACTAAATGTTTAAAAAATTTAAGGAGTAGTAAGATGTAGTGCACGAGTTGTTTGAGTGTGCTTTAAAGTGAAACAGGAAGCAAAATGGCGGGTGGTGGAATGACTATATGAGTGTAGATTGAAGCCTAAAAGAAGTTTACGTGCGACTGGTTACTAGTGCAGTTTAGGATGACAGATTGATGTAGCTAAATGCATACAAAAGTGATTAAAAAGAGTAGTAAAGTAGCAAATGAAGTGTTTTGTACGAAACGTGAGTGAGGATTCTTATGGGAACTGGATGATATTCTGGAAGCAAGTGAAAAGGATGAGAGACTAGGAAAATAATGGTTGTGTTTTCAGCAAGATCAATGTTGGCAGAGTACGTGCAAGCAAAGAAGAGGTCAGATGTAAATAGCGAGAATGATAGTGGCTGAACAAGAGGCAGGCGAGAGCAAGTAGGGTGTAGATGGATCAAGTATTTGCACAAAAAGAGCTTGCTGAAGTAAACTAGAGCTAAGAGGTGTAAAGACTATGCAAAGTTCATTGTTCTGAAGAATTTTGGTAGCCGAGAAAGAGAAGCAAAATGGCAAGTTATAAGAATGCATGGAGAGTGGTAATCCATTGGATGGGTTGAAGCGTATTGATATTAGTAGCAAGACGTGTATAAAGGTAAAAGGATACCTGTAGTGGTGGTTTGATATGTATTGGGAGTAAGACAAGGTTAGGTGATGTAGCCCTGGTTGTTTGCCTTTATAGAGTGAGTAGTAAGAAAAATACGCATGGGAAAGAAAGCAGTGTGAAATTGATGACAAATGGTGATGGGTGTGGTTTACCTCTCTATTTTGGTATATGTTGATGACTTTGTGTTGGTCGCTAAGATTGAGGGCGCTTAGGAAGTTTTGATCGAAGCGTTTGATACAGTGTGTGAAAGGTGAGGGGTATAATTGAGGGTATAAAAGAGCAGGTTAATGATATTTAGGAGTGAGAATGAGGTATGGTATGATATGATTCCGTGGCGTCACCCTTGAACACTTGAAAAGTTTTAAGTTTCTTGGCCGCATTTAAGTGATGGTTGTACAGAGAGTGGTACTGATTTCGTTTGGTAGGAAAGTCTCTTGGGGATTAGAGCGGTAGTAAATGGCAAGAATTTAAGTATGGTATGTGACAGGGATCTGCATGAGAGTATTTTAGTGCCGAAATTGGAGTATTGAAGGGAGACAATGGTATAAAGGAGAAGGAAAGATGTCAAGCGAGAGCAGAACAAATGGATAAATTGGGGGTTGCTTAGTGTGGACAAGGTTGATAGAATGAGTAACGAGGGAGTAGGAGAATTTTATTGTAAGCAGAAGTGTGTGCATGAGGTTGTGACAAATTTTAATGCGAATATTTTATATCAATAACTAAAAATGGAATAAATATATAAATTTAATTAATCTAGAAAAATTAAAAATCGGGTAAAATTTGGCAACACTGTTTGAAAACAAATCCGTTTCAAAATGTTTCGACAGGACTCAGTGAAATACCGCATTAACATAGAAAAATTTACTATATTATATTTGCTTGGGTAAATGTCCTATTTAGTTTTTTATCACTAAATATTTCCAAACATTTCATCGGTCATCAAATCATGACATATTAAATTGCCTTTCTCTGAATGAAATTTAGTGTAAATTGTGACAAGACTAATTGTGGCAACTATATAGCTGAAAGATTAGGCGAGGAGGCTTGAAACTAATTTTATACCTTTAAAAATTCTGTCACAGATTGCTTTGTGCCCAATATTCTTTAGGACAGATTTCTATGTATAGACCTTCATTACCAGTCATATGTTTCTTCTGCTTGATTCACATTGGTTTACACACTGGTAAATTATTTATTTCCTCTACTTTCTTCGGTACGGAATCTAGTATACATACTTAACACATCTACCTAATCCTTCACATTCATATTCATATTTTAAATGAGTAATTTTAACATTTGTTAGGTGGAGCTCTTAATGTGATCATGTTCTGCGGATTCAACATATCCTTTAATATCTAAGCATTCGCCTATTAACCAATTAATGTTTAAAAACGTATTATAAGCACTCTCTCTCTCTCTTTCTCTTAACATTACTGTATATATAAAACACTTCATTACAATAATAAAGTCACCGGCCAAACATTCGTGTCAGTGATTAGTTGTCTGAATGCAAACGAAATTTATGCAAAATATGTTACTGTACTGTCGAGGTGAAATGAAAACTACACTACCCCTATAAGAAACAAGTAAAAGTAAGTTTAAAATAAGTTGGATGACAGAGAAATAAGTAAAAAGGAGATGGAGACCTTATTAACAAGGATGTAAAATTGCAATTAAAATTGATGGACACCGACGAGAGGGCATGAAGTTCACTGAGAGATGAATGTTAGCAGGGTAGAGTGGTTATATTGGAATATTAAGAGAGTAATACAGCTTTTTGGGAAACAAATGCAAAATTCTGGATATTTTTCTAAATAAAAATGAACTAAAGGTGTTCCTAAAGACTGGACACATATACAAAATGCATTTTTTTCAATAAAGAAATCTGAACTCGACTTTATTTTATTGAAATATTAACAAGTAACATTCTTAATGTGATTTCCACCCTTTGTGATGCAAAGTTCGATGCGTTTAGCGAGATTCATCCGATTAAAGCGATGCATTAATTCCAAATTTCCGTCGATTTGAGCACATTTATTTATGATGCGCTGTTCTCTAATGTATCTCGTATCTTTAATTTTCATTGAACACACCTCTTTTAACATACCCTGGAAAGAGAATTGAAGGTGTGTAAGGTTTGGTAAACGAGGAGACCATTGAGTATACCTTCTTCTTTAGCATAAGCCATAAAAAGAGGTCAAGGGGGTAGGTTATGGGGAAGGAAGAAACCAATGTGATATTGCCTGTCTCCAGACTTTAAGGATAACTTATTGAAAGTGGTACATTTCTTTCAAATAACAAAAGATTAACCACATACAAATTCGTATAAAAAAACGTTTAGAAATAAACCGATTTATTGCCTGTCTCTGTTTGTTTATCTCCTTGCCTTTCTCACTTTCTAAAATAGCCTTCCATAATCACGTTTCCACAAACAAAAGCAAGGAACCTCTAACATATGGATCAACCTAAACTTTTATTTGGGATTATCTTCATCGGGTTATTGGTCAAATTCAGGTTCGTTCATTGTAGTCGGTTGTGCTTCTTCATCGGTCTTCTTGGTAATTCATTTTTATGCAAAGTACGGGACAACTGCGTTTCCAAGCATGTTAACGCTGCATAGGAGTCTTGAATGGCATGGACCTCGTGTTTTTTTTCGAAGAGTGCTTTGATGTCCTTGGTGTTACTTAACACTATATTTTCTTTCATGTCTGACGCTCTTTCCTTTAAGACTGTGTTGAGCGGCGTGATGTTTGTTGCTCTGTGCAAATCATCTTGCCTTCGTCTATCCCTTCTGCGTGTATTGGTGATAATATTAATGCACCTGTTTTGTAATTTTTGCATCTCCTTCTTAGCGCTTTCCGAAACGCCAAAAAGAGATGCCTAGGTATATATGAGGGTAGACCTGACTAGCGCCAGATACGAGTATTATCTTTTTTTTGTTTCTTTGGTTGAGGTATCTGAAGGTATAGACGGTTCTGACTACCCAAGATGCTTTTTGGATCCGTTCTTTGGCGTGCTTCCTGTACCAGGTTGAAATTATCTTCATTCTGAGTACCTTGCACTCGTTCATGTAGGGATAGAGCGTATCCCTCACTCTCACATCTGAAAGGTTTATTCTTCCTAATGGAACAATCTTGAATTTTTCGCCATTAGTTTGGATCTTCCATTTTGACTCATATTCATTAAGTTTTCTTATTTCTTCGGCGGTCATTCGAACTTGCATTGGCGCATTCCTATATCCAAAAACGATGAGTTGGCTTATATCTTTCGCGAACTGTATGTTTAGGCTAGTGTGGTTGCTTTGTTCTGGGATGTTGGCTTATACTGACGTAAACCGACCTCTCCATCACATAGTCACAGATAGTTTTTCAAGCTTAGCGCTTAAACCCAGCTGAAGGATCTTGTGTTGCACCCCCCTTAGCCTTACTTTATCGAATGCCTTTGACACGTCCCTGCATACTATGTCAATATAGCTCCAATTTTTCTCTGCTTGAGCAAACTTCTCCGTCATGACATTAATTGCCATCTCGGTGCTTCTGTTCTTTCTAAAGCAGTATTGCTGTTGTTGTATAGCAAATTTTTCTCCAAGTGAACAATGAGTCTTCTATTCAGGTTTTTCGCGAAGAGTTTATCCCCAATTTCCAGAAGAGATATTGGGCGATAACTCTCCATCCTCGTCTGGGGTTTTCCAGGTTTGGCAATGAAGATCATTTTTGCTGTTTTGTATGCGTCGGAAAAGTAGCTTACATTTAGGAAGGTGTTGAAGATGTTTACTAAACCTTCCATCACGCATCTCGGCGCTTTAACGAAGTTTAGCTTCGTCAAACCTGACTGGCCTGGTGCTCTTTGTTTAAAGGAGTAGAGCGCGCTTTTCAGTTGTTTCAGGGGCACTCTTTCTTCTTCTCCTTCTGCTCTGTTCACTTGGTAGTTCGGGTGCGTCCTTTCAATGATTTCCTTGAACTCGTCTATAATCTCGTTTTCAAAATTAATGTCGAAGTCTTGAATTTCCTTACTGATTTTGAAGATCTTCTCCCAGTGTTCCCTGAAAATTTCCTTTATTTCGTTCTCCTCTGACTTTATTTCAACGTAGTCAACTTCCAATTCCATTTTCCTATTCTGGGGTTTACTTTTCATCCTATTGATCTTCGCCCAGAACTCCTTCGGTCTTGCTTCGCTATTGAGTTCATCGATAGCTTCGTTCCATTTTTCTTGTTGTTGTTCATATATTAGATTTTTTAGTTCTTCCTTTACTTCTCTAGTACAGTACATTGGCTCACGCGATGTTCCCATGGTAATGCTCAATTGATACAATTCATTCAGCTCACGGTATAAACCTTACATACGATCGGTCCCTTTGTATGCACAAATTGTTTTTTATGCGGTTTGGGGAATTCATACTCTGCCAGCCTTGATCATCTGTGTCTCAAGCCGTTCCAATTCGTCGTCTATTATTTCGAGCGTTGCTTCGTCGAGGTTCGCTGGGATGTAGTTTCTTAACAATCTCTTGTATTTATCGTAATTTACCCAGCTTTAATTCATCTTTGTATGTTGATATTGAGGTTAATTCTTATATGGTGGCCTCAAGGTATCATTTCGGGAGTCATGTGATAATTGTATGGTACGAGGAAGTTGGACAAGCAAATGTCTGGCTTGGTGGCATTCCTTTCCGTGATGAATGTTGGGAAGTCGGGATCTAGTCTCTGGGCGATGTTCCTGCCAGCAGTGTGTTCAAGCATCTGTCTTACCGTTAGTGCGAGTATACCGGGACTCGACACATCGTGCGTTCAGGTCCCCGATAAATATCGTAGGGACCCTTCGCCCGAATACAGTCGTGATGGTTTGGCTATGCAAATAGTCGCACCTCTGAGGTTGGTATCCCGTGGCAACAACCATCCTTCACAGGCTCATTTCTACCTCAATGGCAAGGTAAGACTCAACTAAATTCCTGAGCTGCTTGAATTTTAATCTCTTCTTGACCGCAATGGCTGCACCGTCGTATCGTTCTTGAGAATGGTTCACAGTTAGCACGTCGTAGTTCCAGATCTTGATTATGTCACTCTTAGTGCTAACCTCTTGTTCTGAAATGAGTATTATATCCGCATCAATGTTTCTTAAAATTTTACCGTAGTGCACTATTTTCGTGATCCATCCGTCGGTGTTAATGCTCAAGATTTTTAAGCTGTATCTTTGCATTTTAAGAAGTTAACTACTGCTTCTTTAGTCTGCTGTCCGTGGTGGGGACCTTTTTGGTAGCTGGTATAGACTTTCAGTATTTTCTTCCTGAATTCAATCTATGTACTGCTTCTCTTTTCGTTTCTGTTTCTTGGAGGGGCTGGAAGTTTATGACCTTTTCTTCGAGGCCCTCTGGGATCTTGTTCTGGGTTTTTCATCTTTTTCTTCTTTCTCCTCTTCTTTTGAGTGCGAGTCGCTTAAAGACTCATCTTGGGTATCATCTGAATTATCCTCAGATGCTACCTGCAACACTTATTCTGGACGGTGAGCTGTGGCCTGACTCATATTGAGTATCCTCATTGAGTCAAATGTTTTGGGCACTTTTATTGTTGGAAAGTTGTTTGCTTGCAGCAGCAAGTTGAGCTCTTTCTCATGGCATTCATGGCTTTCCATGTTTGCTATGTGTGCGTGTATAATGCAAGTAAGGATTTTCGAGCTGACCTCGCTATTCAAATTCATCGTTAGTTGGTTGACTGTAGCTGTGTGATTGTTCTTAGCAGCAGCCCCCGCATAGCTCTGGGCGCTACGGGTCCGTGCTTCTTCCTCTTTTCGTTTTATTACCTCCTTCGGCTTTGAGCAGTTGAGCGCGAGAGTCTTGTGTTCCCCGCCGCAGTTCAGGCATTTATTTGTGGTCGCATTACATTTTTTAAACGATGACCCTCTTGCCCGCACTCAGAACAGAGTTTTTTGTCTTTGTTGGAGCAGGAGTAACTTGTGTGTTTTTTAGAGTTTATAGCAAGAAAAGCACATCTGCACATTCTGGAACTTTTATTGTTCGATGTTTTCTGACGGAATTCGCACGTTGAAGGCGAGTATTCCGTCTCTTTTTGTTTTGGGGGCTATGTTGGTGGTCTGGAAGGTTAATTTAAAAACGTAGGTGATTATTGAACTTAATAATCTCTTTTATCTTCGCAACAGATTTTGTTGATCAATTTCTGACTTTAGTTCTTCTGTGCTCCTCTCTCCGATCCAGTTTTCTATTTTTCTACAGATGACGCTTCTGTTTGCCATTATCTGGGGAGGGGTTCTTGCTTCTAACCCAATCTTCTTCAGCGCTTAGGTACCTCAGTTGAATACAATTTCGGCCATGTCCTTGTTCTTGGAGCATAGCGCAATGTACCCGCTACTGACGTCGATCAGGCATATCAGTCCAACCTTGAGTTCTGCCAACAGAACTAGGCACACCTGGATTTTGGCCGGGACTGCTTGGCGGGAGGACCTACAAGGGGACAGTCTTGGTTTAGTGCTCCATTTTTCCTGGTGGGGAAATCCTTCCTCTTGATTGTTTCCATGTCCTTTTTTCTTTTATTTCTTCTTTCTGCAAAGATTGGTTAAAAAAGCCTTTCATCCGTATTGAGGTGAGTGATGTGTAATGAGTATTTTTAAAGAAAGATAAATAAGTTGTGAGAGTTCTCCCGCCATATTGCGGGCCCATGCTCCCGCAAACCAGTACTGCAATTGATGGGATGGACCCGGAAAGGGATTCTCCCAATGGATGACATATAGCGGACTTGATGATGGATGAAAGCCGAACCAACTTCCTTGACCCAGTGATACCGCCCCCTTATTTTTTTTAATTCGCGACTGCATCCTCCATATCATAGAGACGGTTACATGTCTCTCTATGAACTTGGCGGTAAACCCCCATCGATAAAGCTAAAGGTTTTATCAACGGAGTTCGTAGTCCATCCCTTTTCCCGGGGAGCCTTTGAAATTTATTTCTGCTGTAGGCTACTTCTCAAACCAGCTTTCGTCAATTCTCCCAATTATGTCATATCACAGTCGACTGGCATAGTTGGGACGAGGGTTACGAGCAATCCAGGTCCACGAATGCGCTGTGCCCCCGGCGGGGAACGATGTAGGAAGCTTAAGCGCTAATGTCAGTTTAACGTGACTGAAGAAAAAGGTAGTATTTTTTCTTTCCAAAGATAATCGTAGGGCTGATAAAAATAGGCTGGCTGGCTTTCGAATCCTTACTTCCAACGTAAGAATGAAAAATTTGTGAGAAAATTATTGGGTAAGAAAATTTTACGTAAACACGTCAAGTCAAAGCAGCAAATAACGTTACTTCTATATATCGTCCTTAGGGAATGACCATATAGCAGTATTTTAATACCATATTCATGAACATAAAGATTGCTTATACTCGTCTTTGTTTTTTACCCGGACTGAAGATGAAAGCAAAATGTCTTAAAAATATTCTTCCAATTAAAGTTTCGAATGAAAGGCGTTTAAAGACAACTTTAAAAAAAAGATCAACTGAATTCCAGAATATACAAAGTAATCAAAAAGATAAAAAAATAGAACGTTGTTTGACACTGACATCAAAATGCCCAAGCATTCGCATCATTACCTGTTATTTTAAGGGGTGTTTTATAAAAATTATCCCCACTTTCAACAATTTTTTAGTATATTTAGGAGTGGAAAACAAGTTTAAGAGAGGAGGAGAAAGAGGAATAAATATTGAAAATCGAAAGGATTAAGGATGAAACGGAGCGTTAAATTGAAACTTATTCTCCTTCAAGTACTGGTTATAGAAAGACGAATTAGACCAACCAAAGATTAATATTACACTTCGAGCAGAGAGAGTCATTGGAGAATAAATCCGTTTACAGGGATATTACAAAGCAAAATCCACTTTTATCAGCCCCATTTACTTTTGCTAAAGTATACCAGAGTATAATTATATGAAAAATTGCCCTCCATTTTTGGAGCTTATAACATTTTTCCCCATAAAAATGAAATGAACATCATCTGTTTTATTGAATTATTAAAAACCTTTTCTAAAACAATAGAAAGTTGAATTTAATCACCGAACAAAGGAGACTAGTCATAGAAGGTATTGAAAACTCAATATCTTGAAAACCATCCAACGAAGCCATCAAGTATAAGGCGTGCAGAGATTTTGAGTCTCTCTTTATTTTTTATATTCAGGCCAACGCTCGCTCTTTAGATACCGAATGCCTTACCTAAAGGTAACTCAATTATAGGGGCGTCTGACCTTATGATCTTACAGAATTGATATCATTATATTTAAGCCTTTGGACTCTCCAGAAAAGTCTATCATTACGCCATTGCATATAAGCTTTATCACCCATTGTAATTTTTTTCAAATAGTAGGTAGTGTTAACAAGCAAGTACGATTGTATTAGCAACAGGTATTGAAAATACTTATAATTTCATTGTTACAGCGTTAGATCGAGAAATTTCAAAGATAATATTGCAAGGTTTATTCGGGTGAGCTATTAATTGAAGTGTATCTAGATCTGATCCTACTGAGAACAATGTATCTTGACTGCCCCTTATCTAGTTCATTTTGGCTAACGCCCAACGATTTTATTTAGCTCGGGCATTCCTCCTCTTTTGTGAAGGGTTAATGGAAAATCACCTCTAAAACCCTTGAAAGGCTTATAATCTGGTCCTTGGAGATTATCGAGAGATCTGCTATCGAGAAGTCAGGTCTTAATCTCTTTTCTCTTTTAATGGATTTGTAGCTTGATCATCAGGAGGAGCAAAACTGAACTAACGAGGGTTGATCTAATGAAGTTAGGCCAAAAAATCCGGAAAAGGCAATAAATACATTGAGAATAGATTTTAGTAGAAGTTGTAGACATGACGGTAAGATTGAATCCGGCCTCGATGGTCTTCCAGTAGGATTTTCTTTTCTTAGTTGTAATTGGTAAAGATAGAGGGAATGGAAGGTTGGGTGCCTTAAATCTTTCAGTTGTCCTCAATATCATTTCACTGTCGTTTGTTACAACAGGTTAATTACCTCACCTTATAAGCATAGAGTCATGTTACTTTCAGATATGTGAATCAGGTTTCTTAATTCACTATATGAAGAGATTGTGTTACTAATAACTTTTACGCTTCTATTAACAAGAGTTTAAAAAATGTCTTAAACGTATGATTTTACCTCTTTTTTAAAAATTTGGTCATCATTTCTGATGTCTTTAACTTAAATGAACTTATTATTCATTGTTGTACTCGTTTAAAATTTTATTTTACGTCTGATTTTAAGCTTGGTTTGTAGTAGGTCTATTACCATTCCTTGAATACTTTCAGCCTTTAAGAAAATAGTCCGATATCGTGGGCAGAAATAAGGTAATCACAATAGCGTTTGTTAATCCTTCGCCTTTCGGCCCAAATCTTGAATATCTCCTCCGGATCTAATTGAAATTGGATCTTTCTATAGTAAAATCCCCCACTTTCTTTTTTTAGATCCATATTTGAGGAGGGATTAAGCGAATGTTCCCAAAACATAGACTTCAGATCCCCTATTTTATACAGATCCAGAAATTTTCTAACAAAAAATCCATCAAAATCCAAGGCTCGACCCAGGACCGACTAATTCTTGAACTAATTTAGTCTCAAATCATTACTTAAATGAATAAACGAGTACTATAAATCACAAGGTTTGCTTCATCTCATAGTACTCCCTTTTAAAATAGAGATTGATCAAGCTCATTTTAGTGTTGATTCATAATTGCCACAGGCGTCGGGTATTAGAGAAATAGCAGCTAACAAGCAGAGGTGAAATAGAAACCCTGCGACACATCTCTGCCATTTTGTAGTGCCATAAAGGTAATGTTGTTATTTACAGGTCCCCAGGAGCAGATGGCATTTCTGTTCCCTCCGACCGCCTGGGAGATTAAGGGAGAAACCTTTTGATGCTACAGCATGTGCTGTAGGACCCATCGTCACCACGATTAAGTGGGGCCGCGCCCCCTGTGAGACTGTCGAGGCCTGTGAGACTGTCCTGAGGGACCGGATTAGAGTGGTTGGAGGCTGTTGCATGCTGTGGGAATTGTGTAGCACGCCCCTGTGTTAGGGGTCCAGGAACCAGGAAATGGACGTTCTATTGCCTCAGGACCTCATTCAGACTGAATCCAAGTGGAGGGGTCCCACATCAGGACTGCAGCCAGGTGAGGAAGAGGGGGAAAGGTTCATGTTATATCCACTTGAAATGACGTCACCACTCCGCAACTCTTTTTCTGTTGTTATTATCATTATTATTATTGTTATAATTATTATTATTTTTTTATTATTATAATAATTATTATTATAATAATTATTATTATCATTATTATTAACTTTGTAGGGTGAGGTTGATAAAAATAGGGACAACGATCGAAGACCACAAAGAACGTCAACTGATCATTTTTAAAAATAAAAGTCAAGGAACCATAACTACTCAAGGGTGGGAAGTGGGGAGGGAGGGGGGGGGGAAACTCTATAGATCGGTCTTCTCCGCTCGGCTTAGAAAGCAGGTGACCACCTTTAATGGACAGCAATGGAGAATATGGCTGTTCATTGGTGGAAATGCAGAACTAATTTAATTAGACATATTTCTTTATTTATGTTTGCCCTTTCATCTCTCTCGTTCCCACATCCGCTGGTCGAAGACGTGGTACGTACACCTCTCCTTAGCTGCATGACGTTTAACCTCGTAAAAAGGCATTAATGACGATTCCTCTGTGAACGCCAAGTTAACATATACCACACATCTTAAACACGCGCCCAAGCATGCGGTCAGAGGCAGTCGCCTCTTAATCCAATGTAACCTCTCTCTCTCTCATCTTTTCTCTTGTCACTTTGTTCGACGGTCTCTCTCTCTCTCTTTCTCTCAGACATTTATTTACAGAGGTTAAAACCTCTACTTGCAGACATTTATTAACTTTGAAGATAATTAATTTACCACCCGAAGTCCCTCATCTATTAAATATGCAAATAGAAAAAGAAACGAAGAAATATTAAATACGTAGAGAAACATTAAAATAATATACAATTCTTAAACCTTTCTTTGAATTTTAGTCTCACGATAGTGAACAGAGCCGCAATTACCAAACAACTTGTGAATACTTTCAGAACAAAAATTAACAGCGCTTAACGGAGTAGAAAACTCCGTTGTTTCTCTCGTTAACTTTTAAATACTTTGCCTCTTTTTTATGTATGCAGAGTTCATCGACGTCATTGCAAAATGATTTTGTACGCCACTCTTTGAAAGTATTAGAAACGTGTTGCAATGTCGAATTGATATGACACTATTTAATTGCTAGTTCGAAATTAAAAGAACGTTGTTAAACGACTAGAAATTATGTTAGTCTTCGTGCGTCTGGCAGAGACGAATGGCACACAGTGTACGGCATTGAGTTCGTTGCCACACGACTCTTCAAGCGCAATTATCACATAGACATTTGTCCAACTTTCCTGCTGTTTGTGCCCGCTTGATGTATTGCTGTCATAAGAATATCAACTACATACAATTTTTACTAGGTGAGCGAGAGTTCGATGGTAATTTAACATATACCCACCAAATGAGGGAGATCTATTCCAGTTGTTTAAAATAGCTATAAAAAAACTGGTGAATGAAGAAAACATGCCTGAAAATCCATCAAAAAAGGATTTGTTGCCATAAATTAGAGTTTAAAACTAGACAAGGATTTCAGGAGACATTATTGTAGAATATGTAGATAGCTATGTCCATAACTGTAGGGCAAATTGAGAGATGCCCGTGGAAGACTGCTTTCGCGAGTTTAAAAGAGGATTAAAATTTGACCTCTTAACCCATTGTTCAAACTTTAAGTTACCCCAAACTTGCATAACGAAAGACGACATTGCCCAAACTTATAAGACGGAGTTGGACAGCCTTTTGACATGACCTCAAGCCCCGGCATGAAAGCTATTGACACCCATCGGAAATCTCTTGACACCTAAAAAAGAAGAATTATTGGACAGGATTAACACGAGCGACCTCTTAACCTCTCGAAGCAGACTAACTCCATCTGTGCTTTATAGTGACCAGCAAAAAGCGAGTCTGGGTGGGGAAAACAGGGGTGTTACACCCCCTCCCCTCTGCGTGGTATATGAAGGAAGTACGTGGAGATAGAGAGCGTCGCGTTGCATGCAGTGACTCCATTAATTGCACGTTTCAGCGCGTATAGTTCACGCAGCGAGCGGCCCGACCCGCGGGAAAACAAAATCAGCCTCAATGATTAAGGAATGCACATAAAAAGCCGTAAATACAAAGATACTGTCACGACACTCAAATTATATGTAGTGTGTGTATTTAAGATAGTTATAATATGTGTGTGTGTGTGTGTGTGAGGAAAGCTAAAGTGAGGTGAGTTGGGCATATCTAATCGGGGGATGTATGGAATGATAGACAGATAAGAGAATATAAAGATACACAGAACACTATATTCACAATAGCCCTTGAAATAGGGGTGGGGATGGATTAGGAGATTAACGCGTTATTTCCTCTCTCTCTCTGCTTCTTGCTAGTCTTCTCATTTGGTTCGTAGAGGAATCGGTGAAGTTAGGGGAAGTGATAATGTGAATAACGTACATAACCCGAGTAGACAAAATAGGAAACTACTTAGGGCATGTTGAAATTTCTGGAGGGGGATGTATTAAATAAGGTACAACTTGCTCACGGCTGTGTAGGTTGTTGCCATAGTCATCGCTATAGCGTCAAGAGCTCTGGTCATGGGGTAATCTGAATGTGTACATATTAAGGTATTATGTCTTCCTATGTGCGTACTACGAAAACCGATTGAGTGGTTGATACCTACGTATGTATGAGTATGTGTGCACGGAGTGAGGGGAGGAGTTATTTGCGTGTGCGCAAAATCACTATTAGTCACTATCACTGGAAGACCGGAAAACAAACCGGGCATTTACCTCAGAATGAGTTGGTAAATAGATTCAAATTTGGTTAATTTGGGAAGTGAAAATATACTGAAACCAGGCAATGGTTTTGCTACTAAGATTAAAATTTAAAATCTAGAAGCAGCCATGGTTAAATTTGAATCAATTTTCTGAACTTCGCCAATTATAATCCTTAACTCTATATTTAACTTGGTGAATTTTTGAAATTTTTGAAAATGGTTTTTTTTTGCTTAGTAGACAAGAAACCTTTCATGTTTTTGAGTTTAGGTTTATTTGAAACTCTTTTATTGGCAGGGCTGTTTTTTGTATGTTTCGAGCTTTTATCAAAGTTCTTTCTAAGAGTTCAGAAAAAATAAATATAATTATCGAATGATTTGGAATGAAAAAACATACAAATGTGAAGTTCAATAAATGTATTAAAATTAGGGCTTTGGTGCTTTTTTACTATCATTTCGTATATGAAACAAATTTAGATGAAAAAAGAGATCTGTCGAAGGTTTTTCTATATATCAAACCGGGTGAAGTAACTTAAAAAAAGGTTTCAGGGTGTCTATGTTGAAAAAAGTGTTTGGAAAATTCTTAACTATGTAGATATAAATCTTCAAGGGATAAAGACAATATAATAAAATGTAAAATAACTTTAAAAAATGTTTCAGGGTATCTATATTAAAAAGGGTGTTCAGGGTGTTAAAATAAAGAGTCTATAAAGGGGATTAAAAAAAGCGGTTTAGAATAGCAAATAGGCCGGAGGCCACACGCCGAAGGAGTGTCTGTAGAACCAAGTTCCTTCTGTAAGAAAGAATACGAAGTATGGCTTGTAATTTTAAAAGGGAACTCTAATCTAAATTTTCCTCCTTTCAAAATATCACATTGCTAAAATATAGTTATAGAAGAAGATATATAAAAATAAATTTTCTGAACTTCACCATTTGTAATTTTGGGGGTTTTAAAAAATTCGCAAAATTTCTATACCTATATTTATTTCTGAAATTCACCATTTTGTTTTTTGATATTATAAAATAATTATTAGAAATAACTAAGATGAAATTATTATTCAAATACTCAAAAAAGTCCCCTTTTTAAATTATAGAGTTAATGATGATTAAATAGCTCGAGCACAAAACGAAGAGGTTTTATGACGTAATTGTGGGCTGGAGGCCGCGCTATTCTCCTCAAACTCTTTCTTCTTCAAATTTGATAAATATGCTTCTCGCTTGCGCGATATCCCCAGCTGTGAAGCACAAAAAGCAAATCAAATATGTACTTTAACTCGTTCAATCTGAATATTAAAGAGGTTTTAAAAGTTTTGAAATTTAAAATTTCATTATCACACTTAAAATTTGGAGGAGCAACTTTCTAGACGTTTGAGTTCAAGTGGTAAAGTTTCGAAAAGGGAAAAGTGTAGAGTTCGATAGAGAAATAAAAAGAAGATGTAAACTAAGAAAAGAAACATGGCTCAATGAGAAATATCAAAAGATAGAACAACTTGCGAGCCTAAATCAGGGACTAATGTATGAAAAAGTGAATGAGATGACAGGGAGAAGGAAACCAACACTCGAATCAGTAAACAAGAAAATCTGCTGATGGAATTAGAGAAAATACTAGAAAGGTTGTAAGAATTTACAAGAGAGCTATATTCTGATGAAAGAGAAGCCATCCCGGAGATACATGAAGATGAGGATCTGGAAAGACCAGCGATATTAAAGAGTGAAATGGTAGCAACTATTACCAAATGAAAAGTAATAGAGCTACAAGTGAAGATGAAGTGGTAATAAAAATGGTGAAAGCAGCGGGAGATTTGGCTCTGGACAAAATCACAGAACTAACTAATAGCATATATGAGTCTATATTTATAGCGATCCCTAAAAAGCCGAAAACTGCAGAATGTGGACAGCACAGAAAAATAAGCATAACGAACCAGATGGGAAAGATAATTTTGGGAGTACTAAGAAATAGACTAAAGAGAAAGGTAGAGAAAAATGTAGCACAAGAACCGTTTCGATTTAGGGCATGCAAAGGTAAAAGTAATGCTATTTTCTGCCTAAGAACCAATTTTGAGAGAGCGATTGAAATGCAGAAAGATGTATATTAGTATTTTGTCGATTTTGAAAAGGCTTTTGAGGCAGTAAAAGATGGAGACTTGGTAAAAGTACTTGAAGAAATTGGAATACATGGTAAGGATATCAGGTTAAATGCAAAGTTGTATGGAAACTAGAGAACAGCCATGAAAATAGAAGAAAGGATTTCAAAATGGATAAAGATAAGGAGAGGTTTGAGGGAGAGGTGTGTACTTACCCCAGACCTCTTCTCTTTGCATGGACAAAAATGCATGGAGAATCTGGAAGACCTAGGAGGACTGAATATTGGAGGACGAAATGTGAACAACATATGTTATGCTGATGATACGGTTCCTTTGGCAGACTCAGAAGAGAAGTTGCAAAGACTTGTGGATGAACTGAGAGAGGATGGTGAAGAGAGGGGTTTGAGGATAAATATTAAGAAAAAGGAGATCTTGAGTGTAACAAAACGAACAGAGAGGTTAAGAGTGAGGGTATATATCGGAAGGAGACAAATCAAACAAGTCAGGGAATTCCATTACCTAAGAAGTACTGTGTCAGGAGAGGCAGACTGTGAGAAAGAAACAAGAATAATATTGGCAAAAGGGCTTTTATGAAAATGAGAAACCTCTTAACGAATCTAAGCTTAGGAATGACATTAAGAATTAGGTTGTTAAAGTGTTATGTTTGGTCAATTTTAACATACGGATGTGAGTGTTGGACGATTAAGAAAAATATGGAAAAGAAATTGGAAGCAATAGAAATGTGTTTTTTGAGAAGGATGCAGAGAACCCCATGGATAGTAAGAACAACAAATGAGGAAGTATTAGGACGTGCACGACTGTAGAGGGGCTTAATGAGAAGGATCCGGAGAAGGCAACTGCAGTTCTTGGGACATATCCAAAGAGCAAGAGGAATAGAAAGAGATTGATTACTGAGAAGAATTGAAGGAAGAAGAGCCAGAGGAAGACAAGAGAAAAAATTTTAGGGAACCCCTAATGGAAAACATGAACAGAAGATGGACTGTGACATATCCAATCAGGAAGGGAAAAGATAAAGAAGAATGGCGCTCTATGGTAGCTAGCGTCACATGACAGGCCCTTCAGTAAGGTAAGGTAGACTAATATAGGTATGCTTTGGAATAGATGAAGGGCACAATTCTCTTAAATCTTCCATAAATTAAAGCAGGTACTGTTGCTGAATTAACTAAATACTGGTGCTCTCTTTTGAGTCATCTTTTGCCACTATATTCATTTTCACTTCTGTTTAGACCCACAAAACTCTGAAAGAAGGCGTTAAAAGTTCTAAAAACACCCCTCAGTTAGCCAAGCGTATCGTCATAGTTAGCATCCTTATGTCTCGGAAGACGATGGAGATTGCGCCGTGGAATTCAGTCTTTGGTGGAAGTACAGCGCCTGTCGTAGGCCTGGTCAAAGTGTATGGAAATCCTGGGTTGCCCAGTTGTCAAGATCCCCCTCTTTGCCTCGTCCGTGTAATCCAAAGGAATGCAGAGCAGTACGTTTGGCAGCAAGTTAGACAATCATGAAATAGCGTCCAAACAAAAGAGAATCAATCACCATTGATTTTTACTTTTTAAAACATTTATCTATTATCACCCCTGCTGGAGGGCAAGCCAGCCCAACTCATTGCCGGTCTCAATACCAGATAAATAGGGAGGGTTAGAGTCAGTAGGAACATCTTTCCGTTTAGTCTCTGCCAAAACCTTAATGGATGAGTCTTTTTACCGAATAAGAGGAACGCTAGGATGTCGCCCGTAAGCGACCTACAGATACACCTAATGATTCGATTCATACTCAACCTTAACCAAGCATAAATACAGGGTGACCGCCCAAAACGGGCCCCGACTTTTGATATGCTTCATTTTATAATGTTTTGTCGAATTAAGAAATAAAGTCTATCAAAATTGAAGTATCGTGCCCATTGACTTGCCTAAAGCATCAATATTGGTGCATTGTATCCATTATGTTTCCCTAAAGCATCAATTTTAGTGTATTTTTCCTATTGACGTCTCATTAACATGCATTATGGTGCAGTGTTCCATTAAATTTCATTAAATTATCATCCATTTTTGTGTTCTGTGCCCATTAAGTTACCCTAAACTATACATAATGGTGTATTTTTCACATTACCTTCCACTAAGTCATCCATTTTGGTATATTGTGCCCATTCATTTCTCTTAAAGCATCCATGTTGGCATATTTTACCCAATAACTTCCCTTAGAGCATCCATTTTGGTCTATTGTCCCCATTAATTTCCCTGAATGCATCCACTTTGGTGTATTGTGCTCAATAACTTTTAAAGATTCAATTTTGGTGTATTGTGACCATTCTTAGGTAGGCGTTATCGAGATAAATTATCACAATAACGATATCTGGTTATCGGTTATCCGATTTCCTCCCCCCCCCCTGCTTTATCGATTTAGCGGTATCGCCTATACTTTTCGTTCCAAACTAGCGATAATCGATAATTTCAAGCCACGCGTGCCTTGAAGGCAGAAATAAGTAGGTCCAAGCTGGGCGGAAGATCCTCAAAACCTATGAGGAGATGAAGGAGAGCCTCACCAGGTAAAAAACTAAGAAACAGTATTAAAATATTCTTACTATTGTAATATAAAATAACGCTATATATAGTCAATTATCAATATTGTATTATAATTTTGGATTTATCGATTTATCGGTTATCATCTTATCGGGCGATAAATTTATCGCCAGTTATCGATTATTGGTTATCGCCGATAAGGTTATCGCGCCCACCTATGTGACCATTGGCCTTCTTTAAGGCATCCCTGTTGTGAATTGGGCCCAATAGCTTCCCCTAGAGCATCAATGTTGGTGTATTGTGCCCATTAGCTTCCACTAAAGTATGAATTTGGTGTATTGCTCGTATTAACCTCCCATAGAGCATCCATTTTGGTCTATTGTGCCCATTAATTTACCTTAAAGCATCCAATTAACCATGTTTCCTCTGGTTCTATTAGGATCTCTTGTTAACTTGTTGTGTGCTCCCCTGTTATGCAACAAATCACTTCCTCTCTATACATTACTAGAAGGGCTCCTCATTCTTTTAAAAAATCCTATCTATACACATCTTAATATAGTCCTATTAGTTTGTTACACTGAAACAAGAATTGAAATTAGATGTTGAATTCTTTGGAAATTCGGATTATCTGTGACCCTTTTGGATAACCCTTATATAGCTTAATGATTTTGGAGTTTGTATCCTATTGTTCAATTACTTAATAAAGAAGTCATATCCATGTAGCTTATCTTTGGTTTTGGTTACGGAATATCTTCCTCCCCCACATTTTCACTTAATTTAACTTATCCAATTGACTAACGTCTGTCTAAAAAAAATTTCCCTGCCGGATGCTTCCAATTGTTGTCGATTTTCTTTTAAATAGATGCAAAATATTAATGTCGTGGTCCGGTTGAGATTGAGATGTAGTCACACCAAACCACTAAATTGCTCTAGAGTGTTGGCGCTTGTATTCCCTGTTGCAGAAGGAAAATAATTTAGACTTGGGGATTTTATCATCATCATTACTAACTCTATAATTCAAGAAGGGGATTATTTTGAGGAATTGAATGATAATTTCATCTTAGATTGGTTATGACTTTTTTTCATCAAAGTTCAGAAATAAATATAAGCATCGAAATTTTGTGAATTTTTTTAAAACCCAAAGAATTACAATTGGTAAAGTTCAGAAAATTTATTTTATATATCTTCTTCTATAACTATATTTTAGCAACGTGATATTTTGAAAGGGGGAAAATTTAGTTTCGAGTTCCTTTTTAAAATTATTATAATTGGCGAAGTTCAGAAAATCTATAAAAATTTAACCATGGCTGCTTTTTTTTAGATTTTAAATTTCAATCTTAGTATTAAAGCGCAAACTCCTCCCGCAGGGTAGAGTGGCGAAGCTATTGCCTGGTTGTTTTATTATAAAATTATACTCTTTTTTATTATCAACTAAAATCACTTGTAATAGAAGAAAGGCTTTGGCACTCAACGCTTATGATTTACTGAAGGACTAGTTTGAGCGGGAGTCATGGACAATCTAATAGACGATTCAATGCAAATGAATGAGCGAATAAGTAAGTTGAAATAGGTTAAATAAGGTGAGACGTTAAAAATTGTTTCATACATTCATTCAATCATAATTAAACACAGAAATGAAATAGTTATCAGGGAACAAAGAATGAATTGCTTAGTTTACAAAGAGGGCGGAGTATTTTGTTATAAACGGGCATCGCCATCCTTTCTAAAGAATCATTAATGTGGCAATGTTGGTTCCTATGTCGATATACGAAGCAGGTGCTAAATTAAGCATCTATGGTCCTCTGGGAGTTTATAAGGTATGCCACGCTAATTCTCTTTACGAATATAGAGATAGTTTCTTATGCATATCCACTTTGCGTTAATGAGTTGTAATGTTTGTGGATCCTAGATAGAAAGACTAAATATTCAGCTGTCTTTAAGATACGTAGGGAAAGGAGATTTTTGTATTAATATTCCATTGTTATAATAAAAAAACATTGGAAAACATTCTCTCTGACTCATTAATATCTTCTGCAAGAAAGGGTTCAAACAAGAAACTGTTCGAGCACCTGTTTTAAAAAGTTCAAAGATGGTCCTGCTCGATCACCTATTCAAACTGGTTCTTAGAAGTTACTGCTCGATCAACCGTTCAACGGGATTCTAAGATGTTACCACTCGATAACCTTTTAAAAGGTGCTCTTAGAAGGTACTAATCAATCATCTGTTCAAAATGGTTCCAAGAAGTTATTGCTAGATCAAAGATTCTGCCTAATCACATGCTTAAAAGGGTTCTAAGAAATTACTGTTCGATCGAGAGTACTTTTCGATCACATGTTCAAAATGGTTTTAAAAAGATTCTGCTCAATCAAGTATTCAAAAGGGTTCTTAGAAAGTACTAATCAATCACCTGTTCAAATGCGTTCTAAAAGGTTACTAATCGATCTTTTGTTCAAAAGCTTTATATTCGGAGCTCTTTGAGAGAAAGGAGAACAGAGAAGTAGAAGTCAACGAAGAGTTCAGGATCGGGCGATAGGTTAAGAGGTCACCCCTATGAATTGTCCTATCGATGGATCAAAATTTCACCTCACCTGAGGTAAGCGAATTCTAGCAAGTCATCAAAACTACTAATCCCAAGTAATAGTCTGAAAAAAAGGATGCGACCATTCTTTTGCAACAAGCGCCCCCCCCCCACCATACAAACATTTTCTCTCCCTCTTTCTTCCGTTTCTCTACGTAGAGATCAATCCTGGTCATGCAATGGAGGATAATGCGATGGTGGATGAAGGCTCAGGTAGATTTCATGTCTCAATATAATTTCTTTTTACTTATATAAAAAGAAAAAGATCAACATTTTAGAATGGCCGAGTCAATTTCCTGATCTTAATCACCTTAAGAATCTATCGAATGAGCTGAAGATACGACTTCATGCGAGAAACCGACGGAATTTGAAAGACGTAAAGAATTTCCGTAAAAAAAGGATTATCATTACCCTTGAATTCTGTTAACAAGTTATAACAAAATACAAAGGGACGTCTGCAAGCTTAAATTGACAACAATGGAATTGTGACCAATACTTTTGCGGCGGGTTTTACAATGTTTTTCTAAACGAAATTTTCATATCTAATCTTTTAATTACCAGTTGCTTCCAATATTGTACTCTTATTTACCAAGTAATGTTTTGGTCCTTTGAAATGATATGTATATGTTTCTGTATTTTTATACTTCATCTTTTATGAGGTTGTTCATTCTATGAAAGCTATTCTTTGAATTTAGTAGCAGGTAATTTTTTGTATAGAAGATCTTATGTTATGCAAATTTAGCACCAGCTAACTTGTGTTCGGAATATTTTCTCTAAATTCAGTAGTAAGTAATTTTTATATGGAACATCCGTAAATTTAGCACCAAGTAACTTTTGTATGGAAGATATTCTTTGAATTTAGAAGTAGCTCTTGTATAGAAGATATCCTGTAAATTTAGCAGTAGGTAACTTTTGTAATGAAATCTTCTGTAAATTTAGTACCAGGGAACATTTTTATGGAAGATATTTTGTAACTTTAATAGTAGGTGACTTTTCTTCGGAAGATTTATATATTTAGTAGCAGGTAACATTTGTAAGCAAGATATTTTGTACCCTTAGTAGCAGCTATCTTTTGTATGAAGATTTTTAAATTTAGTAGCAGGTACTCGTACCTTTTATATAAAGGATCTTTCGACAAGGACGCTCGAGCTTTGTCAGGCGATAGTGGCCATTTTGTTAAAGCGACATCTGTCAACCTCACTGTAAACTGTTCAGTAGTAATTGGCAAGTCAAAATGGAAGGTTATAGTGCTAAACAGCGTGTTCAACTCATTAAATGTTGTTATCAAAATCAGTGTTCCGTTCGACAAATGTTCCGCGCATTACGTGATTTCTATCCTCGCCACAGCGATGAGGCCCATTTTTGGATGAATGGATTTGTGAACAAGCAAAATTGTCGGATTTGGAACGAAAACAATCCACATGAGATACACCAGCACCAATTGCATCCCAACAAAGTCACTGTTTGGTGCGGATTTTCGTCTAACGGAATCATCGGTCCGTATTTTTTTGAGAACGAGGATGGGATTGCCATAACCGTCAACGGCGAGACCTACAGATCGATGATAAGCAACTTCCTGTGGCCTCAACTAGATTAGATGCCTGATATGGATACTGAGAACATGTGGTTCAACAGGATGGCACTATGTGCCACACTGCGCATGCCACGATAGACATTTTGCACCAGCGATTTAAGGGCAGGGTCATCTCGCGCGGTGGCGACGTCAACTGGCCACAGAGAACATGCGATTTAACGCCATTAGACTACTTTCTTTGGGGTTACCTTAAATTGCAAGTCTATGCGGATAATCCGAAAATAGTTGATGTCCTCAAAGTCAACATAACGAACACCATCCAGCAAATTCAGCCAGATTTATGCGACAAAGTCATCGAAAATCGGGCCTCCCGAATACGTTCCACCAAGCGAAGCCGCGGCCGACATTTGAACGACGTCATATTCCACACTTAATGCCATAAAATTTACTTTCAAATTGAAAATAAATTGAGTGCATATATTACACACAACTTGTTTTATTTATATTTAAAAATTGAGCGACCCTATTGAAAGACCCTTTATAAGATTTTATAAAGAATTCAGTAAAAGGTGAAACTTTTAAGGAAGATATACTGTAAATTTAGTACCAAGTAACATTTGTTTACAAAATGTTCTGTAAATTTAGTACCAGGTTAATTTTGTATGGAGATCTTATGTAAATTTAGCAACAGGTAATATTTGTATAGAAGATACTCAGTAAATTTAGTAAGAGCAAACTTTTGTATGGAAAATATTCTGTAAATTTAGCAAAAAGTAACAGTTTAATAAAAACTATTCTGTAAATTTATCACCAGCTAACATTTTTATATAAGATGTTATGTAATTTAGTACCAAGTAACTTTGGTCAATATAGATTTGTCACTAACTCCATAGTTTAAGAAGGGGAATTTTTGAGTATTTGAATAATAATTTCATCTTAGTTTGGTTATGACTTATGTTTTTTATCAGAGTTATTTCTAATAATTCTTTTATAATATCAAAAATTACAAATGGTGAACTTCAGAAAATTTATTTTTATATATCTTCTTTAATAACTCTATATGTTAGCAACGTGATATTTTGAAAGGGGAAAAATTTAGGTTAGAGTTTCTTTTGAAAATTACCAGGCAATGGCTTTGCTACTAAGATTAAAATTTAAAATCTAAAAAAAAGCCCCCATGGTTAAATTTTAATAAATTTTATGAACTTCACCAATTGTAATTCATTTTCTTTTAAAAAAATTATAAAGCATTGAATAATCATATTCTTTTTCTAAACTAAATTTTTTTTGTTTTTTCAAACTCAAGAAATTCTAAGAAATTACCTTGATAAAAATTTAAAATATACTTAAGTCATAACCAAATTAAGATGAAATTATTATTCAAGTACTCCAAAAAATCCCGTTCTTAAATTATAGAGTTAGCGATTATAATTGGCGAAGTTCATAAAATTCATAAAAATTTAACCATGGCTGCATTTTTTTAGATTTTAAATTTTAATCTTAGTAGCGAAGCGCAAGCTCCCCCCGAGTGGCAAAGCCATTACCTGGTCGCCTTATAATGACATTTCAAGTTGAGACAGATTCATCCAACATATAATGTTTCTTTTTTTTTCAATTCGATGAAGTAGTTTATCATTGTTCCGTTTACTCTAGATTTACATACTATAAATCTATATATTTATCGAATTAATCTTAAGCAGATTAAATTGTTTAAATTTAATCACAGCATCTTTAGACAATTCTTCTTCATGTCATAACTATAGAATTTTGTCGTTTGATTCATTTCTCCTTATAAATTTTATTAAAATATTCTTCATTATTTGCATATCAAAGTTTTTCTCTCCATATTTTCCCTTTCTTTTCTCCCGATTAACCTAAATATCGACACCCATATAAGTATAGTACCACTTTTCCTTCTTAGCTATACAGTACACAGATCGCATTGAAATAAATAATCCTATAAAAGAACATACCATAAAGTTGAAATGAAAATGGAGGGTTGGGAGAAAGCAGCTGCCAACAGCTGTTTTGGGGTGCATGAAGGAATTTGCTTTGAGGTTAGGCGTGTACCGAAAGAACAGCTCTACTTTCAAGCAGCGAAACTTCATAAATGGAGTGGAACATAAAAAAGAGGAGCAAAACACAAAGGATTTGGACTACATCTTGAGTGAATCATGTGAGAAATGAGTCATACTAAGGAAACTGTGTCTCTAAGACATCCAAGGAGGTCACGAGATTGAAACATTTCGGGGATAATATCAAGAAACCGAACCCAATATAAATATTATGTTAAGAAAAAGTGAGATATTTACAATGTTAACTTTAGTAATGAAAGATTTTAGTTAAGATGGGTAGTCATTTAACCATCCTCACCCAAGATATTGACAATTGAAGATCCTTGTCCGAAGCTTAGGGCTAGGGTAGGTATCCTAATGTAACCTGAACTCACTTAACCTAATCAAATTTAACCTAACACTAACAAAACTTAAACTAACCTAACCTAGCTAAGGATAACTTAAATTCGCCTAAACTAACCTCACTTAATGTAATCAAAACCTAATCTGACCTAATATAACCCAATATAACATAACCTAAACTAATCGAAAATCACCTAACCTAAGCCTAAACGTAAGTTTAACCTACCTCAACTTAAACTAAACTAACCTAACATGACATAACTTAAGCTTAACCATAAACATATGCTAACCTAATTCTAACTAAAGCTAACCTAACCTAACTTTAGCATAACTTAAAGTAACAGAAGCTAACCTACCCTAACATAATCTAAACTAAAAAAAAACTAGCCTAACCGACCAAAACTAATCGAAGCTAACATCACTGAAACTCACCTAACCTAACCTAAACCTAAAACGAACCAAACTTAACCATACCGAACCTCACCATACTAAACCTAACTTAGCCTAACCTAACCTAAATTCATCTAACCTAACCATAATCAAACCTAACTAAAACCTCCCCTGGCCGACTTGTTCTACCTTTTTCACTCCAACAATAAATATCATAAGTGTACTGCCTTTATTTAAGTCTTGATTTGGGAAAAAAAAGCTCCAGTTTGAATACAAGTTGTGTTTTTAGTCGCGGGTGATTCTACATCTCACTATGTTGGACGGTCCCCATTTTGATTTTCTTTATTCTGGTAATAACATTGTAACTATTTGGCCGATTCTAACGAAATTTGAAACCCCGATCTTGTTTTACATTATCTTTTGAATCATTACCTACACCACCTACACCACCATCATTACCTGCACCAATACCACCTACACTACCACCCCCCACACTAACGCCACCTACACCACTACCACCTACAATACCACCACCTACACCACCACCACCTATACCACCACCTTCACCGCCACCTACACCACCACCGACACCACCTGAAATTATACCACGTAAACCACCACCACCTACACCACCTAAACCACCACTACCACCTACACCTACAACCAAAAGTTATCCCGGGTTATTCTTTTGTTTTGGCAATATCATCATAACAATTCGGCAGATACTAATGAAATTTGAGACCCACCTACACAACCATCAACTAAACAACCACCACCTACACTACCAGTATCTATACCACCACCGACACCACTACCTGCACCACCACCTGCACCACCACCTACACCACCACCTGCACCGCCACCTACACCACACCGAGCCCACCACAACCTATACCACCTAAACCAACACCACATACAATACCACCCCCTACGCCACCACCAACTACAACACCAACACCACTACCACCTATACCACCTAAACCACCACCACTTACAACCAAAGGATATCCCGGGTAATTCTTTTGTTTTGGCAATAACATCACAACAATTCGGCAGATACTAATGAAATTGAGACCCTTATGTTGTTTTATATTCTCTTTCGAATGATATATTTGCCAAAGTTCTCCCAACGTTAGTCCGTGAATTATTCGAAGTTTTGAAGATCGCAAGGTCATAAATCGGTATAAGTGAGAGCACGCGACTTTTGGTAAGCAGACTTTGTTAAAAGCCTTTTTATTTGGGGGGGAGGGGGCCTGGATTTCCAAACCACCACATCTGAACTTTTTGCGTATTTGGAAACGGTTATTTTTTTTAGCACAACTGCGTGTAGATCTTTCACATGCTGAGGAAAAACTACACTGTGGAACATGAGTTCACCCACTTTTATCATGTCAAGGATAGCGAGCCAAAATTTCTCATGTCAATAATATAGAACATATGAGTTCGCTGCTCTTGTCATGATATTTTTTTCAGAAAACAAAGTGCAACGAGGTAAATCATTTATAAATTAATTAGTAGTTTATCTTAAAAGCGAAAACGATCCTGATTTATTAAGTCAACTGTCGTAGTATATACAGCAAAAGAGAATAAATTTAATCAGATCGTCTTTCTAGCCACGACTGAAGGTACTGACTGTCCAGAGTATCAATAACAGTTATCTTGTGTACACAGCTATATAAGTAACCTTGGCATTTTGTGAAAAGTAATACGATCAAAATGCAGATATTTGTCCCTTATCTCTCTATATTAATAGAATATTCACGCCATTCTAACCTTCATCAAAGCCTCCTGTTGATCGACCTCCTATTGAGTTGGATTTTGACTCCACTAAATCAGAAGATTATAAATAAAAGGATTCGAACAAAGGTTAATGGAAGGTATCTCTTGTTCAGTGACTTAAAAAAATGATTCACCATTTCACTTCCTTCGTCTTACCTCTACCTCATCTCCGATGACATCAATCATAAATGTCTTCGAGAATAAAACCCCTTTTTTCGCATTGTTTGGCTGCCATTGCGCAAACTGCCATCTGTGAGTTACAGCTCAATTAACGAAGCGTGAACCCGGTCGAGCTATGAAAAGAGTGGAACCTCCTGGCGAGGGAACTTGTATATCAATGACATCTATAGTATGGCCCGGAAAATACACTCTGAATAGAATAATGGTGGATGGGCTTTTCTCCTCCCATCACACATACACCAAAACTTGATAAAATGGTGCGAATTTATCTAAGTTCTTTTGGATAACTTATTACTATTTATTTTGTATAGAGTGAAGATTACTGTTATCAATAACACTTATGTTGGTGCCGAAATTACTAAAATCTGCTTCATTAACTATCTAATTTACCATTCATCTATTGGCACTTGATTTCTTCCTCAAGCTTCGATCCAGGTTAAATGGTTATTCTTCCTTTCAATACATCCAATAGCAAAATTATGTAAATCTGTCTATAATCTCACCAGTGGTATTTTTTTTCGTCTTTCCTTTACTTTTCCATCCTCGATGTGATTCTTAACAGGTTATTTCTACTACTTACAACACCAGATAAATTTTAATTAAGCTCATTTTTGCTTAATTTTGTGACATGATACTATCCATAATTTCAAGGAATAAACAAAAATAAATTTGTAATCAATATATCAGCTCTAACTGAACTCTTTTAACCAAGAAAAAACTGGTTTGGGCTGAGAGATACCATGATAAAGAGAACTGCTTACTTTCAATTAAAGAACTACTGAAGGAAAGTTGCGTGGCTAACATAGCCCTTTTATTTATCATTTTGGATATTCTCGCATTTTACTTTTTAAACATTTTTTCCTAACTTCGCCAGTTTGTCTTCGACCCCATCTTCAAAGAATATGTGAGATATCCATGCGTTCAAAAAATTCCTCCCTACCAATAAAGATTAAAACTATCCTTTACAAATCTCGTGTTTGGTTTTAGAAAGCTTTTTCTTTCGCTGATGAGACATTTGGACAATATCTTATAAAAAAAGGAGCTAAAACAACTAAAATTAAAGAAAAGACCAACAAGAAGCAGGTCTGTCTAAAGGTATCGAAATTTTCTACCGTTTTATCTTTTTCTTAACAACAAAAAATATTCACCGTGACCCCTGTCCCACGTATCTACTGTGAGTCCCGTGTGTGAATGTGATAGTAAAAAGAATAGATGATGAAAGCTAAAGTAAGTAAGAGGTTTGCAAAGAGATGCTAGTTAAGTAGAGATCGGGCTTATCTGAGTCCATTATGTCCATTATAGGTAGTTAGAGCTAGCGTGATAAAGTTAGAAAATTTGCATTTGCGTGAATATCCCGCATTCGATTTTTTTCGTATATGTATCTATTTCTAATCTGTCTAGGTAGCGTTTGTATTTAGGAGGTGTTCGAAGCGTTATTAGTAATTATTCTTACTAAAAACTTGTGTAGGTTTCTATCTTTCTATCTATTCTTTCGTGTTCCTATCCTAGTTATAATTTACTATATGTTATTAATATTTTGGTGATGCTTCGGTTATTTAATTACTCTTAGTCGTCGTGGAGTATTATTCTCCTTATCTAGGTGTATGTTTCGTCTTCTACCTCTTCTCTTCCTTCTACTATCCTTGGGAAAATTAGGAATAATCTGTGTGATCTCCATCCTTATCTTTGGGCACTTTGGTTGGATAATTTAACTCTTACTTCATTCTGTGTCTTTTCTAAGACTCCCCTTGCTCTTTTTCAATTATTCTGTTAAGTGGCTTTATCTTTGCCTCCCTGTGGAGGTCTCGTAGTATTCTTCTTTCTCCTCTTCTTGTGTTTGTTATTAAGTATATGGCTTTGTTTTAGATTTTTTGGAGTCGAAACTAGATTACTTCTCGAGATCGTGTATATCGCTATGGTTGGATTAATAATCGCGGACTGTACTCTGGCTTGATATTTTTTTCTCTTGTTTTTCATGCTTAGGTTAACTAAATGGCTTTAATGGTCTTTTCGTCTTCACGGTAGCATGTGTTCATATTCGCCTTGCAATAAAAATCCATGGTATTTTTCTTCGGTGTACACTGGGCACCAGTTAGCAAAATATCTCAAGTCGATCATCCTTCAAACTTATCGGCCAGCAGCCATAATAGCTTTCATGGAAGTGCAATCTCTATCCACAAATGTTCTCGTGGACGAGAACATCGATTTAATAACACTAGTCAACAACGATTTTGCTACTTGGGTATTAGCTGATGATTTTACTAAATCGAGTATGCTGATTCCGAATCTGTAATTAGAACTGTTCTAGCACGTAAGGTTCCTGAGTTACACATATACTCTTTCGTTACACATATGGGCAGTGTTGCTTCGGCTACCGTAGTGAGAGGATGTGTTGTGTGTGTTTGGTTCTTGCGTTACACTCCTGCTTTATTACATTGTAAAATTTAGCCATTATAGTAGTGGTGTTAAAACGGTATTTACATACAGTGATTAATTGCATTTTTCTTTCAGATTTATCTCTCAATTATTTTTTAAATGAAATAGGATTGTACAAAAGTATATAATAAGATATGGATATATACAAACTAAGTTGAAAACATGAATCGGCGAGGATGTAGAAATAACCCAGACAACTTTTCTTATATCTGTGGAAGATATACTCCAAGCAACCAGCGGAAAAATTCGCTAAAAGAGTGAAAACTGCATACAATTATTATTTTGGTTGTAAAGTTGGTGACCAAGACAGTCCTGGCCACCTCACATATCTTGTACTGTGTGTTATACGGGGCTTACACAGTGGTTAAATGGCAAACGGAAGGGTATGCCTTGTGCTGTACCAATGGTATTGCGTGAGCCAACAAATCATGTTTTAGATTGCTACATTTGTATGACAAATATTGCGTGATTCTCAAATAAGAACAAGTAAAAAATTGTATATCCAGATTGTAAGTCAGCTATAAAACCAGTCCTCCATAATATGGAGATACCAATCCCAGTTTCTCTATTAAATAGTGCAGATAAAGAAGATGATTCATCGCCTGAAGAGGAGGATAACAATGATTATGAAATGTATGAGGATGATTCTAAGGAAAAGAAGATCCAGTTGATAAATCAAGAAAGATTGAATGATTTGGTGAGGGATTTGTCATTGTCAAAGGAGAACGCAGAACTGTTGGGCTCCCGACTACAGCAATGGAATCTTCTAGAGGACGGTGAAAAAATATCTACATTCCGTAAACATCACGAGGTCTTAGCTGCCTTCTATAAAGAAGAAGATGGGGCTTGTTTCTGTACTGATGTTAATGGCCTCATGAATCAGCTAGGAAACGAGCATTTACCTGATAAATGGAGACTATTCATCGATGCAAGCACTGCTAGCTTCAAAACTGTATTTCTACACAATGGTAACAAAAACCTTCAATTCCTGTTGCACTTATTGTTGGGATGATAGAGACAAATGATTCAATGAAATTACTCGCATCATAAGTGGAATATATGTGGTGATCCTAAGGTAATTTCTTTACTTTTTGGACTGCAGCTAAGATATTCAAAGAAAATGTGCTTCTTATGCCTATAGAACAGCCGTGACGACAGGAATCATTATATTGTCAAGTGGCCCAAAAGAGAAGAACATTTAGTTAGCTGATACAATATGAAGCACATGCATTTCGTACATCCACAGAAGATCTACCTTCCACCACTTCATATCAAACTTGGCCTTATCTCGAATTTTATTAAAGCAATGACCCATGATTCTGATGGATTCCAGTATCTTAAAGAGAAATTTGGTGCAAAGAAAACCGATGCTAAACTTAAAGTTGGTATTTTTGTAGGTCTGGAGATCAAAGAATTAATACGTGACAGGGAGTTCAGAAATAAACTAACTCCACTTAAGTTTGGCAGCATGGGATTCATTTATCCATGTAGTACAGAACTTCCTTGGTAATCATAGGGCTGAAAACTATGAAGAGCTAGTGGACAACATGCAGTAGGCCTATCAACGAATGGGGTGTCGGATGTCTCTTAAGATGCATTTCTTGCATTCGTATCTAGATTTCTTTCCATCTAATATGGGTGATATTTGTGACGAACATGGGGAAAGGTTCCGCCGAGATATCGCAATGCTGAAAAGCAGGTATCAAGGCCGCGTCAATGTAAACATGATGGGTGACTACCGCTGGTTCCTACAACGGGAGTATCCTATATCCACGTACAAGTGCAAAAGAAAGAGTCTTAAACATTTTTTAAGAAATTTATAGTTAGGTGAGTACTATCTCTTTTAAATGTGATCATATCTTGTTTGGGTCTGCAAAATGATGTACATAATGCAAAATAGGGTGCCCCGATTCCAAACCTTTGCCCAGAAACGTTTCATTCTTCTCCAACTCGTAATAATTATATCATTAATTGATCCAAGGTGACAAAGTGAGACATATAGCCTAGTTGCATAACTCAGAAACCTTACGTGCTATGAGAAATCTGAGCACAGATCTGAAATTAGCGCAACAATATTAGTTAGTTCCAACATTTACTCAAGTAGCAGAGACAAAGTTAAAATTTGTTGGCTAGTGCAATTAATGCCATTTATCATACTGAAGGTTCCACACCTCTCACCATCTCCGAAGACATTCTACAACAACTCCCCCAGCATGCACAAAATAAGTCCCGTTCTACGGTCCCAACGGGCATATATACTTGCAAATCGATGGCGTTGCGATGGAGTCATCTCTTGGCGTCCTTTTTGCCAACTTCTACATGGGTGCAGGTGAGAACAAGATTTTCAAAAGTAAAATAGTGCCCAAACATCCCATTTATGCGGGCTATATCGACGGCATACTTTTGAATGCAGATAACCTTGATCAAATTAATGCCCTAGTTGACACATTTAAGAACAACTCCTCTTTGAATTTCCCGCACAAAACGGAAGATCAAGGCTCCCATCCATTTTTTGATATTCTAATCAGTTCCCATGAGTCTAAATTTACAAACCGAGGGTACCTTAAGGCCTCAAACTTAGGTTTCTGTTTAAACGGTACCTCAGAGTGTCCTGAAATGTAAAAGAAATCAGTTATTAATACCTTGATTAACAGCGCAATTTCCCATCCATCCTTGTGGACGACTGTCGATCTTAAACTGAAGAGGGCTTCCAGCTTTTTGGTCAACGACGGCTACCAACAGGAATACATCGATGCCGCTATAAAAGAAAAAATGAACTTGGCCGCTGGATCTGGTGCCCGGTGTAAACCGAAGAAAAATATCATCGATCTTTATTGCAAGGCCAATATGAACACAGGCTACCGTGAAGACAAAAAGGCCCTCAAAGCCATTTTACATCCAAATGTCACCCCAACCGACCCTAATATGGATATAAATTTAATAATATATTACAAGACAAAGAAAATAAGTAGCTGCATCATGAAGAACAGCTGTCTCCCTCCGACGAGCGAACTCCAGGAGACGGACTTCGTGTACAAGTATTCTTGTAAAGTCGGTGCGTGCAAACCCCGCAATTCCAAGTACATCGGCGTGACCTCTACAACCCCGTCAAGGCGACTGAGGGCTCACCTACAAGATGAGGCAATTAGAAATTGTGATAAAACGGGTTGAGGCCGTGTTAATTTCAACCCCTATCCCATGTTATTTAAAAACCACGATGCTCCCACGTGCATCTTCGCTTTGAAGCTTGGCGCCTTATCGCAGCCACCTGAGTCAATGTTTAAACAAGGAGGTTTATCTTCCCCCCGTTCGCCCCCATACGCCTACCTCGCCAGATTGAGTTAGGCTTATGGGCAGATAAGGCTTGTTCTCAGGCTCGGCTGTGCATTCCCTCGAAGCTCCCACTCCATTGTCCCCCACGCCAAGGGAGTGTCTCGACTATTTAGATGGAAACTTTACCACTAAGATCAGATTGAAGATCCAGATTTTCGTCGCGAAACATCACCTCGACCCTCTCTCACTTTGTGCGCCAAGGGACCTCGACCTCGAGATTCACCATCACTTGTCCAGAAGGAGGACAATATCCCTTGAGTGCCAAGGTTCGAGCCTTTCGTGAAGCTAAGTCTACAAGGCTTCCCCCTCGTTGTTCAGAAAGAGAACAACGTTAGAACAGCCATTGTTCGTTCGAGCCCGTTGACAAGAAACGGTTCTCACACCTTCCCCTGTTTTTCAGAAGAAAACAACGTAGAACAGCCATTGTTCTTTTGAGCCCATTCGCCAAGAAGCGGTTCTCACTCTTCCCCCTTGTTGTTCAGAAGAGAACAAAATTAGAACAGCCATTGTTCTTGAGCCCGTAGACAAGAGACGGTTCTCACCCCCCCTGTTGTTCAGAAGAGAACAACGTAGAACAGCCATTGTTCTTCAAGCCGTTCGTCGAGAAACGGTTCTCATTCCCAAGACGCCATGTCAGGATCCTTTTATTCCCCCCCTTCGGCTGGAACTCGCCAGCGGACCGAAAATTCCTTCACGCCGACTTCCTCTGCACCACTAGTATAAAATTACGTAAGCCGAACGTTACCTTTGAGTATTTACCCCTTTTGTCAATTCTATCCTGTGCTTTAAATGGTTTAGCGAACCATCCCTTCTCTTTAACTTTATATTTGTTTTATCTTTTTAAATCTTTTAATCCTCGGATTAGCCCGAGCCCCCACGACCCTTTCCATTCTCTGTTTATGTCAATATTTTCCGTTTTGTGTATTGTTGATAGTTATTATTAATAAAACTCTTTTTTATTAATGATAGCAATATTATTATCCTTGAGCTCAGTTCCACTTCTTAAGCATATCGAAGATACATAATTTTGGCCCGCTAGACATCCACGCACTCTAAAGATAATTAAAGAAGTTCTCAACGAATAGTTATATATGGTATATCGTCGAGAGTCCATTCTACGACAGAAATCATGCCTACTCTCACGGCGCTAGCTTAAACCGTGAGACGCTAAACATGAACACCTCCATCATCCTGAGACTACAAAAGCACAGAAGATTGCGAATGGCCGAAGCCGTCATTATCCAAATGAAGAAACCGGCAATTAATGTGCAACTCCAGCCCGAAATCATGCTCCCGAAAACTTGGTGTCTCCGCGTCGACCACCGCTAATACAAAATGTGAAGGCTCAGATCATCTGTTGTTTTTCTCTCTTTACGCTCTAGTAAAGTTTTCCCTGAAAAAGGAGGTAAAGTTTGTGGTTAATTGAATACGCGAGTTCGTGTTAAATTTGCACAAATAACCTTTTCCACGTCGCTGCACCCAATATTACTGCGTGCTCAGTCTGATTTGAGAGACTTCCTGTGGCCTAACACGGTGTAGTTCCCCCCATAAAGGTACTTTCCACACTTCGCGCTTTTTACTCTCGCTTCTTTCATCACTTTGAAACATGACGCAACGTTCATTGCGCCTAGACCTTCTTGAGAGTACGATATAATGAACCCCAGAAGGAAGCCCTGTTAGGGAGTGCGGAGAAGGGGAGGGTTTGTGGAGTGTGGTTATAGGCAGGTATTTAAGGCACTAAGGTACACTCTAAATAGGGTTCAGACTCAGATTCTGTCACTTTTTTACAGAGTAGGAAATGGGGGGATTTCCCTCCCCCCCCATTACTGACACCAAAATACAATTCATCAAAAGGCTCTCATTGAGACTCAAGCCTAACGGAAGGAAGAGGAAACCACAAGAAGTAGCCCAACAGATATTTATTGACCTGCAAATCCCACTAATTATGTGCCTTGACGTCGTAACAGGATTCATCATGATCTGACCTGAAAACAAGGATGTCGAGAAACTCCTATCCTCCGCGGACAGCATCACACTCAAAAAATTTGACCTTGAAACAAAAACCCCCCCACAGATCAGGGTCAATAGATCAGTTATATGCAAGAATGTTGAGCCATGGGTAGGAATGAACACTTCTCTGGATATTAAAGAGGAGTTGGAAGCAAATAAATTGTGGTTGAAAATACATGATATTATAAAATTCAGGGATCATACTCACGTATTTAAGATCGTCTGCGAAAACACTGAAATGGGTACAAAAATCATGGATAGAGGACTTATTGCCTTCTACACTAGGATCCCGCAAACCAACATACAGATAGACGCATTCATAAACATACAAAATGCTTCCTTTGTTAAGAAATGGAAGACCACATAACGGCGGAATGTCCTAAAAAGACCTTACAATATGTTTGGAGTGCGGAATGGAAGGCCATATCCACCGAGACCAAACAGTGCATAAACTGTAAAGGACCACATCGGACAATGGCGATATCATGCCCGAAAAGAAAAGACAATAAAAAGGAAGGAGAACGAAGAGAGATTGAGGGGACAGAAGAACATGACATACGCCTCGGCGACACAAAAAAACAGTAAACAACGAAAGGACAGAAACACAACTCAGATACTGACCTGTAACTTGCACGCACACCTATTGAACATTGCCAACCTCGGAAGCTACGCGAATATCCTAAACGGAATGCCCAAGAACAACGGTTTAAATCCCATGAACTTTTCCAAGGATATGTACTCGTCAGCAATATTTAAGGTTTAAGATTAGTGACAAAACAACAAAAGCACTAGTCTAAGAAGCAAAACCGCACGACGAAAACAATGAAGACTCAAATACTGAGGAAACTTTTTCGGAGAGCAGCACGGAAGAATCCGCCCAGGAGGTTAGAGTCACCAGAAGGAAAGCCCCAAAGAAAATAAGATCCACAGCCAGCTCACATAAGACATCAACCCAACGGCAGCAGTCCCCGATCATGTCGACATCACTATCGCAGAAAGGTAAGGAAGTAATCATGTGTAGATGGGAACAGAACGAGAGAAAGAAGAAGAAACGTTAAAGAAGACCTAAAGAGACAAACGGAAACCCAAAAAGGAATATCAAAATGGACAAACGTAAACTGGAAATACTTCAAATTAATACTAACAGTTGGATAGGTAAAAAATGCATATACGGAAATATTTTTAGAGAGCTATGCCAAAATGTTATTTTAATATCTGGCCATGGATTAGGCCTAGAAACAGAAACAACAAAAATATGGATTTACAACGTTGTGCAACGAGTCCTTCGAGACAAAGAAACGACGGAGTAGCAATTGCAATCAAAAAGGAACTAGACTATAAGACTCACTAAGGACTAACCGAATCCTATGCAGCAGTAAAGATAAAATTAGAACTAACTAGTCTTATAATAGCCACGGGGTACCAGCCCCCAAGAAGAGATGGATTACCAACTGCCAACTTCACTAAGCTTTTTAATAACAAGAACTCAGTCATATTTATGGGAGACTTGAACGTACAACACTGCACGGAAAACTGATATAGAACAAACAACAACGCGGGCAGCCATTTGAAAACGATGCTGGATAGGAGAATGCTCCAAAGACTGGGGACAAATATTCCCACATATATACATAACAAAACGACAAGTAAGCCAGATATCTGCCTCGCAAACTTTAACTTGCCATTTAATTTTCCCTTGGAACCGGTTGACATACCGGTCAGCGAGCACATAGCTACACTACTTACCATTAACCAGAATCCCATACAGAACTTAGGTAAGAAATGGAGAGCCTATCACCAGGTAAACTAGATAAAGTACAAAGAAGTTTTAAGAGAATATGAACCAAGGACTTTAATCGAGGCGACTATAGAAAAAATCGACGAGAGACTTAGAGAAATTAGGAGTACGCTGATTAGAGCAGACGAAAAAGCAGTTTCAAAAACTTTAGATGGTCACAGGAAATGATAAATATAAATACGGAAATAAGACTTATCTCTGAACAAATTCGGAGGTAAGGACTTAGTAGAGACCTATACAACCAAATTAGAAGAAATAAAAGAGAATTAATGCAAATGATAAGCGATAAGTAACAAGAATATTGGAACGACATGGTTAGGAAGTTAGATGTCGAAGAATCCCCAAAGAAATTTTGGAAATGGGTAGATAGAATGAAGGAAAAACCGGCAAAGGAGAAGAAAAAGATTAAAGATGAAAGAGGTATACTAATTGAGGACGAAAGCGAGATATAAATAGTTTGCAAAGAATACTGGAGAAACGTTTTTAGAATCAGCGAAGAAGAAAATTAAAATTTTGAGACTTAATTTGAGAACGTAATTGTCGAAGAACTCAAGGGCCAGAAGTCAATACTATGATTCGGTTGACATAACGAGAAACAATAATGAGGGAAATTATGCTACATTATCCGTATAAGAACTGAAAGATAGCATAAACAGCTTCAAACAAAAGGCACCAGGAATCTCAGGACTCACAGAAAGAAACTACACAGAAGCGACCAATAACATCTTGGAGGGATTGAAGAACCTATTCAATGCCTGCCTTAATACAGGCTACTACCCTAAAGACTTAAAAGTAGCAAAAATTATTTTTATCCCAAAGCCAGGAAAATCTCCACACATGGTTGAAAACTATAGACCAATATATCTGCTTGACTTCATCGGGAAAGTATATGAAAAGATTCCTAAAGAAGAAACTCGATCAACATCTGGTGGAGAACGGCCTGTACAACGAGTGCCAATTCGGAAACGGAAGAACAGGAGCACGGAGATACTTCGGCTCAGATTAAGTAGTCAGCTGGAAAGGTTGTTATGCAACTATGTAGCTGATAGATACGCGTATATAGACATGGGTAATCACCAAGGGGAGCCCTTTAAGCTGCAGGCTGGAGTTCCCCAGGGTGGTTGCCTAAGTCCGTTATTATACGCTGTTAATACAGCGGACACCCCCCCCCCCTTCCAATTATGGAGGGATGTATGAACATACATTTTGCGGATGATATCACCCAAGTTGTAAAATCTCCATACAGGCACGCTCAATTTCAAGCAAGAGTGATAGCAGAAGAAATTGGAAGAATTAACGAATACGAACGCAGAGGGAAAATCAGTACGAATAGAGACAAATTTAAAATAGTTCCCATATACAGAAGAAAAGTAGCAGAAATCAACGTGGACAATGTAAGATATGGATACAGTAACGACTGTAAAGTACTAGGTTTAACAATAACTAAATTCGGTTACACGAAACACGTAGTCAAGATAATATAGAAAGCAAAGAGAGGACTAGTACTCCTGTATAAATTAAGAAATTTAAGTCAAGAGAATAAAAAGGAGATTTATTATGCGATTATCCAACCAACACTGATCTATCCAGCAATCGCAATGTGTACATTGTAAAGAACTAAACTGCTCGAACTACAAAGAGTCCAGAACAAACATTGTACCTAGTCACAAATACAAGAAGGGCAGAGAGTATAAGGATAGAAGAACTACACAGAGAAGCCAAAGTCAAGCCCTTAAACAGGATAATCATGAAGAGAGAAAAAGGAGTCATCGAGCGGACACATTACAGAAATTGGAGACGAACTTTCAACGCAAATGGAACTAGGAGTAGGCTGGAGGCCTCACCGACTCTTCCCAAGCAGGGCAAGGATCGTAAATGAGGACAAAAAAGAAGAAGACATCTACACGTAACAGGAAGGATACACCACCGGATTTGACAACAGATAGAGAGATACAGCAAAGCAACGAAGGAAAGGGTAACAAAAACCCTTGGCAAGGACACAAAAAATGTGAAAGCGAAAAGATAAAAGGGAAAACATACATGCAAGAATAAACAGCTAAAATACAACATAACATGCGAGAAAAACAAACAAATACTACTTAAAAACAAACACACACTAATAGCGGTTTAAACGCTAACTATAAATACTAAGTAACAAAAATGGAAAACACAGGCACCTGGATCTCAGGTACTTCCTTTATAACTATAATCCGAACTTGTAACTAATTAAAATGGACAGAGATTAGCTTGACCTCCAAGCATCTTGCGGCTCACCGCACGCCTCTAACTTCTTTCCATTCCGCACTAACTCTTAGGTACTGTCTTTCTTAACGCGCTCTACAAATATACGTGGGTGGATGATACACATTGTGGTATTGGCACTGCGTATTAGATGTAGGGTCAAGACAACCTAGGTCATATGTTTGATCTTCTACTAGTTTCTTGCTATACTATCTCTCCCTTTCCTCTTCCTCTCTCTGTCCTCCTCCTCTTTTCCCTGTTACCCTCTCACCGGTGTCGCAAGGCACAGGGAGTGGGGAAAGGGAAAATAGGATGAGTCCGGACTCTCTTCTTCCTTATCCTTACTTCTGGTCCCGACAGTGGGCCAGAAGAGAGGAGATGGGCGGGATAGCTCTGGACGCACTAGCCTTTTAAACTCTCTCACACCTTTCCTTCTATTCTATTCTATTCCGCCACTTTAAAAGCTCTCTGCCTAATCACCAACACACGTAGGAGAGAGAAGGAGACTACAGGATCTACACCAAGAAGCAGGATTAGAAACGCTCAATTTTAACATCAAGAACAGAGCGGAGAAAATATGGAGGAAGATAGACAATCTACCTCCGATATTTGCAGAGCACACGAACACCAGAGTTGGAGTCCCCTTTAACGCTCGATTTCCCAGCGGCAGACACCAAATGAGAATCGAGGAGGTTGCCATGTTTACTTAAGTAGAAATTCAAAAAGAGAGAAGGAACAAACATAACGATAAAGATATTTACCCGACGATATACAAACCCAACCAACGAAATAACCAACCAAGACACCAGATTGATACCCTAATAAGAAAACTGAATTTAAACAACCTAAAAAGGAAGAAACAACCGACAAAGAAGACAACATAGATCAAAAGTGTAAATAAAAATAATGGAAACAAAATCAACTAAAAGCGTAATAAGTAAACTATATTAAAAAAGTTTAACAAAAATGATAGTGAAGTGAAAGTTAAGAGTAAAACAGAAGTAAAATGAACATAGTCACCTAAAAGTGTAATAAGTGAACTATAGTATTAAAAAGTTTAACCTAAATGATAGTGAAGTTAAAGTTAATAATAAAACAAGAGAACAAAGTGAAACTAAAGTGAAAAAAAGATAACAACAAGAGAAAGTTAAACAAAGTAAGGAAAGTAAAAACAAGTAACATAACAATACATAAACAAAGCTGAGATCTAAGATAACTCAAAACGGCATGAATGCTACAATAAAAACATGAATGAAAGATGAAGAAAATATGAGAACAGAGATAAGGGAGTCCTCCCGCTTCTGTATGAGGAACATAGGTGCTAATGTGTGAGAAAGGAAGTAAGCATGATGAATGATGAGTAAATGCATGACGGTGGTTCCGAATCCACCTTAATCATCAGGTCCCCCTTGTCCCTCGGGTAAGGGTATTCCACCCTTTCCGGAAACCTTTGACTACCAAGGTGAATCAATCTGCCTCCTCACCAATCTGTGCTATTTTAACTCAAAACTTTTCGCATCCACTATAAACCCTCTTCTAAAGTTTGTTCCGAAGTTCCCATTAAGCACTTCACTATCGGTACACTTGAACTGAGAGTCAGAAGTGTGGGAAGTTTCTCCAGGAGCAAATCGGCCGCGGGCCTTCTCCTCTTCTGTGCCCCCCTCCTTGATCGTGTGAGGGTTTACAGAGGAGAAGAGTAACCGCGAGCCGTACCTTTTCTCCCCATAAAAAAAGCCACTTTAGAAGACTGCATTATTTGCCGGCTATACTCTTCTCTCGTGAACTCGTACGCGCAATCGTAAAAGGAGGTACGGACAAGCAAAATATTTTGGGGGCGGATATCTCAGTAAATCAGAGTACTAACTTTGAAAGACCATTTTTTTCCGAGTATTACGAAGAATAAAAGCCAACGTAAAGTGACTTAGTGTCAATTACACACTACAATTATATAAAACGATAAATGCGAGTGACAAGTGACAAACAGTGCGTATCAGTGCAATTCAGAAACCCTCCGTGATCAACATCACTCTAAACAAACGAATGAAAAGTGAGAAACAGTTCCGAGCCTTCAATATAATCCAGAAGCCATTCGTGTTTAATATTAGTCTGAACTAGTGCACTATAAACCAGTGCTGAGTCTCGTCTAAAATTGTATAAATGAACTGGTAATGACTGCGTGCCTAAACGTTGGCTTCTTTCCGGACGAATGAAAGATCGCCCAAATGATCTTCATTCCCAAACCCCGTAAGCCGTCCGACACACCAGCCAACTTCAGGCCCATTTCCTTCCTCGAAGTGGCTGGCCAGCTCTTCGAAAAAGTGCTTGCTAACATAGTCCACGAATTCATGGAGGAGAACAACCTCTACAATCAACATTAACATGGATTTAGAAGAGGGGGAGGAACTGACACTGCGCTAGCTACCATCACCGAAAACCTGGTAAAGATTGCTAGCCAAAAAAGGCACGCTGACCTGGTGCTCAGAGACATCAAAAAAGCATTCGACAAGTTATGGAGGACTGGACTACAGTAAAAGATACTAAGACTAGGATTGAACCTAAGACTAGAAAAATACTTTGGGACTACATAATAGATAGGAGAGCATACATACAGATTAAAGACTACCAAGGACGAGAGTTCGAATTATCTGTAGGCGTACCGCAAGGATGGTGCCTAAGCCGCCTCCAGTACAACATCTACACCCTTGACCTCTCTAATCGGGTCAGGGGAGATTCGCTGTACGTACGATTCGCAGACGACATATACCGGATTATTACTGCCCCCTTCAGAACCCCAGCCACCTAGCACAATTAACAGCAATTGAGATCGACCATGTCAAGAGATATGAAAGAAGGTGGAAAATAGCCACCAACACCCAGAAATTCAGAGTGATACCGCTCTTTCGTAGGAAACTGGGCTGCATCGAAACAAATGACGCGCGCATTCCCTATAGCACAAAGGGGACTGTGCTTAGGCTAAAGATAGGTAAGAGTGGGTACGGTTACCCAGTTTCTCAAACAATAGCACGAGCGAAGGCCGAGCTTAAAAAATGCTACAGGTTTAAAAACCTGAGCACGGCTAACAAGAAAAAGATCTATAATGCACTCATTAGATCCAAGCTGCTGTACCCACCTGTACCTATTAACACAAGCTCCAAAATACAAATATGACATCTACAAAGGATAGAAAATAAGGCGATACTTCTAATTACAAACATTAGAAGAGAAAGAGGAAGGCAGAGGGACCTACACGAGGAGATTCAGATGTCTCCAATTAACATCGAACTTCAAGCAAGGGCCACAAAAATCTGGGAAAAAGTCCCGGGACAAATGACGGACGAAATAAGGCAAATATTGACATACCATTGGAGGACAGATACAAAAGGATGATAAGCTTCACTAGTAGTATAGACCAGATTGAAAGACGAGTAGAAGCAATCTATACTTAAGACCACGACTATAATAAAACAAAAAGAAAACCACTGCACAAAAATACAAACAAGTAGCAGAACACGGAAAGTACAAACATACAAACTACGAGAGAAACGCATAAAATGCCTACATAACCTTGAATGCCTAAAAAATCTACCACAAACCGCACGTAAAAAACAAAACAAATACAAAACATACACCAATACACAAAAAAACTAGAACAACAGATACAGAGTACACAATGTTTGAAAGAAGAACAGCAAGAGAAACAGCAATCTATGAAAGAACAACTCCTGAGATACCCTTTCACCAGGAAGCTTGAGAAGAACACAAAACTAAAACAACAAAAATCTTGCGATGCCTTATCACCAGTGATCTAAAAGATCACTGGTGATAAGGCATCGCAAGATTTTTGTTGTTTTAGTTTTGTGTTCTTCTCAAGCTTCTTGGTGAAAGGGTATCTCAGGAGTTGTTCTTTCATAGATTGGTGTTTCTCTTGCTGTTCTTCTTTCAAACATTGTGTACTCTGTATCTGTTGTTCTAGTTTTTTTGTGTATTGGTGTATGTTTTGTATTTGTTTTGTTTTTTACGTGCGGTTTGTGGTAGATTTTTTAGGCATTCCTATATTTCTAACTTTTCTCACTCCATCTCTAACTTCATTATGTCCAATATCCAGTCATTCAATTTCTGTTCATTCCTTGAAGATAACCGACCACGGTCGAAAGACGTCTCGGAATAAAATATGTCTTTTGCAAATGTTATTTCTCGCCTACAAAACTCAGACAAAAAACTTGTAAAAAAATATAAAGAGAATAAAAGATAAAATCAATAAGGCTGCCACTGCTGTGGACTTCAACAGTGCATGTTTACAACATGGCATCTTAACTAAATATATATATATATATATATATATATATATATATATATATATATATATATATATATATATATATATATATATATATATATATATATATATATATATATATTTTCATCATTCTCTCGTGCTACTTTGAGAAATATATACATTTGTATATCTGCCACGCATTTACTTATTCCTCATTTATTCTTTGAATTCCCAATTAATATTCTATTTCTTTCATAGTCTCCGTTCGAGCTGGCGAAAGTGTTCCTTAAAAGCTATTCTATTTAGAGGATTTTTTGGTTCTCTGCGTAGCGTAGTGTACTAACGGCATACTTTTAACTGTGATCAAAGCGGTGCTCGCTGCCTCAGTGTGCCTGGTTCGAATCGCTTCCATGCACGGATTTTTTTCGAAAAAAGGTAATAACAGTATTACTGCAAGGATAAATTATTCCGTTTCCTCTTTCAATGTGGTTTAATGGATTCATATATATATATATATATATATATATATATATATATGCGAAAAATACCATAGGAAAATGAAAGGCGGATTCCAAGTACTTTCAAACTTGTTCAGTTCATTCTCAAAGAATGAACAACTTCGAAATTACTTAGAATCCAAGTACTTTCAAACTTGTTCAGTTCATTCTCAAAAAATGAACAACTTCGAAATTACTTAGAATCCGCCTTTCATTTTCCTGGTGGCTTTTTTGAATTTATTTCTTTACTAACGCGCTACTTTGTGAGTTTCTCATATATATATATATATATATATATATATATATATATATATATATATATATATATATATATATATATATATATATATATATATATATATATATATATATATATATATGTATATATGTATATATGTATATATATATATATATATATATATATATATATATATATATATATATATATATATATAATATATATATTATATATATATATATATATATATATATATATATATATATATATATATATATATATATGATGAAAATTAATGCAATATCGCAAGAAAAGATGAGGAATTAAACCACATTCTCCGAAGACAATTTAATTCAGAACAGTTTCGGTGTATCTCACACCCTTTTTCGGTGAGATACACCGAAACTGTTCTCAATTAAATTGTCTTTGGAAAAGTTGGTTTAATTCCTCATATATATATATATATATATATATATATATATATATATATATATATATATATATATATATAAATGTATATGAAATGAAAAACACAGAGTAGCACATGAGGTGGTTAGCAATAATTTTCAAGTCCTACAGAAAAAAGAAAAGGTGCTTTATTCAATTCCTTATCAAAGATAACTGCAAGTAAAATCAATATAACAAGGCTATATATAAGTAAGAAATAAAAAAACAATAAAGAAGAGCCTCTAAAACAAGAAATCACCAATGAAGAAGTAGGAGAAAGAGGATAAAATCACGTCAAGATTTATCAGGAATCGGTAGCAAGGGAAAACGAAGTTGCAGAAAAGGCAAAAGACTAAGCCACAGACAATAAAAAGATTAACAGAAAAAAAGATAGCCTAAAGAGAAAGTTTATAGGTAACACGACAAGTAGCAAAATACATATAGGGGCAAGGAGAGAGATGGAGAATGTAGTTATCCTTAATTAGGAACTGAATAAATTTCAAAAGTACTAAGAAACACCTTTTTATTTTACCTGTAAATTTATATATATATATATATAATAAAGCTCACAAAGTGCCAGTGATTCAAAGTTATGTAGATACACCCACAAAGAAAGAGTGAAAAACGATTCCGAGCGTTTTCGTCTTTATTCTTAAATACCTTTTCAAGGAATGACTGAAAACGCAATGAAAAGAGAAGTGGGAGACAAAGAACAGCTCTTCCGAACCTCCTCCCCGTCCCCTTTGGCCCTCATGAGGTGGCCACGAAGGGTGATGGGAGCCCGTTACTCCTTTGTAGTGCCCAGTATGTCACAGTGTCTAGAGCCAAAGTAGGCTCTAACCACTGTGAGTACGGCGGATAGGAGTGAGAGGGAGAGGAAGAAGAAATTTTTAGGATAGGACAGCGAAGAAAATAGTACGAGATAAAAGTGGACTTAGTTAGTCATGGGACATACAGCTTAACGTGGAATCTGCACCATGATGTGTCGCTTTTCTCTAACTATAACTTTGCTGTTTATCGTGACCCCTCTCCCACGTATCTAATGTGAGTCCCGTGTGAGAATGTGAGGGTAAAAAAAATAGATGCTAAAAGCTGAAGGAACTAAGAGGTTTGCTTAAAAGATGCTAGTTGCCTGGAGATCAGGTAGTTATAGGTAGTTATAGCTAGCGTGATAAAGTTAGAAAATCTGCATTTGCGTGAGTATCCCTCATTGATTTTTTATGTATAGGTATCTATTTTTAATATGTCTAAGTAGCGTTTGTGTTTATGAGGCGTTCAAACCGTTATTAGTAAAAATTCTTACTAAAAACTGGTGTAAGTGTCTATCTCTCTATCCTTTCTTTCTTATTCATATTTTAGTTATAATTGATTATATACTATTCTCTGGTGATGCTTCGGTTATTTAATTACTCTTAGTCGTCGTGGAGTATTATTCTCCTTATCTAGGTGTATGTTTCGTCTTCTTCCTCTTCTCTTCCTTCCCCTATCCTTGGGAAAATTAGGAATAATCTGTGTGATCTCCATCTCTCTCTTTAGGCAACTTGGTTGGTTAATTAAACTCCTACTTCATTCAGTGTCTTTTCTATGACTTTCCTTGCTCTTTTTGCAATTATTCTGTTAAGTGACTTTATCTTTGTCTTCCTGTGCAAGTCTCGTAGTCTTCTTATTTCTCCTCTTCTAGTGTTTTTTATTAAGTATATGGCCTTGTTTTCGACTTTTTATAGTTTTACTAGGTTACTTATCGAGATCGTGTACCTCGCTATGATTGGATAAATAATCGCTGACTGTACTATGACTTGATAATTATTTCTCTTGTTTTTCATGCTTAGGTTATCTAACTTGTAAGGTAATGCCAGGCCACTTTCCCCCCGATTTACCCTCTCAGTTACGTGCTTTTTATAACATGATTTCGTAATGGTTAGTCCAAGCACCTTACATTCTTTGTCGTATCTGTAGCTCTGTCCTTCTACATATACATCTGAGATGCTCCTCCTGTACATGGGTACCATTTTAAATTTACCCTTGTTGTTTTTAATTTTCCATTTTTCTTCGTATCTATTAATGCTTCTTATCTCTTTTGCAGTCAGCCTAGATTGCATTGGTCCGTTCCACTAGGGGCAAACTATGATCTGGGTGACGTCGGCGGCAAATTACATGTTAGGGCAGCCCTCATTTCTTGGTGGTGGTATGCCTGCTGTGTAGATCGAATAGAGAGAGACAAATTCAGACATCCACCTTGGGCAAACCCGAAGTGAGCTGGAATATTTCCTCCCTATGTCGTCCTATCTCCACATAAGCACGTCTCTCCATTACATAGTCACATAAAATCCTTTCGATCTAGTTGTTTATTCCAAATCTAAGTATCTTGAGTTGCATATCCCTCTGCCATACTTTGTCGAATGCCTTAGACACGTCCCGGCATACGATGTCTACGCTCATTTTTTCTCTTTTTACTTACGCTTTCTTTTCAAAGGCCATCTCCGTGCTTCTGTTTTTCCTGAAGCCAATTTGGCAGCTGTTTCTCGGGCCATTATCATCGAGGTATTTCGACAATCTGTTATTAATTAGTTTTTCAATACCTTCCTGATGAAATCTAGTAGCGATTATCTGGGGTTTTACCCGCCTTGGGTATGAATATCATGCTTCCCACTTTCAGTTCATCAGGAAAGTATCCCGTGTTCAAGCACGCATTGAATACGTTTCTCCCTCCCTCTAGTATGTTCGGGGGTGCTTCAAGATTATTTAATCTGGCGAGTCCCGATCTGCCCGGGGCTCTCTGGCGGAAGCTCTTTATCGTTTCTTTTTATTCCTCTGGTGAAATAATTGCATCTATTCCGTCGTTTTTTTTCTCCTTTCTACGACAAAGTGGAAGGGGCATATCCTTTCGATCTCCCCATTGAGTTCGTCCACGATTTGATGTTCGAAATCAATGTCATAGTCCTCGTTCTCTTCTTCGCTAATTTTAAATACATTTCTCCAGTGCTCTCTGAATAAGGCCTCTATTTCTTCCTCATCTTCTTAAATGTTGTTCCCTACATCCTTAATTTTCATTTTATCCCTTACTGCCCGTGGCTTTAATCTGTTGATATGTTTCCAAAATTCCCTTAGTGATGTTTCCACATCTATTTTCTCGATGTGTTAATCCCATTTCTCTTTCTGTTTTTCATAAATTGGTAGTATTAGTTCTCTTTTTTGTCTCCTTAGTGTGTTGTATGCTTCCATTGATGTCCCGAATCTTATTATATTTTCTGCCACTCGTCCGATCTCCTCGCTCAAAGCCACTAATTCTGGTGTCCACCTAAATTGTTTAATGGTTTGGAACGAGTTAATGGGGCCGGCCCCCTTCTCCTCCCGTCTAATTTCTTCTCTGATCCTATACAACTTCTCGTCGATTTCCTCTAGAGTGGCTTTCCCGAGGGGGCTGGGCACGTACGTCTGAAGTAATTTTTTGTACTTATCCCAATTCGCTCTATGGTATGCCTTCCATTTCTCCGAAGGGATTTGTATAGGATTCTTGTTTATGTGCATTAGAGTCGCAGTGTGTTCACTGCAAGGAACATCCACTGGTCCCATAAAATAATTAAAGACCAGATTGAAGTTAGCCAAGCAGATGTCCGGTTTTGTTACGTGTTCTCTTCGTAAATATGTAGGTAAATTGGGTCCCAGTCTTTGCAGTATACATCTATTGATAAGCGTGTTAAGTTGTCTTCCGACTCTCTTTATATTTCTATACTTAGAAGCCCCATAATGGGCGTTTAAATCGCCGATCAAAATGGCTGGTATCCTATAGTTGAACAGTTTAGTGAAGTTTTGTACCGGTAATTGGGGGCGCCTGGGTTGCTGGTATCCAGTTGCGACAATGATGTTGCTTAATACTATTTTAATTTTTATAGTAAAATATGCGTCTTCCAATCCTTGTATTGTTTTGTACTATAGTCCTTGCTTGACAGCTATTGCTGCTCCACCGTGTTTTTCTCCTGAAGGATTTGTGTTAATAAGTTTGTAGTTCAATATCGTTAATTTCTCATTTTCTGTGTTTCTTCCATGTTCTGATATTAGTATAAAATCTGGGTTAATTTTTCTGAATAAGTTTCTGTACATAATTTCCTTATCTTTCCATCCGCATGTGTTAATTTGTAGTATTTTTAATTTCTTAATATCCATAATCCAATTGTCCATTTCCGTTCGTTTATTTTTTTCCGTTTTAGGTGTCCTATCTGTTAAGATATTGGTGTTTCTTTTTCTTTTTATGGTTCTTCTTTCGTTTCTTCTGGATTTCCCCTCTCCTGGTTGCGTTCGAGTGTCCTTCTAGTAATTCATCTCTAGGTGATCGATCGCATTAACTTGCGGATTTAGATCTGTTATATCTTTGGGCTTTCCTACGAGTAACCCGTGTGCACTCTTGCTCTGTGTCGTCGGAGGTATTTTTAGTCTCTGAGTAATCGCTGCTTGTGTCCTCTTCTGTTTCTGCTGCCTGTTGGTTTCCTTTTGCCTCTTCGATTAACTCATGTTTTGCCTTTTCTGTGACTTTGATTTTGAAAATGGCCAATGCGTCGACTTCTTTGGGGAATTTCATCGGTTTGAGCCCGTTTTCCTGTAACATGCTTTCGATTGTGGTTGCGTAACTTCCAGGCTTAGATATGTTCATTACGTTGACATGTAATATACAAGTGAGTATTTACACGTTGAGAGTACCATCCAAATTTATCTTTGTTGTTTATCCTTGTGGGTCACTTTTGCCATTGTTGCGTATGAGTTTCTATTTACGTTAGCGTTATTTCTGTTTGACTCTGTTTCTTTTCTCTTTATAATTTATCTTCTTCTAGGACAGATCATGGCCATAGTTCTGTGTCGCACTTGGTAGTTAATGCATTTTTATCTGTGTTGTTGCAGTAATGCCAAGAATGGCCTTCAGTTCCACATTCACAACAGATGATTAGGTCTTTGGGGGGACAATTTTCAGTCATATGTTCCTCCATGGCATAACATCTGAAGCATATCTGTATGCTTGTGAAGACGTCTCTTTATATTTGGGTGGATGGGATTCTCATGTTGAAAGCGAAAAGTCCTTGTTCGATGATCCTTGAAGCCATTTCGGTAGATTCACAAATGACCTTGAAAACGTGAGTGTGATCTTTAAATTTGACCACGTCTGCTATCTTGAGCCATTTCTGCCTCTCCTGTAGTTCTTCTTTTATTTCTTGGCATAAGTACTCTCCTAGTAATAACTCGAATTTTTGGCAGATGACACTTCTGTTAACCGTGATTTGTGGAGTTACTCTTGCTTCCAAATCTAACTTTCTTTATATAATGCTCCAAGCAGATGATAGTAGCTGCTCTACATCTATATTTTCTGGGCAAATATCTGTGAATCCAGATGGTGTCTCAATACATTTAATCAGTGGTATTTCCAGATCAGTAAATATACATTGCACGACTTCTTGTGGTGATCTTTTCCTTCCGTTAGGTATGAGTTTAAGGGGAAACCTTTTGAATTCCGGCGGGAACATTTTCCCTGGGAGTCACCCCCTCTCCGAAGAGAGGGGTTCTTTTGTCGATCTTCAGCTGTGGAGAATTTATCCAGTCTCCACTAGGGGGGGGGGGGGAGCCCCTCTATCTGTCCTAATTCTATCTCGCCTACCTTCAAACTTTTGCACTCTCCTTGGTCGAGGAATGACAGGAGGAAATGCATACATTGCCTTGAATAGTGGAAGGGGGGTATTAGACTACCTACATCTGAACCCTAATTAGGGGAACAAAATCCTGAAACAACTTTATTTGAGATTTATGTATGTAGTGATAATGGGGTCTAGCATGAACAAACCAGGGCTAATGTTGAAATTTGAGAACGTTTTAATGGAGATACATTATAATATATTTCTCGAAATATAATTACTTCATTTTATGACTGGTTTGGCACTATTCAAGATAATGGTATGGTTAAGATTGTACATATGTAAAGTAACCGCAGAAATTAGTACCATGATGAAGGGACCAAATAGTTTCTACGGAATGTTGGACCGGATAAGCTCTTTGCTCTTTCCATCTCTTACTACTTGTCAGAGACCGGGTGGGCCATTAGGGCTGCAGGGAGACGGCTCACTGAACTCTAGAGTTGCGTTACGACATGTATTAGGAACCATCCAATGCCTCGACGACTTGAGGTCGTTTTTTATCGCCTTCGAATCAGGAACATTCGTGGGACACAACCCCATCTTATGGGGTCAGGTGCTGCCTAATTGGCGATTTTACTTTACTCACTCGCAGCAAATGCTAAGAAGAGACCTTACTCTAGGCCTCAAGAGGAGTAGGTCCCTTGGTTAAAACTAGGGAAGAAAAATTATAAAACTAACTTGCCTCTCGTCTCTGCATGGACTATCCTTAAATTGAAAAAAAAACAAACATTCAAGGCTTGAATTTAATTACAAAAAAACAAAACAAAATTGTGTGAAAATTGCATTTCCTCCATAATTTGTGAAATTTGCAACAACCATTCTTGTAAAGCGGACCAAGTTATGGTAAAACAATATACGCTCACCGGACAAAAAATTAGTCACCTAGGGAAAAAAAAACATAATTTAACATCTGAAGTGTGTAGGAACCTTAGGCAGCCCAGTAACGTAACTTAGTTTACGTCAAAACGTTAGTTAGGCTTTATTTGCGTTGCGGACTGCTCGAAGATCAGTAGATAGCAAATCAGCTACGTCATGGAATGTCAAAAAGGTGTGATTGCATTTGGCCGCGCCAAATGTCATCATGTGAAGAAGGGGGCGGAATTTGGCAGTGTTTAAACGAATATGGTCATCAGGATTTACAAACAATGGCAGAACTCCCAAAATGCGAAAAAAACTCATCAGAATTGCGGACGAAAAAAGGTGTTGACAGACAGGGACCGTCGTAGAATATCCAGGCTTGTAATTCAAAATCGATTTGCTTCCAGGCAGGAATTGCTACAAAACGTCAATTCTGGTCCTTTACCACCCATTTCGGAAAGAACATTACTTAGGAATTCCATGACATGAACATAGGGAGCAAAATGGAGTGCAAGAGGCACTTACTATGGTTACAAGTGACTAATATTTGTCCGGTGAGCTTATCTTGCAACCTTAAGAAAATTAATAGTAGGAAATTTTTGTCGAAATAGACTTGCATACAAAGAACGATAGATACATAACTGCTGCTATATATAATTTATAAACTCTACTTACAATGCTATTAATTGACCTCAATTTTTAAGATTAATCTTTTACTGAAAAAAATTGGACCAAGTCTTGTAAAACTTTTATTTGGGTAAAATGACGTGAAAAAGAAGATCCAGAATATGAGCTCAAAATATCCAAAATGTAAAGGGAATTTTTTTGTCCCCTATCTAGTTAAAATAATATATATTAGGGTGTAGACAGTTTAAATGGTCTATAAACTTTGTAGAATAAAGTTTGGATTTAAAAATAGGAAATTTATCATTAACATATCTCTCATAAAATGTGGCTTTAAATGAAGACTGCTAAAAGCTTAGAAGATCCGTCAAAAATTTGACATTTATACTTCATCCAAATTATAGCAATATGTGACTCATGCAAACTCTAGCACTCTAACGGTAATTTGGTCCATTAAATATAAAATATTTATCATTAATAAACACTTCTAGTAACGAACGAAAACGGGGATAATAAATGCTTGAAATTTTGCGCATGGCTATTTCTACAGTCTCAGTTAATCTGGTGGAATTAAAGAGACTTCACTTTAAGACTCATAAATAAGGAAGTTAAAAATATCTGTATTGAGCTTAAAAGCCTCTTCAGAAAATGAATAGCTGTTTTCTATATTTTAGTGGTTCCAAGAATGGGGATAAAGCAAGAAAACTCAAAATTTGTAAGTTAATACCAACTTTACTTCGGTTTTTAAATAATTTCCACCTCCTTTTAGTTTAGTAATTTTATATGCTTTTATATTTATCTATACAGTACCTGAAGATAGCCCCGTAAAGCCCGAAACGAGTTAAGAAAAAGAATCTTGACGCGCTGTTATTCATTTTCATCAAGAATATAAATATTCCTCTCTATCTAGAGGGGCAACATGAAAGTGAAATTGACCTAATTATGATAGAGAGGAATATGATGTTCAAAAGCACAGCTAAAAGACTCTTTTTTTTCATTATTGTGGAATTTAGGAAGCTCTTATGTATACGTTTACAAAATAAAAGACCGAAACAGGAAATCAAACAGATGATGTTCGCGTTCGTATCGGCAATGGAGTTATTTAACTGCACCATCCTTTTCCTATTATTGAAAAATAACGAAGATGAGTGAGTAATTTTCTTCACTTTCATGGTTTTCTCTCTCAATAAACCTTCAAAATAGGTTTATCCACTTTGGATAATACACTTTTCAATGCTTCTCTAAAATGTGCAAAAAGAACAAGTGGTAGACCGTCGTTTACCTTTATGACCCGTCGATTGCTGAATAGTCGTCTCCATTACTTCTGCATGTTATGTACATTCACTACATTCTCCTTTCATTTCACAAGTTATGTACATTCAGTATATTCTTCTTCTTACTTTCCAGAAACTATGTACATTCAGAAGATTCGCTGTCCTCAGTTCCACAAGCTATGTACATTTAGCACATTATTCTCCTATACTTCAATAATCTATGTAGATTTAGCAGATTCTTCTCCTTTAGTGCAACAAGCTATGTGCATTTTCATTTAGTTACGCTCATTCATCTCGTTTGGGTCTATTGGATATGTACATTGTGTTGATTCCTTTCGTTCCACAAACTATGTACATTCAACGCATTCTTTCCCCTTAGTTACTTATTGTATGTACATTCACGAGATTTTCCAAATATCACAAATTCACCAATTTCGAAGCGATTATTCTTTCGAGCGATTCTTGTTGATATGTGGGTGTTTGGCATTAATAATAATTAAATAAATGAGTAAATAATAAAGAACCTTTTCTTAGTAATTAAAATACATGAAACTTTGCTATTATTATAATTATTATTATTTAGCTTAAAATTAATAAAGGCAAAATTGTTGAAACTTCAACGAGCATAAAAGAGGTATCCATCATTGTAATCATTTCTCTTATTGTTTTAATTTGTAGTTTCTTTGATAATGCCAGATATTTATTGTTCTTATTTTTTAGTTCTTGCTTTTGGGTGTGAACTTGTTAAATGGGGCTCAGATTGTGCTCACCTAGAGGCAGTAATCCAGATTGAAGCCATTTATGGCTGCAATCCTTGCCATCCTCACCCATTTCGGGATTGTTTTTATTTCCTTTTGTATTCGCCTAGTCGAACTTCTGCAATTTTCATCCCATTTCCAATTCCCATTAATTTACCTATCCTACATTCTGTTTCACCTCTCCTGATTTCACTTCTCTTGAGTTCACAAATATCATTACGAGGCTCTTTTAAAACCCTTTATTATGCCCCAAATAATCCCATTTTTTAATTATTTCTGTATAAGAATTTTTTTTTGATATACGAGTATATATATATATATATATATATATATATATATATATATATATATATTGTTCAGCGAAATTCATAACCTTGTTCTGAAATATCTTAACCATTCTTTTTTTTACGATTACGAGATACCTCAAGTGTCTCGCTTGTCTTCCACGAAAGTAAAAAATTTATATTTTCATTCTTTATTTTTAAATGCGCCAACAAGATGTTGACAGCAGAAGGTGGTGTGTTCTTCTTTGTTTAGATCAGGATATGTTAACCTTGAATAAAAATCGGGTTATAGCTCAATAAAGCCAAGCATCCTCCCTTCCTCTTTCTTTTCTCTTTTGAAACTGTTCTGGTTCTCTGAGCAGGCTTGGAGATGTTAGTGAAAAAATTAATTGGAGATATCTAAGTCTCACTCATTTTGCTTATGACTTAATGGTGTTTGCGGTCAATCAAAATGACTTCCAATAAATGACGACAAAATTATCACAAGCCAGTCTCATCCTTGATCTGAAAATTATCTTTTCCAAGAAGAAAATAATGATGTTTTTTACAAAGGATGAATTAATTAGAATTTAAGATCATCTTTTAAAGGGTGTACATGAATGCTTATACTGCTTTTGCAACCTGATGAGAGCATAGAAAAATGCAAGCCATTTAGTTACAAATTTGGGCTGTAGAGTGGTAGGAACTGTTAGCTACGTCTTTTGAAGTGACACGATCCTTAGCTTGAAACGCAAGATATTTAATAAATGCACTTTACTAATTTTAATTATGGAATTAAAACTTGGAGACTGGTCAATACTTAAACAGAAACCGAAGACAACTCGAGAATGAAAAGTAAACAGAAAATGAAGACAATTTGGAGAAGCAAAAGTAAGGAGGCACTTAAGAAAGTTAGTGGAATCAAAAGAAAGCAAAAACTAAATCCAGATAGAGAAATCAATGAACTATACGTGACAGGCAAAACATATCAGCAAAACATGGATAATAAAGTAAGTAATAATTAAATATATATTAAAAACAATAAAATAGTAACTAGGAAATGGGTAGAACACATTGCAACAAAAGGCAGAAATGGAGAAATGAAATTCATAATGGAAATTTTTGTGCATAATGGACACCTTTGTACATAATGGACACATCTGTACATAATGGACATCTTCGGCTATAATGGACAACTTTGTACATAATGGACACTTTGTCAGATAATGGACAACTTTGTACATAATTGTGTAGGTTAGCCCAAGAGAGGTCTAAGGTGCAAACATTCTCAGACATAGTCTGGCCTATTTTACTTTAGTTTATCCCCCCAGAACGTTGAATCAGTTGGAAACCCAGTTGGGCGCTCCCCCCCCCTCCCCTCCATTGTGCTCGGTTATCATCCACCAGTAGAAAATCGAAAACGAGATCTATCACCCCCCAGCCGCTGTGAAGTGCCAGTGACTTGGACTGTTTACACAGCTACATTCCAAGTCTCTCGTGGGATGCTAGGTGTCATACGCCTCTCTGCCTAACCCTATCCCTCGCAGAAACTCGCCATATCTATGCGAGCAACTCCATTCATTGTGAGCGAGAGTTCTTCCGAAGTCCGTCCGTCACGTTCCCCGTCGAGTCGCCGCGTCGACGCCTTTGATCCCTTGCGTGGATCTTACCTTCGTAATCTCTCTGTTCAGAGACGGATTACTCTCCTTCGTTATTCCCAATTCGGAGGGTTAACCAGGATCAACTCTCTGTTCATTCCCTCCAATCTACAACGTCCGGTACCTTAACCTCAACCGTTAGACAAGAGCAAGGAAGTCCGAAAAGTCCTTCCGTGCAGATTCCCATCTGGTCGCGGAGCCGATACCAGTCCCTGGAGCGGACTCTCCCTCCCTCCCCCTTCGTGATTCCCATTTGAAGGACAACTTGGAAACTGATCTACGCTCATGGTGCGCTCAACGAAGTCCTTCCGAGTCTTCATCGAATTCAATGCCGCTGAGGTAGAACCGAGGTTCCAGTCCCGTGATCTTTACTCCATTTAATTCACTCCCCGAAAACCCCCGTAATTGACCGCATTTAATTAATATTATCTCAACCCGCATTTAATAACGGTCTTTCGAGTGATTGTTACAATCCCCGAGCTATTCCAATTTATTGCTTGCCTGCCTGTATTAACGACTGGTCACTTATTCATTATTATATTAGTTTGTTTAGTTTTCGTGAACAATTATAATTCTATTATTTACTTGTATATTAAAGGTTATTTTTGTAAGAGATTTTTCTTTCAATAACTCCTGAGCTGAAACGGCAATCTCGATTCCCCCCTTTTATCGACCAACCTTGGATTAACGCACGCGAATATAAATTGGGCACAAGCCCTTAGCCGGGACTTGCAGGCCTTGTTGAATACCCGTGGGCCCGACTCTATCTGTATAGAGCAGGGGTGGGCAACCTTTTTAAGTGGGTGTGCCAAAATTGGCCAAATCTTTGCTACAAAATTTTCTCACGTGCCAATACTTGACTAAAACACAATGAAAGGATATAAAATTAAAGATGTTCTTTTTATTCATTCCCTACCCTTTATGATGCATAAAAATTACAAGGAAAAGATAGTCATTTTACCTAAAAATACATATTATCATATTATATTAAACAAAATTGAATCTTTATCATTTCAAGCAGAAAACAACAAATCCAAACTAGAGAAGGAAAAATTGTGGACCTTTTTATTTATTTACCATCATTGAATGAAACTTCTGCTGCTGCCTCACTGATAACATAATTTATAACAGGTTTTCCACAATGCGGTTCCTATATAAAATAATTTGGAGATACATTTATTTAGTTTTCTTAAGTTAAGCATTTGGCTCGCGTGCCGGTAGAAGTCGTTGGCGTGCCACGTGAGGCACGCGTGCCAAAGGTTGCCCAGGTCTGGTATAGAGCGTGACACCACCGTGTCTTTCCTTTACAATAATGGACACCTTTGTACATAATGGACATCTTTGTACATAATGGACACATTTGTATATAATGGACAGCTTGGTACATAACGCTGGGGAACAAATTTCAACTTTTCGTTTGTTGACTTAGATTTGAGTTAATAATTATATGTAATTTAGGTGCGCTGAGCATGAACTCTTACTCCGTTTTGCTCTATCAGGTCCTGATTTTGTTCAGCACACTTCTTCTTTAATATATTCATATAAAGGATATTTTCTCAATACTTGCTGAGTCCTTTTGCAGTTGCACATTATAATTATCTATTAGTACTTATTTAAACTAATGTTTGTTTTTATATTTCAGATTTTGAAAATAATGAATTGAAATACCTTTACAAATTGACAAAACAATCAAGTAAGAGTAATATATCCTCAAGCACTAGAAAGTTCATTTGCAAAACCTTTCCTGATTCATTTTGCTACATATGTGGAAATTTTACACTTCTACATCAACGAGGAAATATAACTGACTTCGTGAAAAGAGGTCACTTAGCTTATTTTAGCATCAAACTAGGGATAAAGAAAAATTATGGGTTCTACATAAAGCCTGTAGTGTATGTATTGAAAGACTGCGACATTAGACGAAAGCTTCGGAGTCAAAAATACCTTTTGGAGTTTATTATTTTATAAAACTATGTGTACTGTAAATTACCCAAGTGTAATTGTAACTTAGGTACATAAACAATTTTTGATAAAATTCGCTTTTGTTAACGCTTTACAATATTTTTTCCATTTCAGCTGTGGCGAGAGTCTACTAACCATGAGACGGATTGCTACTTCTGCTTTGTCAAGATTTCGAGCTTCATTAACAAAAATAAACATTGTATCGAGTACCCAAATTTCGCTACCGCAATACGACCTGTGCTACATTCAAATGAAATTCTCATTCCAAAATTTAAAAGCCTGCCACCTCAGGAATTAGTTGAAGATGTTTCTGGAAATATTGTTATTCACTCTAAAGAGTCAGACATCGATTTCGACCCCAGCGTAGTTGTAAGTGAAAGTGATCACCAAAGGTTTAACTAGGCCGAGCTTAATGATCTTGTAAGTGATCTAAATTTACCAAAAAAGGCTGCGGAAATTTTAGCTTCAAGACTTAAACAGAAAAACATGCTTAGTTCAAACACATACATTTCATTTTACAGAAACAGAGAAAAAAAACTTAAATATTTTAGGACAGAGCATACATAGTTTAGTATATTTCTGCGACATACCAGGTTTGTTAAAGGAGATAGGGGTTCAGTATTACAATGCAAGTTATTGGCGTTTGTTTTTAAACAGTTACAAAAGAACTCTTAAGTGTGTGTTGCTGCATAATGGCAATCTATACAGTTCGATACCAATTGGGCACTCAGCAACATTAAAAGAAAAGTATGAGCATATAGAAACTGTTTTAAAACTTAGCAAATATAAGGAGCATGAGTGGATCATATGTGTTGACTGAAAAATGGTCAATTTTCTGTTAGGGCAACAAGTAGGGTATACCAAATATCCCTGCTTCCTTTGCTAATGGGACAGCAGAGCTAAACAAGAACATTATTCCAAACAAATCTGGCCAGCACGAACATCACTTATTGTCTGAGAAAAAAAGAAGAAATTAATCCATCTTTAGTGAGCAGAGATAAAATCCTATTTCCGACTCTGCATATCAAACTAGGTCTCATGAAACAATATGTAAAAACTTTAGATACAAACGGCGAGTGTTTTCAAAACTTAATTTCAAAATTCACAAGTTTAAGTTAGGAAAAAATCAAAGCTGGAATTTTCGACGGTCCACAAATAAGAACATTAATTAATAACAGCAGTTTTCCTAATGTCATGAATGAACGCAAAAGAAATGCCTGGTTCTTATTTATGGACTTGATAAAAGCTTTTAACCAAATTTAGGGCAGATAACTACGAAGAAGTCGTAAGAAAACTTTTAAGCGACTATAAAGAGCTAGGTTGCAATATGAGCATAAGAATGCATTTTTTGAATAGTCATCTTGACTAATTTCTAAGTAATTTAGGTGCTGTAAGTGACGAACAAGGGGAAAGATTCAACCAAGATATTAAAATTATGGAGGAAGGTTATCAAGGACGCTGGGATTGCCACATGATGGCTGATTATTGCTGGGGCTTGAAAAGAGACCTGCCGTCAACAACCAAATACTCTTAAAAGTCCTATAAAAGAGCATTTTTACCAGAGTGAAAGCTTCACATCTCTTTGTTTTGTTTTATTTTAAGTAATTTCTATCGTTATAATATACGAAGGGCGGTCAAAAAGTTTTTGCGAATCGGTAGGGCAAAACAGAAGAAAGGGGATGGCTGTTTATGGGGGTGTTAGGACAAGTTATGACAAGTCCGGACCTGCAACCGCACGCAACTGCCTCGTCTATTTAAGAAGCACTAGTTGATCGCAGATCGTCAGTCACAAATTTTTCACCAATGGAGAAGGTTGAGCACCGCGCAGTGATCAAATTTTCGACCAAGGAAGGCAAGAATGCAAAAGAGATCGATGAACGCATGGTTGCAGTGTACACCGACACCGCCCCTTTCTAGGCAACCATTGCTCGGTGGAATAGGGAGTTCCGCCATGGTCGTCAGTCCCTTGAAGATGACCCCCGTCGAGGACGCCTGTCAGACGTGACCAACGATAACAATGTCGCCCGTGTGGAGAGGATAATCCTCGAAAATCGACGGATGAAGGTTGAAGCAATCGAGCGAGAACTTGGAATATCCCATGGAAGTGTTATCAACATCATCCACGACAATTTGGCCATGACCAAGGTCTCTGCCCGTTGGATCCCTAGAAACCTCACTCCCCATGATCGAGTTCAACGTCGTCAAAGTCCACAAGGCCAGAGTTGCACAAGCTGCCCCGCGCGAGTGCGGATTCGAGAAGCTCAACCATCCCCCCTAAAGTCCAGATCTGGCCCCTAACGACTACTTTTTATTCCGTCAGTTCAAGGCTGCACTGCGTGGACGTCGGTTTGGTGGCGATGAAGATGTCCAGCTCGCCGTCCAGGAGTGGATTGAACAGCAGTCGGGGAATTTCTAGTTGTCGGGAATTTGAAGCCTCAGGAAAAAGTGGCGCAAGTGCATTGAAGTCGAGGGTAGTTATATTGAAAAATAATAAAACACTTATCATCATATCTCGTTTCCTTATATCCGAATTGCAAAACTTATTGACCGCCCCTCGTACCTTTACGATACTTTTAACTACATGTATTCATGAAAATTGGAAATAAATGTTAACGCATGACTTCATTTTTAGTCCTAATTTTGAAAAAACTGGAAAATGGCACATGGATGTTTACAAGAATCAGGACCTGATTGAGCCAAGCCGAGGTGAAATTCGTTTTCAGCGCACAGAAATGACTTACAATCAAGAGTCAGATATCATTCAATAAAATACGTGTTCCCCAGTGTAATGAAAACTTTTGTACATAATGGACACCTTTGTACATATTGGACACCTTTGTACATAATGGACACCCGTGTACATAATGGACACCCGTGTACATAATGGATACCTTAGGACATAATGGACACTTTTGTAATATAATGGATACTTTGATACATAATAGACACCTTTGCACGTAATGGACATCTTAGTACATACTGGATACCTTTGTACATAATGGTCACCTTTGTACATAATGGATACTTTGGTACATAAGGGACACTTTTGTAATATAATGGACACTTTGATACATAATAGACACCTTTGCACATAATGGACTCCTTAGTACATAATGGACACCTTTGTACATAATGGACACCTTTGTACATAATGGACACCCGTGTACATAATGGACACCTTGGTACATAATGGACACCTTGGTACATAATTGACACTTTTGTAATATAATGGACACTTTGATACATAATGGACCCCTTCACACATAATGGACACCTTAGTACATAATGGAAACCTTACTACATAATGGACACCTTTGTATATAATGGTCAGCTTTGTACATAATGGACGCCTTTGGTCATAATGGACACCTTTGTACATAATGGACACTTTGGTACATAATGGGCCCCTTTGTACAGAATGCACACCTTTGTACATAATAGACACCTTGGTACATAATGAAATCTTTGTACATAGTAGTCACCCTGAACTTAATGGACACATTCCTACATAATGGACACCTTTGTACATGAATCTTTGTACATAATGGACCCTTTGTACATAATGGCCACCTCGGTACATTATAATTGATACTTTTGTACATAATGGCCACATTTCTACATATCGAGACCCAGAAGACGACATCTTTGAACGTACACGCTTGATATTCGCTGATGGGAAGGATAAACATAGGATAATCGATCTTTGGCTCATGACCAATGGAGACTTTTTGTGGACGCCTTTGATCAACAGGCGAATGAAAGGGGCGAGCGATGAATATAGACTTTTAGAATCAAGAGTAGCCAAGAAACTTCGAATTGCTCTATGGTTATTTCTAGGAAAAGTGATGTAAACAAAGCGTTATTTTAGGGTTAATTTTACATAAGTTTTAATTAAGGTATTTTAATAATTAAATATGTTTCTTCATTTTATTTATAAAATCTATGTAGATTTACGTATTTTTAAATACAATAAATGAGAGAGGGTTCCAAGCTGTAAAGAATTTCTAAGTGAAAAAATTCAAGATTTTGGTCTGATGACAATTTAATTACCATATGTGACTGTTTTTTCTTGTGCTTTTACAGGATGTTCAAATACTGAAGAAAAATATATTATCGTAGACTTTCAGTATCGTGAAAACTTATATATGTTGGGTGTGATGGCGCCTCTAATCATGTGAGAGTAATTTAAATTGTTTCCCATCTCCAGAATGCAGAATTTCCAAGGCCGATTTAAACAACGGGCGTACTATTTGTTTATTTTTATATTCTAATTTTCTCTCAATCAAACCGTGTTTCATTTGATTGCTTAGCTTTTAGGGTGAAGTGTTTGAAATTCTTTTAAATATCTCTAAATTAATACGCTGAGATCACAATCTTCTGAGAGGTTTTCTAATCGATGGTCGCTAAAAAATAATCAAAGTTACAATTTCGAGAACCTTTGGCAATATTTTTCACTTATTCAAATTAAAATTTTTCTGCCAGTTAAAAAATTAATTTAGATCTTGCTGTATTTCTTCTCGGTCCGGGTCGTGTTCTGCTATATGATCTCGATCGTTACCCAACTTGGTAAACTTGCTTAGTAATGTTAAAGCACATCGCTAGTCCCTTTAGCTCAAGCAGATGAGTCTCTTTCTATCTCAACTCTTTGTCTACCGTTTGTACGCTATTTCTTAATCCAATGCAATACGCTATCTCTTTTCCTATGCGCTCATATCTATTCAACTAACCCTATCATGGAGGTACGAATCGAATACCTTGTAACAATCAAGGTAAATCTTGTCTAATGCTTTAGGACGATCCTATTTTCCATTATAATGTTAAACAAATCAGACAAATTCTTTATAAATTAGCAATGTTCTATGAAACTGTATATTTAATTCCATGATTTTAGATCTTAAAATTTACTCATTATCTTAACCCACAATCGAGTTAGGCTAACAGGTCTATAATTTGTCGAATCAATGTTCTCACAATTTTAAAATTTGGCTAAAGACTTTTTAACTTAGTCTTTTGAAACATTAACGTCTCTTAAAGATTTATTACGAATTTTAGTGAGTGGCGCTATGAGGTAGTTTTTAGATGCGATAATATGCTCTGAACCTAGAGGTTTTGAAGTTTGCATGTTATATAATCAATCTGAAACGTTCAATCTGAGGGCAGTTGTGATTTGCACGTGCTTTTTAATCGAGAAAATTTACAATGGAATTAACAAGAATGTGAATTCCAGAGTAAACCCCTAAAATTCGCTATAAAAATAGGCTTTATATTAAATACATACACATAAAAAGTCTCTCTGGCTTTCCTTACACGTTTTATTAAGATCGATATCAAGGGTTTTTTCTTTTTCTACTTTGCAGTCATAACCGAAATTAACGTAATTTATCTATTTCAGATAGTTACACTTTACATAAAGCAAGTGTCAATGCGTTTTTTATCTCATACATCAAAATTTAGGTAGTATCCATCCACCATAAGCATTTATTTGAAGCATTTGAAGCAGTGGTACTTTCCTTTTAAAGAGCGCATTTGTTTTCTTTCCTAATATTATTTTTTTAAATTGTCTCAGATCGTGGTGACACTTTTCATGTTGAAAACTTACGTCCTATCGACTTATCCAATTTCACCATATATATATATATATATATATATATATTGTCAATCTATATTCATCCACATTCACGAAGGCATATATCTACATACGTGCACGGGAACACACACACACACAAATACACGTGCCAGTAAACTTAAACCATACTAATAATCATAATAACATTCAATGTACCAACACAGCAGTATGCGATACACATAAATATATATTAATATTTAATCCTTTCTCGATGTTGCGCGCTGGAGTTGACCCATTGAAAGGACGAGGTCAAGACACACCCGATTTTCTGGTCTCTGCACAAATAAATTAGAATCTTATAAGGACAATGGGGAAGAAAGAGTGGGGATAGAAAGATAGATAGATAGAGAGAGAAAGAGAGAGGGAGAAAAGTATTATCATGTCTAAACAAGCAAAGATGAGAAATCATCTATAAAATTATAAGGACAAGTGGGGAAAATTGATAAAGAGACATCTGAAAGCGCAAATTGACCTGTCTGTTTAAAGCTTCTCCAGAAAACTTTTTCTCAGTCCTTCCGATAAGGATTTAGTGCAAGGTTTTAGAAACTTGAGTTTCTATTCTCACCTTGAGAAGAAACCTAATTTCCTTAATTAAGGAGCAAATTTTGACTTCTAGATGTAACCAAATTCGCTCATTAATGAGAGCAAATTCTGCCTTTCAGATGTGATCAACTTCAAATGATATCATGACATATTCTGACTTCAAGATGTGACCAACTTCTTTTACTATGAGAGCAACTTCTGAATAAAAGAACCCCGCAAGGGGTTAGCCTATGTAACCTGTTACACTTGGTTCCTGGTGAAGCTGCACATTCTCACGACCTGAGTGCAAATTTGGGAAGTTCCGTCGCATGGTAGGAGTGAACTCTCTGATGAGGCCTGTAAATGTCGTTGGTTCGCTTCTCCCCCGCTCCTTCTCAGCACTGAACATTTTATCTACCCACATTTGGTAAGAAAAGGAACTGTTTTCAAACTAAAAGAGTTTGGTGCGCAAGAGATAGTGCTTGAGTGGACTGCAGAACATCCCAGGCTCGCCTAGCGCCAGGGTGATAATGATATGTACCGACTCTACTCGTAAGTGAAACCGCTGACTCTCTACTTTACTTAATTACATACTCGCTTACACCTTTCCTATCTTGGTCTTATATTCAATGAGATTTTGGCTGCTCGGAAGACTTTAGTCCTCTTGCCAGAACCTAGGCGAGTTACAGTGTATATCGTGAGGTCCCTACCCTCTGCGACGGCCGAAAGACCGCTGGCTGAGGCAGGTATTAGGCACGGGGGTTTGCTGACATTCGATGCTTCCCACATGCTTCCAGTACACATATAAGGTGACTACGTCAACACCATTCTTTATGGTCAAAGCTCGATGAAATTTCGCCTGAATGGCGGGCCGGGTTTTCAATTATTTACCAATTATGAGTAAATGATCACATTCTGTAATTTTATGATAATATGGAGGCATTTGTTTTAACTTTCCAGGGCATTGGGACGTCATACTATCTATTTTCTATACATTTTGTTGATTTTTTCTCACTTGCCATGGCCACAATAGAGAAGAATAGTGGGCGATAGCGGACGCATGGAGTTCCGCCTCCGAGCGCAGCCTCACCCACCCTAGATGACTGGGAGGACGAAGGATATTGAGACACCCCTTTAACTTGTGTCGGGTAGCCCTCTTGCTATCCTCACGTGGCAAATGGGCTTCTCTTTTGCCAAATTTGAAGCCACGCTCGGGCAGCTCCCTCGCACAATAATAATGGCGTCTCCCCTCTGCTTTCTCAAGAGCCTCTATAACCTTCTTATAACGTTAAGGACATTTACTCATCTCCTACGTATACAAGTGAGGTGGCTTCTTTTAGACCCGCTTCTATGAGTTTGCCCATAGACGACTCTATCATTTCACCAGCGGTGGTTCCTCTTTCCTTTTATAAAAGAGACGGTCCCCGGTGGAAGCGGTTCAATAGGGCCAACCCCGTAATAGTAGCAATGGATAGCAAGGCCCGTCAGGGAGGGTCGACTGCAGTTTGTCAATGTTTTATTATAGGTTTACAGGTGGTAGGCGTGGCTGCCCCAGCTCTTTTCTGATGGAGGTGGATCACTGGCTAAAAAGACTGAAGACCAGAGGACTGAAGAGTCTTCGATTGGGATCCATGATACCTAAGGGTGAAGATACTACTGCCACCGCTTCGGCCATATGAATCACCAATTTAGAAGTGCAAAGTCGGGTTTCTCCGAAGTCTCTGTAACTTGCTCCAAGGCCATAGACGATTAGATGTTATCATTTATGGACAAGTGTGTCAATTGCGGAGACCTGAACTCTGCTTCTGTAAAGCAATGTGGTACTGTCTCCTGAACGGCTGTGGATTTTCTCTTATTATACGAAGCTAGGAATTTGTTTCTGCCGCGCCAAGCGCTTCCTGGGACATCTATGTCCCAGTTTAAAAAAGACGTTATGCTCTCTTGGCCCTTCTAGTCCTAAAAGCATGGTCGTTTTTGCGCTCAGTCAGAAGCCTTCTCAAGGATCTATCTGACTTTTGACGCTCCCCTGATAGAGCTAGCGGCACAAAAGGTTAACAACTTCCAACCTCGAAGAAGTCCAGTGCTTCCACCCACTCCCTAATAAGACAGTTTCTCCTAAGGCGAAACAGCCACGCGCCTCCACCGATTCGTTAGACTCACAGGAAGCAACCCCCTAGAAGGTGATCGTGAGGCCATTTTTCGGGGTTTATAATTCTGCCCTCGAAAGGAGGACACCACCAAAGAAGCTTTGGCCAACGGTAAGGAAGAATCGCGATTTACACCACACATGATAATTTCTGCGTATATTCAATGGTGAGCCGACTTCGACGCGCGTGGTTTTGGCCGCGTCGTGGCACGGTTGCCGACACTTTTAATTTTGTTTGGGGATTTGAAAGATATACACTCCCTCTGGAGGGATTATACGATCAATCCCAGTGCTCAGGTCCTTGTCAACCTGACCGATGAGTTGACCCATCACTGTCTGAAAACTATTCAATTTTCCTGCTTTCATCTATCTCACTCCTCTCCGGATACACAGCCTGATTTGGCTGGGAAGTGGTCGATAACTTTGATGGTAGTGATCACTTTCCAATTCAAATATCATTTTCTGGAATGCTGCCGCTTGAATACTACCCTGCTCATGCTTTGAGCGGGCGCGGATTTCCGGATTTTAACAATTGAGTGATTCCACTTTCCAGGTCGAAGAAATTAGTTCAGTGAGTTCTTCTCTAGCAACCTCATCGTCAATTGCTTAAGATCTATTCCTAGAACCTCTTGACGCTTTGCACGCCAACCACTTCCTTGGTGATCAGCCGAGTGCGATACGGCGCTCAGACGGAAGCGTTATGCCTACATTGCAATAAGCGACGCCCAAAAGGGCTAGGTTCCGGTATGTATTGAGTCACGCCCACTTCCTGTGACAATATATGTTTTTAGTATTCGGGGCAAGTTCGCCTAACACCCTTCGTCTTGTTCTCCGCAATCTCGGTGCCAACGTCCGTGGTAGAATCTTTCTCGACCGCTTTCTCCGCATTTTCTAACTTAGATGCTGCTCAGAAAGCCGACTGAACTTCACCTGCAGAGGCAAAGAACAATTCAACTACAGGTTTAAATTGAGTGAGTATCGTTCGACTCTCACTTCGTGCGCGGACACCATGCTCAACGGGACGCTGTCTCATGTGCTATGCTTTGACACTTTGATAAGCGAGGCATAGTCTTTCTTTAGGTTTTGTTTAACGGTTGGTTTGCGACCAATTTCTCTAACTTTAGCCAATTCAAGTTAATACAGAAACTCGTAAATGGTAAATTAGTCTGGTTTCTGAGCAGTGGAGGCCACCTGTCTTTTTCACAGTGTGGCTTACGCACGTTCAACTCCACTTCGGATGCACTCTTACTACTAAAAATTGCTGTATAAGAGGCTTTCATTCGTATAGAGCACGATGTTTTTCACATCTAGAGAAGGCATATGATATCACATGGCGATACTGTATCATTGATACAAATCACACGATAAGGGCGAAGGAATGCCCCCCAAAATTTATTTTTTAATTTCTGCGAGATCATCAATTCCGTGTAAGGGTGTGAATAGCCCTTTTCTGCCCAATGGAGCCGGAAGAGGGAGTCCCGCAAGGAAATGTCCTTAGTGTCATACTCTTTGATTTGAGCATCAGTGGTTGCACATTGGGGCTACCGAAAGATGTTCTTAGTACGCTCTACGTGGACGACATTTCGATTCCTTTTGGCGAGGCCCATATGCCAAAATCTAGAGCATCGACTTGAACATGCATTGAATTGCATCTCTTTCTGTGCAGAAGAGCACTAGTTTCGGTTTTCATTGGCCAAGGATAAGGTGGTGAAAATCTGCTATCATCAACGGACTCACCCTTGCCCATACTTGTTCTTAAATTGGTGTCACCTTTTCCTTGGTTTTGTTTTAGATCTAATCCTCGGCTAGGGGGCTCATACAGATGCTAGTTCTACCCATCAACAGCCGAGCTTGTATTGCAGAAGGTGGACTCGATCCACCACACCAAGCTTCGCCTGGCAACCAGTGCCTTCCGCAATTCCTCTATTGAGAGCCCACTTTTTGCCTCTTGGGAGATGCCACTCTCTTTGTGCAGTACAAAGTTCCTTAGGCGCTTCTATGCGCCTGCCTGGTGTCATCATCACTCACTAACGTCTTGGCCTATGCGGCCAAGAGACGCCAATCAACCATAAACCTTTAGGTTTAGGGCTAGAGCACATGTTGCGTATGAAGTCCTCATAATGATTCAAATGCGGTTAACGGGCGACTCCCGCTTTTCCACGTTGCTGTACTGAACCTTGCAGGTCTTGACCTCGCCATGACCCCACACGCTGTAATCTAAGGCATTGAGCTCTGACGCCTGCAGCAGCCAAAATTTCGTCAAGCAGAATTTCATGTTCGACCCCAACCACCCTTTCATGGTCTTGACCGTGTAGGCCAGGACACTGTCCTGCTGCAAGACGCAGTCCACTTTCGTAATCTTATTTAGCTAGTGCAGTACTTTCTTGGCCAAGATCTCCCTGTAACATCCGTGGTAAGCCTGTAACCGGAGGCAAACCACAACGGCGTTATCTTCTCGCTATACAAAGCCACGACACCGAGCATCATCATGGATGCCGGGTGCTTGGCAGTAGATAGGTACCGAACCTTAGAGACGTCCTGGTTGGAGCTTACGACATGGTCTTTTTTCTTCCTGGTGACCGAATTGACCGTGAAGGTTTTTGATCAGAAAAAAATATAATTTGATTATTATGACTCTTTAAGTCGTTGAGAAGGCGACAACAGGGCTTTTGAAATTGTTCTCGCATACGGTCAGAGAGAAAAGGCCTTTTCACGCGTGGCCTTCCAGATGTTCTTCTTCGAGAGAGCGAGGTAATTTTAAGCTTCCGAGCACTTTTAAAGGCCTTTTTTTAAGCCAAACGTTTGAGAACTTGAGGTCTGCCTGTACGAGCTCGATATTTGAGGTCTTCCCTGTCTTGAGCCTTTCTGCAACTCTGTGGATGGTCTTCCGGCTGAGGTTGAGCTACTTAGCATTGAGCTCTTGTCAAGTGCAACCGTGTTGATGCATTGCTCCTGTGTTGACTAATTTTTTTGCTGTTTTTTTCTCTTTCCTTGAGCTTGTATTCGAGTTAATTCAATACTTATCTTGCTTTATTTACGTATTTTTTCCTCTGATATTTACTTATCCGTGTTCCCTCTGTCTTTTTGTTAATTTTAAATCCCAAAGTGAAACTAAACGTGTTTTTAGTTTAAAAACTTTCTAAGCCAATCAGAGTCGTGAGTCCTTTCGACACAAGTGACCAGATATTTCAACCAATCACCGAATAGCTTAATTCTTACAGCACAAGTGACGTCAGAGATTGTTTGAGGTCCACAAATTTCGAATTAAAAATGCCAGGTGCAGAGAGGTACAAAGCCTTCTGCTTCAAGTGTAAATTAGTAAAGTTGTGTACCGACTTTTCAGAACAAGGCTACTAAAGAATTATTGCGTTAAGTGTTTGTTTATTCTGTAAAATGCTGAACGACATGATAAAGAAAAAAAAATTAACTTATGAACATAATTATTAACATGGAAAACAGAATTAACGCTTTAGAAGTAAAAGAATGTGATTTTATAATCAACATGAACAGAGTAATAAATATTGATAGCAAGATAGTAAGATTAGAATAGTCTTTTGAATTATTATAAAATAAAGTGGATCAGAGAGACCTAAACTTACGAAACAGACTGAAATAAAGACGCATAATAGATTTTTCACTTTGTCTGAAGCAGAAGACCACACATACTTAATTGGAGACGTATGGATATTTGATTAATTTGAGTTTATATAATACTCTAGACAAAAGGCGCTCCGATAATACTTGAATACGGACCTCGAAAAACGATTCAACCCCAGAAGCACAAGTAAAGAGGTAAAACATTTAAAAGCTGTTTTGTTTAATGCCAGGTCTATTGGGAATAAATTGATAGAGCTTAAAGCGTTGGTAGCACTAGAAACATATGATACTCGTATAATCGCCATTATAGAGAGCTGGATTCATTGTCACTCGAGAGATTTCAGTGGTGAATTTCAATTAGAAGGTTATAAAATGTTCCATACAGAGAGACTAGGAATGGAGGGTGTAGCCGTGTTTTTATTTTCGCCGAGATAATCTCTATCCAACAAGCTGTAATGTATGCTCCGACTTCGAACTTATAGGAGTCAAGCTGACTCTTGAAAGAAGTACGTATGTATACTTAGCATACAGAAGCCCCCATCAAACAGTAGACTTAGATCTAAGATTCCACGACTGTTTTATGAATGAGATAGACAACAAATTATCTATAATTATTGACAATTTCAACTATGGTTGAGTTGATTAGTCTACTAGAACTTCTGACGCGGAAGAGTACATATTAATTCATTTTATTGACGATAACTTACTAACCCAGTTAGTGAAAGCAGACACAAGAGGTCGTAATATCTTAGATATAGTTTTAACTAGCGACAATGATTTCAAATCTGAGGTTAGGAGATAAGTTTGGTAATAGTGACCACAATGTAATCTATTTTAATATCAACGTACCATGCATCAAAAGAAAATTAAGCATTAATAAGCTAGAATTCAAATGAGCTAATGTGGAGGGGTTAAAAGAGGGCTTGTGTTATTACAAACTAAGTTTTAGCCATATAAATGAAATCTGTATTGATTTTTAAGAAAATCTGATGAAAAAACAGTTGCAATTCATTCCATCAGAATCATGGGTAATTGTTAGTGTCAAACAAACAAAATGGTTAAGAAAAGAAATTAAGAAAAGTATTAGGGACAGAGACAGAACTTATAAGCTACTCAAATTTAAAACCTCGGGCAGCATTAAAGAAAAAATATCCTCTGAACAGAAAACTTAAACGGTAAATTATAAGAGCCAAGCGAAATAAAGAGGTTAGAGTGGCCTTAAACTCTAAGTGAAACCCTAAAGAATTCTTCGTACTAATAAACAGTAGGAAACCAATCAAAAATAGTATAGGACCGATCAAAGATAAGAAAGCGTTTTACAATTCAACGATTTCTAAATAACTATTGCTTAAAAAGAATACTTTGCAGCGGCATTCACTAATGATTAATGCGATGTTATCCCAGCACCTAACAACAGATACTTCGGCAATAATCCTCTAAAATCATAAAGAGTTCAGTTAATGATGTTAAAAGACCCATCAACAAAATAAATAAATTTAAATCGCCTGGTCCGGACATGATCTTCCCAAGGGTCATAAAAGTAATTAAAGATTCCATTTCTGAATATATAACACAAATTTTTAATCTTTATCACAAAAGAGGCTGTGTTTCAGAAGATTGGAAATTGACTAGTATGGCACCAATATTTAAAAAAAGATGCAAAGAGTCAGCCAGGAATTACCGGCCAATAAGTTTAACATCGGTAGTAGGAAAAATGCTTGAGCGCCTTATCTCGGAAAAAAATAGTTGAACATATTGAATTGAATGCATTATTAGCTGACTCTCAAGATGGTTCAGAAAACAAAGATCGTATCTAACTAATCTCTTAGAATTCTTTCACCACATAAACTCAATTTATGACACAGAAAGATCAGTTGACATTTTGTATTTGAATTTTCAGAAGGCTTTTGATAAAATACCACACGCAAAGTTAATGTCAAAAATCAGAACATTAGGAATCATCGGAGGAGTTGAAAATTGGATCGGGAACTGGCACACAAATCGTAGGCAGTGAGTTGTAATTAATGGTCAAGCATCCAATTGGACATCTGTTAGTAGAGTAGTTCCACAGGAGTCAGTATTGGTACCATTACTCTTAATTATATATATAAACGATATTGAGGTCGGATTGGTATCAAAGATTTCAAAATTTGCTGTTCCCTTTAAAATGATTAAATGTATAATTAGCGAAGAATACGCCAAAGACTTTCAGGAAGATATTGATCAAGTTGTACGCTGGTCTGTTAAGTGGAATTTGCCTTTAAACCTTGACAAATTCAAAGTAATGAACATGGGCAACAAAAGTCCCAAAGCCGAATACAAGATATTTGATAGGACAATGGCATACAGATAAAGAAAAAGACTTAGGCATTTACGTTACCAGTGATCTCAAATTTTTCAGCAATGTGTAGAGGTGGACAAAAAAGCGTTAAAGTCACTAAGTTATATTAAAAGACAGTTTGGCTGCAAAAATGAAACAATAATCTTAAATACGCATAATGCTTTAGTGAGACCCCAACTAGAGTACTGTACGCATGTTTGGTTACCATATTTGAAAAAATCCATTGACAGATTGGAGAGGGTCAAAGCCAGAGCAACGAATTAAATTTCAAATTTAAAAAATTACAATTATAAAAGGCGATTTGAAAAGTCAAACCTATTGAGACTAGAAACCAGACGTATTAGAGGTCAATTAATCCAAGTATACCAAATTTTTAGGAAAAAAAAATGTTGACCGCACTATCTTGTTCAAATAAATAGAAAGTAACAATGGTATGATGTGCCCAAACAATTTAAAACAGCCCTTTTTAGAATTTTTTTCTCATATAAAATAGTTCAAGTGTTGAATCAGCTGACGGAAGAAATAGTGTAGAGCAAAACTGTAGAAACGTTTAAAAAAAAAGATTAGACAAGCTTATCAGAAACCTAAAGTATTGAAATGAAAGATTACAAATGCTAATCAATGTTATCATCGAAAAGTTAGCGTAGACAAGAAGTAGCTCTAAATAGTACAACCAAGTGCAAATAAAACCATTAAATAGATAGGTTTCGGCTTTACTATAAAAATTTACTGATCATGTTAATTTTTTCCCATAGCACAATCATGTATCTATTCCATTTTTCTTTGCCCGAGGTTTCGGATAGGAGGGGTGAGTGAGGAGAGCCTTGATCTGTTCTATACTTATCTCAAAGTTCTAGGTTCTGGCTTTTTCTAAAATAAGTACCTCCTCGGTATGGACAAAAATGTCTTTTGAGGTACCCTAACTCCTTGTAACTTTTTGTGGCCCACGAGCAGGGGAGCAAAGATCTCGATTCTTTTCACTTGCATCTTGACACACCTGCACACAATGGAAAAGACGTTTTATTGACACGTGCTGGAAAAGTAGAACTTTTTTGTTTATTTGACCGAACTTTTTCTATCTCACAGATAAACCTCTGTAAATATTAAAAAAATAACGAGTGTAACAGAACTTTTGCGAAAACGGGTACATGGTAGGAATCCGCTCACTTTCAAGTCAGTGGAGTGCTATCAAGCGCTTCTTCTGTCTTGAAGGCCGAACTGGTGGCAATAAACCGCGAGACTCACCGCCATTTGGTGGAGCTCTTTCCTGCACTTACTTCGACGACTGCGTTGTCTCTCAGACTGCTCGGCACATTCTGGTTGAAAATGTCAGCCTAGGTGATTCGCCCACGTTACCTGTCCCGATACCGTGGCGAGCGGGGTCGCTACCGCTTGTTCCTTGTACACTCGGAACGTGTTCGTTGACACTGCCTAGTGGCCTATCTAACTTTTTGAAGGAGGTAGGCCTCTTCCCCTTTATTTGACTCTATTTGTCTTGATCGCATAAGCATGCGCCGGGAGGGGGTTCTCGCGACGCCGGAACGTGTTTCCTTCTCTTTCTTTTCTTTGTGTTTCCAAATTTTTGTTTTTTGTTTTGTTTTCTCTTTGCTTGGTTTGGTTTTTGGAATTTTAAAGTTGTCTGGTACTAGGCTGAAATTATAATTTAGGAGACGTATGCACTTTGAAGGAGGTCGCGAGTTGGGCGATGTTTATGAAAAAAATCTTGGTTTTGTTTTGTTTCTTGTTTTGTTTTTGCGCTTTTAATGTAGCCTATTCTTGAGTTTGTAATTAAGGACGACTTATGCATTTGTAGTCATTCACCAGATAAGAGTTCTAAAAAAATTAATTAAAAAAATAATATATATATATATATATATATATATATATATATATATATATATATATATATATATATATATATATATACATATAGAGGATTAAGGAAGATGAGTCATACAATCTAAACATTGACTGGGTAAATTTGTTACATTTTACTACATAAATATGAATCTTAAGTTACTGCTATGCTTCTCCGTCTCTAGCATATTCCTATGAAAAGCATAAAAATAATATGACATAATCTGTCACTGTAACTTAGCTCTCAATTCTCTATCTATCTTCATTATATTAATAATAATAAAGAAGCAAAATGTTCAGCTTTACTGATCCATAAAGAATCTATTTGTAATTCCAGCTCATACGAGTATCGCTACTTTCTTTTAGCGTTCACTCGTTCGAGGAACCTTCCAAAGACATTCTCCCGCGTCACCCAAACTCAAGGAATATTTGATCAAACACCGAGAATTCAAAATTAATTCTCCTCTAATCAATTAAATGTATCTACCGCCGTGGGAAGATACGCGCAAGGTCAATCGAATCATTCGAGGAATGAGAAAAAATATGGTTTTACTTTGTTTTAACATATTTTCTTTTTATTTTCCTCTCTTTTTTTTCTTTTCTTGCAGTATGTATTCCTATGGGACCACCCTTGGTCTTGTAGGCTTGTCCTTTTCACTGGAAACTTCTGTATTTCTATAATAATAATAATAATAATAATAGAGAAAAAAACGCAGAATCATTCGAGGAATGATAAAATGCAATTAGAGGAGGAACGTAGGTCGGAAAATATATAAGATTCCTTTTCGGAACCCCATTTCTTATCTATACCATACCAAGGGATCTTCTTTAGAACGTCATTTCTTATCTACACCATACAAAGGGATCTTCTTCACGGAGAACCTGACATTCTTGTGGAATGGAGATACATACCCAGGATAGTTGAGTGCCAGCTCAGTATCCAGTGCCTCAAGTCTTCTACTCCGGATTTATCTATCCTTGCATCTACCCAGCCATGGTTATTTGTACCGTGGTGTCTTTGAGGGACCTTTCCTCCTTGCTTCACTTTTTCATAAATAAACAAATTCAATAGAACAAAGTCTGACTTATAACCTTACGACCTTCAAAACTTTCAATAATTCCCGGACTAACTTTGGGAAGGACCTTGGCAATTATATCATTCAAAAGAGAAAAGGAAATAACATAAGGATTTCAAATAATTCCAAGAATAATTTTTGGAGGACCTTAGCAATTAAACATTTGAAAGAGAATGTAAAACAACATAAGGGTTTCAAATTTTGTTAGAATCGGACAAATAGTTATGATGGTATTGCTAAAAAAATCATTGAAAGGTAAACTGGTTACCATCCCACCGACTGACATAGTAGCTTATAGAGTCGCTTGCACGTAACTAATAAAGGCATTTGGATAGACAAACAAATAGACTCAGTAGAGTGGAGGGCAATATCCAGAATGAATTTAATTCGCCTTTTATTCTACCGTCCATATTTAGGTTGACAACTCGCTGACTGTTTATGTGTACGCTCATGTGTTCACAGATATTATGTTGAATTTTCGTCCATAAATCTAGGCTAGTACAGTATATTTTCCAGACTACCCAATTGCTTAAGGATATCAATAGATAATTAATATTCAGATCTTCTCGAGGACTGAGAAGGCGGCGAATTTCTCCATTAGACCCAAAGATGTTACAGTCCTTCATGATATCTACCACGTTCAATAAAACCAACAAAACCCTTCTGGTTGCAGAATCAATGAGGCAACTTGAATGCAACTCTCGCCTTTCCTGTATTTTTTTTTATTACTTAACTTGCTCAAATACCAATTTGAGATAAAGATCTTATCTGAAAGAAGATAGGAGGAAGCTATTAATATTGTGTACGTCACCAAGCACTGCTCCAGTTTATATCACCCTACCGAGAACGGTTACCAATAGCAATTATTTATTATTATGTCTAGTTGTAAATTTATGACGATATGGTAGGGGCATTTTTACCTTCCAGTCTACCCGATTTTGAATTTTTTATGGTCTAACCTAATGAGGCGCGTCTTGATATCGTGCAAACAAACCATTTACCTGTGGTAATGTTACAGACACTGAGAAGCAAGGTACAATTGAGGCAAAAAATCAATTCCATTCTATGATCAGATAATTATGATAAAGCCCTTAAAAGTAGGTCATTTAGGTCAAAGGTATATATATATATATATATATATATATATATATGTCCCTCCCTCTTGCCTTTAAAAACCTCCGGTTTCTTGTCTCATTTGCTCATTCGCGTCCAACTCTTATTTTCTTGTACTATATATATATATATATATATATATATATATATATATATATATATATATATATATATATATATATGTGTGTGTGTGTGTGTGTCTATCTATCAATTGATCTTCGTTATTCATTTGCTCAATAGGTCTTTAAAGTTCGTATCAAAATAAGATCTTTCCTCTCCAGGGGCTTGGGTGGAGAAACTTTTTGTTACACATTCAGGAGAGACTTTGTCAATAGTTCCATTTTCACTCCTTTCGCTTAAGGGCTTCGCAACGCCCACTCCATGGCACCAGACCAGATGCTTAAATAAAGAACGCATCCATTATATCCCCGATAATGCGTTGACATTTCAGGTTCTCAAGACAGATTTGGGTGTCGGTGGCCCAGAACGATAAACTATGTAAACATATTTCGGTCCTTAAAATGAGTGTTTAATATAAAAAGCTAATGAAAGGATAAGCGAAGAGAAAATAACTCCAAATAAAGGTAAAAACAATTAAGAAATAGTAAGTGGTATTAGTAGTTGTATTAATTTAATTTTAAAATGACACCTAAATATTTTGTAAAATGATATTTTTTTAAATTACCTGATGAGCCCAAAAGAAGAAAACCCATAAAAAATTTATTAAATCCTACAAAATTCCAGCAAATTTCTTGAAATTTGCCTGACTTAAACTTTAGAATGGATACGATTATTCCCCAAAGTTTCAGTTATCTTGGTCGCTTTGCATAAAAGTCATGTTCCTTCCAAAATATGCTCTAAATGGGCTCCGCGATTCGGAGGCAAACTTGAATACTTCGCGCAAAGTTGTCAATTACTCGAACACATTTCTCTTTGGGGATTTCCTGATTTTGCTGTGATTGCTGCAGTTCACTAATCGTTTGATGGTTGTTCTGGTACACATTATCCTTGAGATACCCCCACAGATAAAAATCTGGGAGGTTCAAGTCCGGTAAATGCGGTGCCCACTCAACGTCACACTTCCTGCTGAACAGTCTCTCCTGAAATCGCTCTATCAGCAAGGCTAGAGAGTCATTTGATGTGTGGGGGGTGGCCCAGTCTTGCTGGAACCACTGTTCATATCGATATATCCCTCTGCACCATCCAAGTGATGCCCAAAACTTCTTCAGCACTGCCACATAGCGCTCCATATTCACCGTTGGAGGTCTCTTATTTTCGTCCTGGAACCAATATGGGCTGATTGTGCCATTTATAGAGATTACTACCCATGCTGCGCACTTTGTTAAGTGTAACGACCTCTGTAACACATCCCCCGGTGCGGCTCTACCCTAATAAATATTATCCATAACCCTATATTTTAAGAACGAGATTTTTTGAAGGTTTGAATTTGATTTTTTCTTTTAGTTCGGTTGTCACCGAAGTAGATTTGATTTTTAATCAAAGTTCTTTCTAATAATTCCTTTATAATATCAAAAAATAAAATGGTGAAGTTCAGAAATAAATATAAGTATCGAATTTTTCTGAATTTTTTTAAACTAAAGTAATTTAAAATGGTGAAATTCAGAGAATTTCTTAAAATTTTGACATGGAAATTAGATGGAGAAAAAAAAGAATCATGATAGGCCGTAGGACCCAGACCGAAAGTCTGCCAGCGAAGCGCAAGCTCCTTCTGGAAGGAGGAGTGGCAAAGCTGTTCCTCTTGTTTGTACTAGAAATAACTTTGATAAAAAACATAAGTTATAACCAAACTAAGATAAAATTATTATTCCAATACTCAAAAAAAATCCCCTTCTTAAATTATATAGTGTATAGGCAGTGTATATCGTGAGGTCCCTACCTTCTGTGAGGACCGAAAGCGCGCTGGCCGAGGCATTATTTCTCAAGTGAACAGATTTGTCACTCTGCTTACCGCCTTCCAGTACAAGTGTAAGGTTGCTAAGTCGGTACCATCCTATATACTACAAACTCGAGAACAAATCCGCCTGGATGGCAGGCTGGGTTGTCAAGGCGCATTTTAGCTCAAATCCGTCGGCCAAGTATTTCGAAACATTCTGGAATTTTCTGATCCTATGGAGAATTTCCAAGTAACCTTCGAAGTCAATGGGAGGTCATAGTATCTACATTCCATGCATCTTTTCTTATAAACTGTTACTCTAGCTACAGATGTAAGAGAAAGTGGGTTACCGCAGATGCATGGGGATCCGCCTCCAATGACTGCTTTGCCCTCCCTAAGTGTGGAGGAGGAAGAGGGATATCGAGACATCCCTTCAACCGGTATCTTCCCAGACTGCCGGCTACTGTGCTAGCTTTTCACAAACCGGGAAGAGATCGATCTACCCGAGTCAGGTTCCGCCCAATTTCTCTATACCCCTGCGTGTGCAAGGTGATGGAGAAAATGGTAAATGTTAAACTAGCCTATCTTCTGTACAGCGGAGGCCATCTGTATTCTGCACAGTGCGGATTCTGCAAGTTCTACTTCATGTAGAATACTCTACTCCACCTGGAAAATTCTGTCAGTGGAGCCTTAGGGTTTCTTTTACCTGCGCCATGGACATTCTCCCTTCCGTAACGTTCAGTACTCTCGGTGCTGATAGGGCTACTGTCTTACATTTATACCCATCATTTGTTCGTTCGAAACTTTACTATAGATACGAGTTTTACTCATCCGTACCGAGCGTATATTGCGGAGGGTTTACTCGATCCACCACAATGGTCTTCCCCTGGCGACCAGAGCCTGCTGCTCTTCCACTTTTGAGAACCTACTTATCAATAGTGGGGAGATACCAGTAAGTATATGCCGTACAACCAGGATTATGGGTTTGTACGCGCGATTTCGGTACCTTCCACAGTCGTTAACGGCTCTAACTACATCTTCGGACGTTCTCGACGGTGCCCCTGCCACCAAAAGACACCAGTTATACCCTAAGCCTCTTGAGTTTCGGGTTAGGAAACTCCTTTGAGAGCTCTGTGTAGCTCTGGTCGATGGCGCCTCTGGTTCTACCCTGACGCCAGCCTCGCCCGCATCTAAATGTCTAAATAACTTACTTTACGTTCTTTTGGTAATTTTACAAAAATGGACAGCAAATTCGAACCAACTCAGAGGATTTATGGGCGTATTCTGCTGCTTCTAGGTGACCTTTGAGTCATTCAACAGACAAATCTTCTCCAGAACTAGCTTATTTAAACTAAAGGGGAGGATTAACTAGGATTTGGGGCTTAATTTCACGGAAATCGCCACACCAGGCGTCTTTCACCCATAAAACTTTGGAGGATTAAACGCTGGTCTTAGTTCGAGACACACAAGTACGTTCCATTTCCTCCACGCCATACAACGGCCCCTCCCAATCCATAAACATAAGCAAACATTCATTCGATGAAACAAAGAAAAATACGGAGACAAATCAAAATTTACAAACCGCGTTCACTCATATTTGATCACCTGACCTACACATTCCCACTTCGCAACCGAACAAGACCATGCGATGTGAGTTATGATCGAACACGACTTATATCCGAAGAACAACACACTAATTCAACATTCCACTGCCAGGGAATTTCATAATTGTGATATAAATTCGCTCCTTCTTCTTGGTTATGGCTTAGTATCATTGTTATCGCTCATTTCAATTCGTTAAAGAATGAACCAATAGTTTGTTCTCTTATTTTTTCGCTCAAAAGGACAAAAAACGTCTTCTACATTTTGTAATTAATTGTATAAATCCTACCAGAATACCCAATGAACTCTCGCTTTTCTGTAATACTTAATGATTCTTCCTGGAAGAAGGAACTGTTTGGGCAGAGAGCGTGCAGCTCTCTCCATGTGGGATGGGCATCCTTAAACACTCATTGATCCCTCCCTCTATACTCTTTGAGCCCCTCCTAAATACTCTTCAAGCCCTCTTTGTAGCACATCCAGAGTACAATTAATAACTCCTTTGAACTTTCTACTCAATCTCCTGCTCTCCACTTCTATCCTCCTGCTCCTTAATATTAATCCCTTTTACTGACCTAGTGAATGGAATATGGTAAGAAAAATCAATCAAAAGTCATATATATATATATATATATATATATATATATATATATATATATATATATATATCATGAATGCGAGAGAATTACGAAATTAATCAGTCATACTGCAAAGAAAAAGAAGAAAACGGAATAATCTTTTGTTCGGATGAATGTTTCTTACATAATTACGAAAGAATTCTTACAGGGGTGAGGATCGAACCAAGCACACTGAGGCAGCAAGTGACCGATTTGATCTCATTTAAAGCAACCACGCTAACCCAGTTGTTTAGAGGGTTGCTTTAACTGAGATCAAAGCGGTTGCTTGCTGCCTTAGTGTGTTTGGTTAAATTTTTTTTTTGCAATGAATTCAATATTCATCCTTATTTCGGCCAGAGTTATTAGATTACGCTTTGTCAGAACAGACAGCTCCCCCCACCCCGTTTTAAATTATCAAATATCTCTTCTTATGCCTTATTCTTACGCTTTTTCATATCTTCCATGAATCTTTAAACAATTTAATATTTCTGTTCTTAAATATGAATCTACTCGTTAAAAACTGTTAGTTCACAATCATAGCAAAAGTATAGAGGAATTTATTCACTCGAATGCTCAATTTACAATACAAGTTAATTTAGTCAAATCGGAAAAGCTTTATCTATCCAATTAGATCAACATAAATATAATATTTGAAGAGGAAAACGTAACAGTGTTCTAGATATTTAAAATAATAACCATTTCATTAATTTGAATTCTGCCAAATTCATTTATCATTCCGAAGATTTTATAAAAAAAATATTGTAGAACGTTTCCTAATTAGTAGCTTTCCCAAGATAAATATTTCACCTGGTCTCTTTAAACTCGCTCCTTTAATTAAAAACTCATCATATTAAATGAAATTATTTCCCATTATAAGCCTATGTTATCAGTCAATTATTTTGTGTGTTTCATATTTCCTTTTTACTTACTTCTTACGGACACCCGTTTTCTTGCTCTCTCTTTCTACCCCCAACTTTTCCAGGCCTTAAGTGCTATAATCTCTTTGATGCGATTCATTCTATTTAGCTTTAAATTATTCATTCCCTGCAATCTATAAATCTTTCCAGTTGTTTAATTCTTTCACTACAGATTGATATTGTTGTTGTATTTGTGAATATCGATATTTTTGTTGGTTGGATTTGTTTTCTACTATTCGTTCATATTTCGTGAAGCGCGTTCCTCAACCATCTCTAGAGTCTACATATATATGCCAGCGTTCTGTTAGGTTTTATATTCCTTGATATTGAACTTATAAATAAAGTTCGAAAATACGTGGTTTCCTATTTTCATTTTCCTGTGGATGATTTTAAACTAATATTAGTTGGAAACAAAGGATTCCACTAGGCGTAGTGGTCTTGTTCTTCCTAGGCGTCGCTTGAAAGTTCACAGTGACCAAGAGACAAGATAGAATAGATCACTATGCACTATCAAGTAAGGCCTAGAAAAGCATAGGCCAGTATGCTTTCCAAAAGTCTATCGACGCTCAATTATACAGTCAACAACTGCAACAGGTGGCAGATGCAATTGCGCAGAATGGACCAGAGTGACTGGTTATGTTTTTCATGATAACGCCGGACCACAAATTGAAAATAATACCCGTGGAAAAACTCCAGGAGCTGTGGTAGGAAGTTCTCCTTCACTCACAGTACTCGTCAGAACTGGCGCCAGCAGGCTACTATCTATTCCGAGCACTATAGAACTTCTTGAATGGCAAAACATTCGCAGGTAATGAGGAACTGAAAACTAAAGTTGAAGACTTCTTTGATAGCGGACCAGTTGAATTTTACAAGAAAGGCGGCATCCATGATCTATCCCGTCGTTGGAAGCAGGTGTTCGAAAATAATGGTGATTACATTGTTCATTGATATGTTGCTTTGTTTCATTGTAAATCATTATCAAGAAAATTGAAATAAAAATTTCAAGTACTTAAAAACTCTATTCCAAGCGCATTATCAAGGAATGACGGGAAACAACAGAAAACTGTAATATATACGAGTCAGATGCTTTGTTGCATTTATTATATAATATATATATATATATATATATTAATGGATCTATATCTCGCATCCTGATCTGAAAATATTAGTACCACAAAGATAAATCGATAACGTTTGGTCCTGTGATAATAGATCATAAATTAAATGTAATTATAAATTATATTGAATTTTCGAGTGATAAATCATTCGATGGAAGCATGACATTAATTATTCTTTGCGGGTATGTTGGATGAGCTGAAGGTCTCCTTGTATGTGTGTGTGGGGGGGATCGGCAAATAAGAAAATGCATGAAACGTCCGGGCCCCACCGGGTAATTGAAGTATATCTGGCAGAGCTGAGACAGAGAATGATATTGGGACCAGTGGGAGCTAATCTGGAGAATGGAGGCGAACGCTAAATCTAATTAATGGTTATTAATAAAATAAAGAAATAAATCAACTACTGTAATTTCATATATATATATATATATATATATATATATATATATATATATATATATATATATATATAACCCACACTTTAGTAGAATCAGTTTATTACATTACAGGATCAGTTTTGGTATCTACTACCACTTTCAACTATACAATGAGAAAATTTTGAATGACTGTTAAATTTTTAGATGACCCCTCAGATATATTATAATTTGGAATTTGTTCAATCAATATTGATTCACTTATACCACCTTTGAAATAATTATCTGACTTATAGACTATTTTGGTATCATTAAAATTAATTTGCGATCACAATTTCTCGTGCGGTTGAAGAAAGTAGAACATAGGCTTCCTTTTTTTATATCATACCCCATATAATATTTGTAAAATCCGCAGTTTCCCCTACATAAGATTTATTGCAATTGTTGCATAGAATAAGATACACAAACCTTGTAACTAACCCTCTTGAGTTTATAGGTCTGATATTTATTTTAAAGGAAGTATAAGTGAATCAATATTGATTTAACAAATTCCAAATTACAATATATCTGAGGGGTCATTTAAATTTAACAAAATCATTCAAAATTCTCTCGAACCAAAAGCATTTGTGTCAGGTTTTTTCATTGTACATTTGAAGATAGTAGTATATAACGAAACAAATCCTGTAATGTAATAAACTGATTCTACAAAAGTGTGGGTTTATATCTTTATATATATATATATATAGGTTAAAGCCAGAACCAGTATTCGGAACATATATAATTCGGAACGTTTCGAACATTAGCTATGTTCATCTTCACCCGATAATGGAGTAAAATAATATGAAAGCAAGCAAGCTTAGAATACATAAAGAGATATATGTATTAATGACTGACAATAAGTTTAAAGTTTGTTGAATTTGAGAGAAAATAATGCGACAATGTAATAATGAATAAATTTAGAGCTTAGTAAAACTTTCAAGAAAACAATGCAAAAATTACCGAGAGAGAACAATGTGAACTTACAAAGAAAAACACTGCAAAATTATAAAATAAACTGAGAAAACAAAGCAAAAGTTAAAAATTAAAATGAAATAAATGAATGAACACTTACCAACTTGAGAGAAGGACAGGAATCGAATGATTTAATATGTGGGCAATTTGAACTGAGTTAAACATGGTAGTTGTTTAAAATAACTGAAATATGGTTAACCAAATAATAGAACATTATAATTATCGGGTCATTTAGTGAGTTTTTATTACATTTTAGGTAAAAATGAATTATTAAACAAACTAAAATTAAGACATTTGAATTAATAGATGTAAAGTGGTGTGGATGACTGACTCGAATTTAATTCTTGAATAAACATTTGAATAAATAAAGATGTCAAAACTTTGAGATCTACGGATTTATCCGCAGAACCCAAAACTTTGAAATTTGAGGGCGACAATAATGAGGTACAGTTATCAGAATGATTCCTTATTGCAGAGAATTCCCGTTTAGCAATGGGTGTGTCTGTGTAGTGAGAAACCTCCTTATGTTTGCAAATCTCCAGCTTCAATTGTAGCGAGTTTGGCAACTCGCACACATAAATTGATAAACAAGTGAGGACTTGAGTAACAAGGGTAGCTTCTCCTTATGAGACAAGTAGGTTTTAAGAGAGAGAGAGTATTAATTGGGATACAGTAGAATTTGATTTGTGGATTTTAGCTAATAATTGTTGTAAGTCTAAGATGAGTTTGTTGGTCAGCGAGCCTATGCAGGGTATTTTGAGATATATTTTCTGTTTCGATACATTAGAGTTGACGAGAGAAATCACGTGTATTTTATTTAGGAAACTTTTAATCAATTTACCAAAATGTTTGAGATAAGACATCTCTTTATGAAAATAGTTCCAGTCAGAGCATATACTGAAAGCACGGTTTATTCTGCAACTTACAGATAATATTTTGAAGCAGTTTGGTAAACTCGAGAAATAATTTGTGCCAAGCAGAGTGGATTTGGGTTTTCTATATACTGAAATGGAAATTTTGTTTTCTGACCGGCTAATCTTATTGTCCAAAAATGAAAGAGTTATTTCAGTTATTTTAAACAACTACCATGTTTAGCTCAGTTCAAATTGCCCACATATTAAATCATTTGATTCCCGTCCTTCTTTCAAGTTGGTAAGTGTTCATTCATTTATTTCATTTTAATTTTAATTTTTGCTTTGTTTTTTCAGTTTATTTTATAATTTTGCAGTGTTTTTCTTTGTAAGTTCGCATTGTTCTCTCTCGGTAATTTTTGCATTGTTTTCTTGAAAGCTTTACCAAACTCCAAATCTATTCATTATAACATCTTCGCATTATTTTCTCTCAAATTCAACAAACTTTAAACTTATTTTCAGTAATTAATACATATATCTCTTTATGTATTCTAAGCTTGCTTGCTTTCATATTATTTTACTCCATTATCGGGTGAAGATGAACATAGCTAATGTTCGAAACATTCCACCAGCCGAGTGCCAATTTTAGGTTGAAGGCAGATTCAGGAGAGGTGCGCACTCTCCCTATCATATAATATACTCAAAATAAGTAAACGTTTCACCGCGCGCGGCCGGCAGTTTACCCTTACTCGTGACTGACCATTAGTTATGATCAAACAACGTCAGGCCACGGAAACAGATCGAGCGTCTTATCTTCTATAACTATATTTTAAGAACCGGATTTTTCAAAATATTTATCTTGGTTTGTAGGATGAGTGAATGGGGAGAGAGGGGAGGAGAATGGGGAAAAACATGGAGAGGGGTAGTGGAGAAAGGAGATAGAGGGGAGAGAGTGAAGAGTGGGAGAGATAGGGGGGATGAGGGGAGAGGGTAATAGAATATTTTCTCTTGGTTTGGATTTCTTTTAGTAGGGGTGGGAGAAGGATAGAGGGAGGGTGAAGGTGAAAGAGAAGTAGAGATTGGAAGGAAAAGGGGAAGAGGGAGAAGAGGAGATAGGTTGTAATGGAGAGGGGGCAAATGTTTTCTCTCAGTGTAAATGTCTTTTTCTAGGGAGGTGGGAGAAGAATGGAGAAATTGAGGAAAAAAGGGAAGAGGTGGAAGGGGAGAGAGATGGAGGGAGGAAGGGAGAATGTTTTCTATTGGTTTGGATGTCCTTTTATTAGGGGGAGACTGGGAGATAAGAGAAAGGGGGTGAGAGAAGAGAGAGGGGGAGGGGAGAGAGCAGAGTGGGGAGGGATAGAACAAGATTTTTTGATTCGTTAAATGAACAGACAAACACACAGACTTCTTTTTTATTATATGTATATATATATATATATATATATATATATATATATGTATATATATATATATATATATATATATATATATATATATATATATATATATATATATATATGGGTAAAAATATCTCTGTAAGAAATAAGCAACAGCAAAATGCAATATTTAAGGCATATACTAATAATGCTTTGGCCGTCCACAGGCATAAGATGGGTCACCAGATTAACTGGTCAAAAGTAGATACCATAATGCATATAAATTACTTCATTAGTAGAAATATCTTTGAATCTTTCATAATCTCCAGCACAAAAGAGATAAATCTAATTATTAGCCCAGGTTTGTTTTTCTTAGATACCGTCCTATCTTTCTTTCTCTTATCAGACTAATCAGAGACCATAAACAAATCTGACCTCATAGGCAACCATTGGTTTGTATAAATACGGTGTCTCTATTTAATAAGCCAGTGTCAGTTTGAAAATGTTAAGATAACGAAAGTACTAACTCCAATCAATCTTTCCTTATATATATATATATATATATATATATATATATATATATATATATATATATATATATATATATATATATATATATATATATATATATATATATATATATATATATATATATATATATATATATATATATATATATATATATATATATATATATATATATATATATATATATATATATATATAAAATTGATATGCAAACTTTTGTTAACATTAGAAAGGCTGGCTTCTGCGTTTTTTTCTTGTGACTAAAAGAAGAGCTTCTTCCGAGGGCTTGATTGCGAGCAGCTCAGTTAGCTGCAACTTTGCAATTTTAACCGCACAATTATAATTGTGCCATTACAAATATTTCTCGATATATATATATATATATATATAATATGTCACAAACTTTCACGTTAGTCGCAATTGCATTTTTTAATGTTATAAACTAAAATTGTAACAGTATCAAAAGCCTATTATTAGCTACTTCTTTTGTTCAAAGATGCAAGCCAATATTTTAGTGTCCTGAGTTTGAGTCAATTATTAAAATCACTGTGACTCGGGAGTTGTGATTCGTTTATTTTTTGCCTCTAAGTCTTCGAAAACAACATAAGTTTGACTTTAAATATTCTCATATTTTCGTTAAAATGTAGAAAATACTTTGTCGATTAAATATAATGGATAGCATAATTTGGAACCTAAGTTATTAATTGTATCAATTTATTTATCTAAGTATTCAGGTAAGATAATTCTTAGGACGTTTTGCATTATTTTGGTGGTTGGGATAAAAGTGTATGTATGAAATTGTGTATGACAATTTTCTATATACTTCGTATCTAAAACCTTGAGGCATCCTATACATTAATATATATGATAAGGGGAAAGTTCAGTCGTTTTCATTTCTAGAATGAATTCCTCTGAGGGCACCAAGTTACTAAGTTTGGTTAAAATACATTAAAATTTAAAATTTAAAAGCAAACAAATAAAAACGCTATACACATACCTTAGCTAAAACGAGGGATATTCAGAAATTTTGGGTAATTATTTGTTCTCAAAATACTCCATGTATAGATTTGTATGGAGAGAGGACCTATCGCCATTCCATATGTTTGACGGCATAACTTTTCGTTGAACCTAAATTTACACATATTAATACACAAAGAGATGATGTTGATAATTACAGTATAGCGTATAGTAAGAGTAAATATAGCAAGTTGTTCTTCAAGAAAATTAAGTTGATCTTTGACCGGAACATTTGTAAATAGGTAGACGTCAAAGCTAATTAAGGTATAATTATCGAAGGAAGTTTATTATGTTTCCTAATGAAGTTTCTCTTATTAGTGACATGGGAATTTATGATTTTATCAACCACACGTGATAAGTCTGGTGCTGTAATGTAAATTGATAAATCTTACTATTTAAATAAAAAGAACAGTTTACTGTATAACTTAGGGATGAATCCTAATGAACAGGTAAACAGGAAATTACATTAAACCGACATCTTTCATCTTAAATGGTCCTTAAACCTTATATTTAATCTAAATCTTCAAATTATTTTTTATTTACCTCTACATTGTCATTAAAAGCCAGATAGCCAATAACCTAAGCGCCCATTTGGATGCGCATTTTATAATTTATCAAAGAGCCAATAACATCGCAAATGGCCATGTCATTAACATTATAAAACTCATTAACAAACTAACTGAATGTAATTATTCCCTTAACTTTACTTTGATTAGCTTTGACTTCTGTTCCCTCTTTACAAATGTTTCATTCAACCGACATCTTTCATCTTAAATGGTTCCTAAACCTTATATTTAATTTAAATCTTTAAATTATTTTTTATTTACTTCTACATTGTCATTAAAAGCAATTGAACATTCTTGAGCATTTTGATACATTTACTATTCCTATACTCCATACTTATATTAATAAGCTGATTTTTGTATGTATTAATAACTGGCAATTCAGTTTCAATGAGAGATCCTTACATTCACGCGAATCTATAAGTTAATATGGCGGTCAATATGTCGGTCGGTCAGATAGTAGCCATTTTACTTCTCAATGGTTTTTTATGGAAATAACATCGTAACTTTTGGACCGATTCTAACGAGATTTGAAACCCTTATGTTGTTTTACATTCTCTTTCGAATATTATAATTTCCAATGTCCTTCCAGGGTTAGTCTAGAAAGTATTGAAAGTTTTGAAGGTGGTAAGGTCATATGGTCATAAATCAGAATAATTGAGAGCACGCAACGTAGGTCTGTTGAACTTGTTTGAGATCAAATTCTTAAGCTAAATTACTAACTTACCCTTGTCTTGTTGGAGGTATGTTGATGACATTTTATGACTTTGTCCTGATAATTATTAGGGTGTACCTTTAACTAAATTTAATAACTAATGCATCCGATTAAATTTACCCTAGAATAGGGGTAGGGAGCCTATGGCACGCGGGCAAACAGTGGCACGCTTGTAACTTTTTTCAGCACGATAAACTCCAGCTCACCTTTATTAAATAGAAACACCAACTTATTCCTAGGTTTTGGAAATACCTTATTAAAATAAAATTTATTGTGAAGAATACTAAATAAAATGGAATAAAGAAACAAGCAGACGATAGTTTGTAATAAAAATAGTGATCATAAAGAAACTACTAACATGTTAGTCAAATCAATCTAATTACAAGAATATAATACTGGAATATTTATGCTATTTTGGCTTATTTATTGTCTTATTAAAATTTGCTAAACTCCATTAACAATAATTCTTGATTATTGCAAACATTGACCGGAGATGGCAAAAAAGCCTAGAATTATGGTTTATTCTTTCGCTAATATTAGAAACATTGTCTTTAATGTGTGTGAGTAGACGTATATGCTGAAATTACACTCATAAACAGCATTAAAAATATGCATGTAATCAACAGGGTAAAAGAAATTTAATTAATTAATATTCGATGATCAAAATTGCTTAATTCTATGCTCATTTATCCTACTTGGCCTAAAATATTACTTTCAGTATTGTTTGATTTTACCGCTTCAGTGAGTTTTGATTTCATTAAGAAAGGATCCTATGGCACGCCGAATACTTAAAAGAAACTAAAGACTTAAAACACTAAAAACTTAAAAACAACACAAACTTAAAAGACACCAAATATTTAAAAGAACAAATACTTAAAAAACACCAAATGCTTAAAAGACACCAAATATCTAAGACTCAAAATAATTAGAGGACACCAAAAATCTTAAAAGACACCGAACACTTAAAATACAAAAAATGCTTAAAAGAGAGCAAATACTTAAAATACACCAAATATTAAGACACCAAATGCTTAAAGGACACCAAATACTTAAAAGTCACAAAAACTTAAAATATAAAATACTAGTTTGTTCTCTAAGACTTCAGATGGCACGTATTGAATTTTCGTTTGAAAGATTAGGCCGTTTGTGACACTCATACCTGAAAACCTTCTCCACCTCTGCCTTAGGAGGTGCAAAAAAACTGCACCCTTTCCTTCTCAAATATCTTAATCCATAGAACGGATCTTGCACAAATTCCTAAATACATCTTTATTTCAATCACTACAATAGTGTAAAACGCCATAAGAATTGTCTCGCATGAATACTTAGATAGAGAAATAGATAAACTTTATCACATCGATGTAAGATTATATTTCAGATAAATGTAAAGACTAAGCAAAAACATATTATTTTCTTCATGTGAACGATACCCTTAAAATGTTCGAACCCCAAAATATGTTGCCTTTGACAAAAAAAGGTTACAGTTGAATTCCTCGTCGCCTCCAACATGTTAAAGTGCATTTAAATATTACTCACGTCTACAAGGCATCCTTGTCAAGAATTTCTCTACCCGCCCATGAACTAACCGTTTATTCTACAAGTTGTAATTATTGTACATACTAAGAGTTATTATGAACAAACGGAAAGAACTCTATGTACGGTTAAATACACCAAGTTAATGTACTGCAACCATAGCGAACAATCTCCTTGATTTTTCATATCTATAAGTGTGTTCACGTAATTAAATGGATAGCGCCAAATCAATTGTTAGCTGTAACAATTATTTTTCTAGAAATATTCTAGAATGTGTATCAATATACACTACCGATCAAAATAAGAAAACAATCATTTTTCTATATCAAAATATTTAAAAAAATATGCTGAGTAGGTAAATGAAATTTCCTTGGTATGTACATAAAGGCATGCATTTAATGAAGATTTCATAGGATACAATCGTATATTCGAAAAATTATACTAAATAAAACTAACAAAATAAAATATGGACACGTGTGTATGTAATTAAATTTTTACAAAATTTTGTCTCTCTTTCTCTCTCTCTTTCTCTCTCTCTCTCTCTCTCTCTCTCTCTCTCTCTCTCTCTCTCTTTTTCTCTCTCTCTCTCTCTCTCTCTCTCTCTCTCTCTATATATATATATATATATATATATATATATATATATATATATATATATATATATTATTTTTTTTTTTTTTTTAAGACCATTGTGTATTTCGCCTTAATTAATTTTCTTTGGCAACCTTCTCTTCTTCTAACTATTTTCTTTATTCCATCTTGTAGATGGTGGATCACTTGTCCTGGATTCATCTCTCTTTTAAATGAATGTGTTAGATAAAAAACAAACTAAATTGCTGAGCTTTCGATCTTATTCGACCATCTTCGGAGCGTTTTGATATGTTCTTGTCTCCTTTACCGAACTCATTCATTTAAAAGAGAGATGAATACAGGACAAGTGATCCGCCATCTACATGATGGAATAAAGAAGATAGTTAGAAGAAGAGAAAGTTACCAATGGAAATTAATTGAGGCAAAATACACAATGGGCTTCAACAAATTTGCATTCAAGAAAGACTGCTACCCAACTACACTAATCTCTCTCTCTCTCTCTCTCTCTCTCTCTCTCTATATATATATATATATATATATATATATATATATATATATATATATATATATATATATATATATATATATATATCAGTTGAAAAAACTCATATAACGTGATTAACCAATAATTAAAAGGAACAAACATTTGATTAATCACATTTCTTAAATAAAGGCACAAGTTTCTGCCATGACATCGTCACCTGAATAACAATGAAGGCAAGACAGCACACGTAGAGTATATAAAGAAAGTAAACATAAAATATAAAGAAATAAAATGTATGAAACATTAAAAATTAAAATATGAACAAAAAAACTAAAGTATGACATAAGTAAAAGCATATGTATGAAGTAGTAATCCTATTAAATTGTCTTATTGTTTGTAGAAAGAAAAGGACATAATTTTAGAAATGCATTTATTAAATTTGTATTGTCCTTCTAAAATATCATAATTATATCAACGACAAGGATATGAATATACTCGGATGTGTCTTTTGATATAGGTAATTGTTCAAGTTATATATAAATTTTGTATTGGTAAAATGAATCCTAACATTAGAGCCATAATCTTCTCTCTACCCACTCCATTGTCGTTGATCTGTTTTTGGTCGCATGCCCCAATGCTGAGGGGAGGCCTACCTCCTTCAGCACCGGAGTATGCCTCCTTCTTCTTTTTTCTTTGTTTTTGTCTAGTGTGTGTCTTGTTTTGCCTTGGGTTTTTTTGTAGCCTGAATAATAAACTAAATTAATTACGGCAATTTATATGTTGGGTTTTAATCGCCGGATGGGCGATATAAAGAAAACAAATCTTCAATCCTCAAAGAATTACCATGTTTCTTCTACCAGCGATTTAGGACAGTCTTTACAGGAGATTAGATAGACCTCGTCATCCTAATACAACCAAATTTTCATGAACGTTCAAACTTTCTATTTTAACATTATAAAAATAAAATTGTATTATGTTACAAACGCGCAAGCAACTAATTCTATATCCAGCCCAAATTATGTAAAGATGGCCGATATGGCCACTGTTTTTTGTAAACAAACTACAACAATTTGTTCTCTCAAATGATACATTTTCAAATTTCTCCTAATCAGTTGCGGCTCGTAGCTAAAATTAGTGGGATCGCTGTAGCAAAAAAATGTTATCATTGTTTTAATATTTTGTAAAAGGAAATGAACATATAAAAATAAAATTCATATAATAAACTTGATAAAATCCTGAACAGAACAAAATCAAACATTTTTAACTTACTAATAGCCTAAATTGTTACAGTTCAAGCTTGATCCATTCATTTAAAAAGAAATCTATTCTTCTTGTTTGAATTTGCGCAAAAAGATTAATTTTTTTCTCCTTGATCTCTGAATGATTACTGGTGATTTTTTTTTCTCCATTGAAAGCACTGCAAGTGCATTTAGTCTTTCAGAATTCATAGTGCTCCTTAGAAACAAATTATTTTTCTCAGTGTTAAAAAGCAGCTTTCTGCCTCTGATGTAGTCATTAGTATTTTTATCAGTTTCGTAAATTGACTAAGAAGTTATTTCTTGGGGATGCAAGGAGGCCATAGTTAAATTTTATGTAAAATAAAAGAAACGAAAAAGATATGAATTAATTTCTGCACTTTATCACATTCAAGAATATAAATATGTTTTTAAGCACAACACACGCAGAGTCAAAAGGAAACACTACCTTCAACCAGCACACCAAGGTCGGCACTGCGTGAACCACAGTACTCTCTCGCCCTAGCGTGCAGCTTCCTATCTCGGACATGTGAGCATGCGCACAACCGCCAAACACCGCGTCGTTAGAATTGTGAAGCGCACAGTTCTATACAAGGATTTTTGTATATTTTCATAAACTAGTGAATGGCTCCCGACATTAAGCACTAAATTTAATTTATGAGCCATACAGTGAATCAAAAAGGCATTGGGATATTTTTCTTTGACCCTTTTTAGAAGTCCATTCAGTTCGCTTGCCATAGCATCATAAGTTTTAAAAAAAGAAATTCCTTATACTTTATTAAACACTGTTTTGGATAACCTTCGGCTGTACGATTAGCGCTTACGTTTATAAACCTAAGAAAAAGTTCGCAAACATTACCATCACTCAAGACGTACCGCCACAACAAAAGAAAGTTGTAAAAGTTTTAATATCAGTTGTCTCGTCTAAAATGATAGCCGCAAATGAAGAATCTTGTATTTTACTTTTAATCTTCCTTGAAATAACTCTGGCTACGCAATTAATCAAATCATTTTGGATTTTATTGGAAACACCAGAAAAAAAAACGCTGGACTCTTCTAAATGCAATGTTAGTAAGTGTGATAGAACGGGTTGAGGCCGCGTTAATTTCAACCACTATCACATGTTATTTAAAACCACGATGCTACCCACGTGCATCTTCGCTTTGAAGGCTGGGGCCTTATCGCAGCCACCTGAGTCAATGTTTAAACAAGGAGGTTTATCATCCCCCGTTCGCCCTATGCTCCGACCTCGCCAGATTGAGTTAGGCTTATGGGCAGATAAGGCATTGTTCCCAGGCCCGGCTGTGCATTCCCTCGAAGCTCCCACTCCATTGTCCCCCACGCCAAGGAGATGTCCTGACTTTTTATTTGGAAACTTTACCACTAAGAGCAGATTGGAGATCCAGATTTTCGTCGCGAAACATCACTACGACCCACTCTCACCCTGTGCGCCAAGGGACCTCAACCTCGAGATTCACCATCACTTGTCCAGAAGAAGGACAATATCCCTTGAGTGCCAAGGTTCAAGCCTTTCGTGACGCCAAGTCCACAAGGCTTCCTCTGTTGTTCAGAAAGAGAACAACATTAGAACAGCCATTGTTCTTGTGAGCCCGTTGACAAGAAACGGTTCTCCCCCCCCCCCCTGTTGTTCAGAAGAGAACAACGTAGAACAGCCATTGTTCGTTTGAGCCCGTTCGCCAAGAAACGGTTCTCACCCTTCTCCTGTTGTTCAGAAAGAGAACAACGTTAGAACAGTCATTGTTCGTTCGAGCCCGTTGACAAAAAACGGTTCTCACCCCCCCCCCCTCCTGTTGTTCAGAAGAGAACAACGTAGAACAGCCATTGTTCTTTTGAGCACGTTCGCCAAGAAACGGTTCTCACCCTTCCCCCTTGTTGTTCAGAAGAGAACAACATTAGAACAGCCATTGTTCTCGAGCCCGTAAACAAGAGACGGTCCCCCCCCTCCCCCCCTCACTGCTGTTCAGAATAGAACAACGTAGAACAGCCATTGTTCTTCAAGCCGTTCGTCAAGAAACGGTTCTCATTCCAAGACGCTACGTCAGGATCATTTAATTCCCCCCCCCCCCTTCTTCGGCTGGAACTCGCCAGCGGATCGAAAATTCCTTCACGTCGCCTTCCTCTGCACAACAAGTATAATTACGTAAGCCGAACGTTACCTTTGAGTATTTAACCCTTTTGTCAACTCTATCCTGTGCTTTAAATGGTTTAGCGAACCATCCCCTCCCTTTAACTTTCTATTTGTTTTACCTTTTTAAATATTTTAATCCTCGGATTAGCTCGAGTCCCCACGACCCTTTCCAATTCTCTGTTTATGTCAATATTTTCCGTTTTGTGTGTTGTTGATAGTTATTATTAATAAAACTCTATTTTATTAATGATAGCAATATTATTATCCTTGAGCTCAGTTCCTACTTCTTAAGCATATCGAAGATACATAATATCGGCCAGCCAGACATCCACGCACTCTAAGATAATTAAATAAGTTCCCTCAACGAATAGTTATATATGGTATATCGTCAAGAGTCCATTCTACGACAGTAAGGGATCGTCTTTCTTACATAAATTAAGCAACTCAACATAATTATCCTTATTTTCAGAATCTGTTGATTCATCATGGCCTCTGAATGCTAATTTCTGCTTGCCTAAAAAATAAATCACGTCTTTTTATTTTTTGTAAATCTCTAGTCTTTTTCACATTTTCATTAAAGATTTCCACATTCCTCTTGTGTTGGCTGTATAATAACAAATCAATTATCGTTTATCCGAGCCTAGTTAAGTCGATCGCAGATGTTATGTGAGAAGAAGAAAGTTCGTGTCTTTTGATTGCCTTATGCCGATTATATAAATCGGTAAAGCTAAATCAATTCCATATAATTATTTCGTTGTTAAACAACAAATACGGCCCGCAAAATAATTTTTGCAAGCAAGAACAAGCAGTTAGCCACTTTGTCTTTTCGTATTGCGCTTTATTAAATTTTCTAACGCAACGCTTTGTTTTCCCCGTTAAATATATGTCTGGAGTAGGCCTACCTTCTTTTAATCTTCTCTCTTTATCTGCAGGACTTTTCGAAGAAAAAATATTACCTAATAATTTCTCAAATATGCATATGCTATGTTTTTCTTTCACAATGGCTTCATTGTTCATTTCCATTATCGAGTTGAAGGATTTCACTTCAAATAGAACAATTAATTTAATAATAATAATTTACACAATAGTTAATTAATCAATGCACCAATAAAGTAGTATAAACTGTATTTGACAATCTTGCTAGCAAGCTGCGGTTATTTGTTTCCAAATGTCGCCAGAATTAGACAACTACTTAAATTAAGAATATTTATTCTATGTTGTTGCATTCTAATTCTTTCTCATATAAAGCTACCATGAAACTATAACTTCACAATAAAGATAAATTACTTTAATATCAATGTAAGATAAAGCATTTATTTAATTTTAGTAAAATAAAAATGTAATAATAATGAGACTCACCAGTATATAATAGAATTTCATAGAAAAAACGACCCTGATGCAAGAATCTGGAAAGTTCACTTTAAATCCTTTGCTAATTTCAATAACGCTCGAATTCGCTTACTCTCTGGGCAAATTACTCAATAGGCAAATTGCTTCCATTTCCCCATATATTATCTTGCTTTTAGATGTGAAGATGTAAACTTTTAGTTATATATACCTTTAAGTATCTAAGCACATCGTAAGTTGACCCTCTTTAAAAATAGGATGATCAAGTTAAGATAGTCCCTCCCATTTTACCAAGAAAGATCATCCCTCCCAAAGTTACACTAGTAAAGCTAATCCCTCCCAAGGATAAAAAAAAACTAACTGTTATAAAGTTTATTTTAAAACAATTAAAAATTTAAAACTTTGTAGAACTCCAGAAATTAAATTTTAATAACTTTATGAAAACGGTATTGTCGGCAATCGTATCGCAAAAATCATTGAAAACATGGTATTTATGTCTTTCGAGCCACATAAATTCCTGTAGATAAGAGTTTAGAGTTTCTCTCTTACATCCTCGCATGGATCTATGCTTATTCCAGTAGCTTTAAAATAATGATGTCATAACCTCGTATACCTCCCATTTTACCAAGTAAAGGTCATCCCTCCCCCAATTAACCAAACAGTTTTCCAAATAAAATAAGCAAAAACACTAGGATTCGCGTTATTATTAGAAGTATGCTTTTAGTAGGGATACTTTTGAACAGTTCATTATATTTATAATTACCTAACTTAAGTCGTATTTTCATTTTTTTTCTTCCTCTTATTTACTAGGGTAAGCATTACTTCCATTGACTGCATGCCTATGATATATATATATATATATATATATATATATATATATATATATATATATATATATATATATATATATATATATATTAATAAATTTTGTTGAAGACCATTGTGTATTTTGCCTTAATTAATTTCCTTTGGCAACTTTCTCTTCTTCTCACTATCTTTTTCCTTCCATTTTCTAGATGGTGGATCACTTGTCCAGTATTTATCTCTCTTTTAAATGAATGTCTTTGGTAAAAACCAAAACTAAATTGCTAAGCTTTCGATCTTATTCGATCATCTTCGGAGCGTTTTGAAATGTTCTTGCCTCTTCTACCGATGTAATGAGTGGAGTGAGGATCTGGCAGAAAGTGAAAGAAGATCAAGAACAAGATATATCAAAGCGATAAATATACAATGAGTTTTTCCATTTTACAAATATTAAAATTAAATACATATATGTAAAAAGAAAGAATAAATAGATAGGTGAAGTGGTGGTTATATTTTTATGAAAATTCAGCGGAGAAGAGTAACCTATAAGTATGAGTAGGAAAACAGATTCTCCCGGAATCAACGGGGAGGTCATCTTATCTATAATTCTATAATTTAAGATGGGGATTTTTTGAAAATTTATGTTTTTTTTGCTTAGTTAACAAATGACTTCGGGGGTTTTTGGAAATTCAAAGGATTGAAATAGTTAAAAAGAAGAAGAAGAAGAAGAAGAAGAAGAAGAATAAGATATGGATAAAGATGAAGATGAAGAAGAAGAAGATATAGATGAAGAAGATGAAGATGAAGATATAGATGAAGATGAAGAAGAAGATGATGAAGATATAGATGAAGAAGAAGATGAAGATGAAGATGAAGAAGAAGATGAAGATGATGATGAGATAAGGAAGATGAAGAATATGAAGAAGATCAAGAAGATGAAGATGAAGATGAAGATGAAGAAGATGCAGATGAAGAAAAAGGTGTTCAGGGTGTTAAAATAAAGTCTATAAAGGGGATTAAAAAAGCGGTTAAGATTAGCAAATAAGGCCGTAGGCCACACACCCGCAGGGGTACCTGTGTAACCAAGCTCTTCCTGTTAAAGAAGAGAACAGCGGCTTATAAGTACTATATATTGCTTTTAAAATACATGAAATGTTTTTAATTTTTGTTATATAAATTTAGTATAAATTTTTAGGAATAATTTTTTAAAGTAAAATTTTGATATAGACACATTACATTCATAAGAGATTTGATTTATTTTAGCACTTACAATTTTAGTTCTTTTTTGTCATAAATTTTTTAATGTAAATTTTTGATATAATCACATTACATTCGCTTTAAATTATTTTAGCACTTACAATTTTAGTTGAGGTTTTTTTGTTGTTGTTTTTTGTCCTAAAAATTTTTAGTTTAACTTTTTGATGTAATCACATTACATTTGATTTAATTTATTTCAGCACTTACAATTTTAATTGAATTGTTCTTTTAGTCATGTTTAAATATATTAATTGTTCTGATTTTATTATTTCCTCTAGCTTCATTTAACACTTTATTTTGGTAGCTTTTTATGTTATTACTATATACATACACACTTGAGTTAAATTATTATCTTATCTGTTAAATAGTTGTACTTATATTTTTATTCTCGTTTAGCTTATTCATTAATTTATTATTCTATATTTTACACTATTAGACCCTTGCTAATTTTTATCTACTCGATTCATTCACTTTTCGCACTTTAGATTGCTTATTCTAGACACTCTAATTTGTTCAATTATTTGCACTTTTGATAACTTGTTTTAATCACTTTGATTCGTTCACTTTTATATATTTGTTCACTTATTGCTAACACTTGCTAATTTATTTGCAGTTAAACATTACCTCGATGTCTTGTGGCCATTTTTCATTTCCTTAAAGACAGACAAATCGATGGTGTGTACGCACGAGTTCGGGATGTAAATCGCGCGCTCCATCAATACTCCACCTATTTCCTTCGGGGACCATCGTCCGCTGTAAGTCCATTTGTATTTGCCTCTGCTGATTCCGGCGAGCATTTTTCATGATGTCCCTTAGGTGGTCAGCATTAAAGGGGACCATGGACTTTAAGGTCCACGTCCTTGGCGTCGAAGAAACAGCCCCGAAGAAGCATATCCCTTTTCTCCGTGAGGGGAACTCCCGGATACTTTAGGATTTCCTCTTCGTCTGAGCTTTCTTAAGATTGGCTTGTTTCCTCTTCTTTCTTCGCCTCTTGTTCCACTTCTCTTTTCTTTTTCCATTTTTGTTTTTTCTTCTGCGTGAACTTTTTCGTGTTTCCATTATTTTCTAAGTCTTCTTCCTTTGTTACTTCTTCCTCCGAGTTTTTTTGGTGCCGATTTACAATTTTTTCTTTTTCATTATGCTTTTGCTGGGGCTCGTCGATGAATTGTATCTTTAACATTTCCTGCGATGCGGGGTTGGGTGTGAACCATAGCTTTTTCTCAAACCCGTTCCTTTGCAAGAGGTGCTTTAACTCCTTTACAAAGGAGCCGGAGTTAGCTAAATTCACCAAGTGAGCAAAGATGATCATGGTCATAATCTCCTTGGACTTACCTGGCATTACCAGTTTTGGGGCCGAGTTTACTGTGCCATTGGTCTTGGTTGTTGCCACTGCCTCGACGTATGTCTTGGATTTTGCCTCCTTTACCTTATTCATCACTTCCAGTTTTGCCCGGATAGCTTCCTTGCGGATGGGACACCTCATGGCCATGGCCTTGTGGTCCTCTCTGCAGTTAGCGCATTTTGGTTTCTCGGAAGTGCACTCTTTCCATCCGTGACCGAGTCTGGAACAGATGTAGCAAGTGACGTCAGCCGCCATACACTATTTAGTGGGGTGTTGCTCCACGGCAAGGCAGCGTTTGCAGGACTCGAGCAGGATAAAATCCTTCGCTTCAACCGGTTCTGAGCTATAGGAAGGAAGAATCCGAAGAGTCCATCCTCCATGGCCTTCTGAGCCATCTCGATGTTCTCAAGGATTACTTTAACAATGTTATTTCCGATTTTTTTTACTTTGTCTATTTTAGCCCAATTCTGCTGTTTAGTTACCTCTACCTTGATGTCCTACAAGAGTTGTCCGTGAAGAACAGGTCGAATCTCCTAAGTATGATGGTACGGTGGGCGAGGATTTCTTTGGGGATAACAGCTTCGAGGCCAATCATACGTAGGGGCTCATTGACTTCCTCAATCCCAATTTTTCGATATCCTCGTCCTTCCAAAATACTGCTGCGTAGTCGTTGGGGGTATCAATAAGCCTAATTAGGGCTATATTGAGCATACCGAAGATGGTTTGCATGATTTGGGGAATTGGTGCTTTGGAAGCTCCCCTGATAGTGCGGAGGGGTACCCTCTTGTAGTCCCGGTTGGTAGCCCCATGGCCCCCTTCGGGCTTTATACTCCTCTTAGTGCAAGTATAGACCATCTTCTTTTAGAGGATATTCTTCTTTCGAATCACGAGTGTAGTAACTTGTAATTCCAATTACAGTTACTTTTTATTATGTATATATGTTTGTGTGTTCGTCTTGTTTTAGGTGTTCCTATTCCGAGTTTTAGTGTATAGTCTAGTTGCCTATGTTAGCAGTTATGGCTTGACCGTCACTGCTTTTGGATCTGCAACTACTACTCCTACTACTCAGTTACTATTTCATACTTACCAACTGGACATAGGCCTACGTGACACATACTTTAGTAACTTACCTACCTGACTCTACTGACGTGAACTCTGGAATTACTGATTCAGTAAAGTGTGTTAGGTTTGAGTTCATCGTCATCTAAGGTGAGTTGTACTCGTCTATTGCATTGTAATTATCATGTGTCTGTTGTCCATGTCCCTTGTTATTTGTGAAGCCCGGAACGTGCTTACGAACTAATATCTATTTTATTAATATCTATTTTACATGGGCTCTCACATAGTAGAGACGAGGTATTCTTTCTTATGGCTAGAATCTTTGTGTTTATGTCCCGAAACTTATGTGTTCGCAGTCTCTGTTGTTCTTAGTTGTGCATCGCGTGAACTTGGTTTTGCTGTTCATTCATTTTTGACCTAGGTTACCTATTTTCTATATTGTAAGTACAGATTCTATATTTGTGTACTTGTGCTTCTATTAACTATGGCTCAAATAGTCAGCATAGCGCTTTTTGATGACTCTATTGAAGATTTTGACACATACTGCTCACGTGTTGATTTCTACTTCATAGCCAATAAAATCAAAGATGAGTAGAAGAAGGCAGTGTTCATTACACTTCTGGGGTCTAAATTATTTTCTTTGCTTCAAAACCTAGTGACACCAAAAAAAGCTAACTGAAGCCACCTATGATGAAATTGTGACTGCACTCAAGAACCATTTCAAACCTAAAGTTGTCATAATCTATGAGAAGTTCAAATTTCACAATAGATCTCAGGATCAGGGCCAGTCTGTGGCTGACTTTGTGGCTGGTTTGAAGAGCTGTGCCCGCACCTGTGAGTTTGGCACCTCACTTGATGATATGTTGCGAGATCGTTTTGTGGTGGGTTTACAAGATGAAGCTACCCAATGTGCTCTGCTAAAAGAGACTACTCCTACTACTTAGTTACTTTCAGAAAGCTGTTAGTATAGCCACTGCTAGAGATACTGCAGCCAGAGATGTTAGGGAGATGAGTCGTAGACACGCTACCCCTGCCTATGCTACGCACTATTCTACTAATCGAGGCAGAGATAGACCTACTAGTGCAGAAACTTCTAACGCTAACAATACTTATTTGCCTTGCGCTCCATGCTAAGGGGGGGGCAAGATGCATTGGAGAAGGGATGTCCATGAAAGAACAAAGAACGTTTCAAGTGTGGGAAGAAGAGGTACTCGAAAATTTTTTGTAGGAATCCTTCCTCTTCACCTAAACAAAACCTCAGGTTAAATCTAACAAAAAGTCCCAAGCTACTAGCAGAGTCTCGGTTCCGTAGTCTGAGCAACTGCCACATAAAAATTTTGCCTCTACTTCTAACTATAGCATACTATAACATGTATATAACAATTATATTTTCAAAACTGAGAGTTCAAATACTATTACTGTTCCTATTACTAGAAAGATTTTTATTAATGGTGTACCTCTAATTATGGAGTTAGACATTAGAGCAGCTAGATCTCTAATAAGTAACAATATCTACATGTCTATGTTCGGGTCAGCCCGCCCCGCTCTTCATGCCACTGAATCAACCCGCCCCACTTTCCATGTCACTGAAACTAGGCTACATGCTTATGGGGGTGTACCATTAGCAATCAAGGGGGAGATACAAGTAAATGTTGCTGTGACCTCAGGTCAAAGTCAGAGAGAAGCTGCCATTATTGTCGTTGATGGAAATGGACCCGCACTTATGGGTTGTGATACGAGTATGCTCAACCTGCTCAATATTTCTAATTTTTATATTAACAAGACCTCTATTGCTTCATCTTTTGTCAAATTGTTTCCTGATTTGTCTGCACCAGGGTTAGGATGTTTTTTCAGACGGGGAGGTTTCTCTGTCCGTGGATCTGAATGTGGCTCCTAAATTTTGCAAGCCACGGACAGTGCCCTATTCACTAAGATATAAGGTGGAAGCAGAGCTCAAGAGGTTGGAGGAGAGGAACATCATTTCTCCTGTTCCCTATTCTAAGTGGGCAGCTGCAATTGTGCCAGTGTTGAAACCTAATGGTACTGTCAGGATTTGCAGTGACTACAAGCTTACTGTCAATCTTGCTCCGACTCTGAATACCTATCCTATTTCACGGTTAGAGGATCTGCTGAGTTCACTCTCTGGCCTAAAAAATTTTTCAAGTTGGAGATGTCGCAAGCCTATGCGCAACTCCAATTGGATGAATGCTCCAAACCTTACACTACTATCAATACGCTAAGAGGACTGTTCCGGTACAACCGCCTGCCTTTTGGTGTCTCATCGGGTCCAGGTGTTTTCCAGAGGACTATGAAATGGTCGCTGGTAGATCTCCCAGGTGTGCTGTGCTACTTGGACGACATCCTCTTATGGGGGTCATCAAAGCAGGAGCATGATGACCGAGTTGGAGGTGTCCTAAGTCGACTACAAGCTAAGGGTCTTAAGTTACAACCTAATAAAGGCTCATTTGGTATCAAGTTGATGACTTACCTTGGTTACATACTCTCTAATACAGGTATTAGAACAGACCCATCTAAGGTCCAAGCCATCAGTGATGCTCCTCGACCTACTTCAGTGAAGAAACTACAAGCTTTTCTGGGAAGTATCGGTTTCTACAGAAGATTTATTCCTAACTCTTCCACCATTGTTGAGCAACTAAACCTGCTATTTCATTCAAACTCTAAATGGACTTGGGGCCAGGAGCAAGAGAGAACTTCTTACCAAGCCAGGCATCTACTACTCAACTCTGAGGCTCTCATCCTATTTGACCCTAAGTTACCTTTGGTAGTGGTGGCAGACAGCAGTGCCTATGGCTTCGGAGCTGTACTATACCACAAGGTTCATAAGCAAGAGCGACATATCTGCTTTGTCTCCAGAACTCTTACTTTAGCTGAGGGCAACTATTTACAGCTGGAGAAGGAGGCACATGCCATGATTTTTGCACTCAACAAATTTCATAACTACTTATGGGGTTAGCAGTCTACACTCGTGAGTGGCCACAAACCATTGCTAGGAATCTTCTCTCCTACCAAGTCTATCCCTGCAATGGCTTTAGGATGGATCCAGAGGTAGGCTTTAATTCTGCAGGCCTGCAAGTTTTAACTTGTGCATTGCTCAGGAGCTATCTTGGGCAATGCGGATGCTCTAAGCCGGCTCCCATTGCCATCTACGCAGTGCGATGTGGTTCTTGTCTTGGGAGAATGGCAAGCCCTTGTTATTCTTTTAGAAGAGCTTCCTGTCGCTGCTACCACTATTGCTAACCATACCAAACTAGACCCTCTATTATCTAAAGTGCTGCGTTACTCTGAGCTAGGATGGCCAGTGTCAATCTTGGATGGTACTATGAGTCCTTACTTTTCCCGTCGTGATGAGCTCAGCATGGTGGGAGGATGTGTCCTGTGAAGGCTACAGGGTAATTGTGCCGCCTAAACTTCGCTCTGCTATGCTCCAAGAACTACACTCAGGACACGTTGGGGCCTCTCGGATGAAGGAGTTTTCACGCAGTTATTTCTGGTGGCCTGGGCTGAATAAGGACCTTGAAGAGCTTGTTCGTTCTTGTCCCCACTGCTTGGCTCACAGACCTATGCCTCCTAAGAGTAAGATTCATCTATGGGAGTGTCAAAAACATCCGTAGCACAGATTGCATCTTGCCTACCCTGGCCATGTCAACTCAAGTATTTCCTTATTTCAGGAGGATGTTTACTCCAAATGGGTATAAATTCATCCTACTAAAAACCCTTCTACAGCTGAGAGTGAAATGTCTATGGCATTGTTTTTCTCATCTTGGATTGCCAGTGTCCATAGTATCTGAAAATAGTACCTGCTTCACCAGTGTAAAGTTCCAGAACTTCTTAAGGAACAATGGCATCCGACACACAACTTCTGCCATATACAAGCCATCCACCAATGGACTTGCAGAAAGGATGGTAAGAACATTCACGGATGCACTAGCTACTTCAGATGATCCAATGGACATTTTTTTAGACAAATTTCTTTTCAAGTATGGGATGACTCCACATGCTAGTACAGGGGTGTCTTCTGCAGGGATACTATTTGAGTGACGACTGTGCTGTCGCCTAGACTTGCTTTTGCCTACAGAGCAAGTAAAGCAGAGGGTCACTACCAAGCAGGATATTCAGCGTGATAGTCGACAGTCTAAGAGGTATATAGAGTTGTCTCCTAGGCATGGTGTCATTGTTTGCAACAATGCCTCAGGACCAGCATGGTTGCCAGCTAAAGTCTCTAAGCAGTCGACTTAAGCTGCTAATATTGGACCTCTCCTTACATCTCACTAGCCATCTAATCCCTCTCAGGAGAGAAATGCCCCTTAGCCACCTCCTGTTGCAACCGAGTCAACACCCAGCCCATTGCCGGAGGTTGAACCTCCTGACCCTATACCTGAGCCTACTATGCCAGCTCAGCCTACCGTCGTCTACCAGAGCCACACGCCCTGTGGACCGTATGAATTTGTAGGGTCCCATCTTGGGGGGAAGGGGTGTAGTAACTTGTAAATCTAATTACAGTTACTTTTTATTATGTATATATGTTCGTGTGTTCGTCTTGTTTTCGGTGTTCCTATTCTGAGTTTTAGTGCATAGTCGAGTTGCCTATGTTAGTAGTTCTGGCTTGCCGTCCCTGCGTTTGGATCTGCAACTACTACTTCTATTACCTAATTACTATTTCATACTTACCAACTGAATATAGGCCTCGTCACGCATACTAAAGTAACTTACCTACCTGACTCTACTGACGGGAACTTTGGACCTATTGATTCAGTAAAGTGTGTTAGGTTTGAGTTTATCGTTATCTAAGGTGAATTGTACTCGTCTATTGCATTGTAATTATCATATGTGTCTGTTGTTCATGTCCCTTGTTATTTGTGAAGCCCGGAACGTGCTAACAAATCCAAATGGTAAACTTGGCTACTAATATCTATTTTACATGGGCTCTCACAACGAGGTTCGAATATGAGATTGTCTGTTGAGGGCGTCTTGTTTGACAAACAACTCCAATCATTTTTAAATAACCATTGCCAACATTCGGATAAAACTGAAAGTAATCATAGAGAAGTCAACCAGATGTCCACTGGCTATAAAATAGATGAAAAAACATTAAGGAGATTATTAACCGTAACATCAAGGTCAAAAACCAAACGGATAAAATCCAACTCATCATCTATTATAAAACAACAAAAGCCAGTAATCTTTTGATGAAAAATAACATCTGATTAAACTCCTCGAATGTCAAGTCCACCAACATTGTTTACCAGTTCATCTGTCCCGACAAAGACTGTAAGCTTTATAAAAATTCAAAATATATTGGCATGGCAACTACCACACTTTCGAGATGGTTAATTATACATCTACAAAGCGGAGAGCCTAAGAACCCTATGGAGAGTGTTCATAATATTAACCTAACGAGAGATATGCTCGTTGATAACACCATTATTAAAAGAAAAGAGGTTAATGAAGCGAGGCTTAACATCTTAGAAGACAAATTAATAAATTAAGACAAGCCGGCCATCAACAGTCAAGGGACAAGCTGGAATCACACATTAAAGCTATTTTAAAAATTCCACGCACACGAGTGGCTCATTTCCTCTAACGTTACGTTTAACCAGGGCTGAATAAATACCCCTTAAAAATCGTTTTTTTCCACTTTTTGCCAAATCCACACTCCACTCATTACATCGGTAAAGGAGGCATGAACATTTCAAAACGCTCCGAAGATGATCGAATAAGATCGAAAGCTTAGCAACTTAGTTTGGTTTCTACCAAACACATTCATTTAAAAAAGAGATAAATACTGGACAAGTAATCCAACATCTACAAAATGGAATAAAAAAGATAGTTAGAAGAAGAGAAAGTTGCCAAAGGAAATTAATTAGGGAAAATACACAATGGTCTTCAACATAATTTTCATTCAAGAAAGACTGTCTCCCAACTGCACTAATATATATATATATATATATATATATATATATATATATATATATATATATATATATATATATATATATATATATCACGAGAGGTAACACTTTAATAATTATAAATATTTGTGCATACCACGTAAGGAAAAAAAAAATTCATTCGTTAGTACTTACAAACTCAATATGGTTTACAAAATAGAGAGACACCGTATCTATACCAAGCAATATTTTCCCTATATTTTCCCTATATTTTTTATGCTCTCTGATAAGTCTGATTTGAAAAAAAGAAAGGTAGGATTGGATCTAAGTGAAACAAAGTGGGGCTTATATTTACATTACTTTCCTTTGAATCCTTCCTAATTTCCATCACAAAGGAGAGAAATGTAAATATAAGCTATGGTTTGTTTTCATTAGAGCCAGTCTTATCTTTCTTTCTTAAATCAGAATTATCAGAGGTCATAAAAAATCTGACCTCATAGGGAAACCATTGCTTTGTATAAATACGGTTTCTCTATTTTGTAAACCATTGTGAGTTTGAAAATGTTAAAACAACGAAAGTACAAAGTCCGGTAACACTTCAATTTTGCGGCGCACGGTAGGTGGCGCTGTTTATAGGCTACAATTTGTGGCTATAATATGTCCTATGACGTCAGACGGTAGCGTTAGATGCGAACAATCACGGAGTTATATTTTTTTGGATACTGTATAGAAGTATATACTTGGAGGTTGAATTTACTCGGTTTTTTCCTATTATATTTTTCGTATTTTTTGTTTCCCTGCGAACCACAACAGTTTTTTACTGGCAGAAGAATCTGGTAACCTAATGACAAACGATACTTACTCACTTACGTAAAACGATTAATTACGGAATGGGACCCGCGAAAAATGTATCCCTACGCGCTAATTGTTTGAAACGGCACCGCTGTTGCTTGTTTTCGTTTACATATATTTTATCGCAACGAAACGTTAAATTTTCTAAAAAATTTAAATTCGCACTGCATTTCGGGCATTTTATAGTTTTCTCGATTAGTTTAGGCGCCTCTAAAAAATCCAAAAGATTTTCGCGGTTATGCAAAATAAACCCGAATTCGAATAAGCACAACTAGAGCATGACGAAACCTAAACATTTGCGCAGCAGGTCATATTTATAGTTACGATGTTGCCAGTAAAAAGTCATTAGAGTTCGCAGCGAAACAAAAAATACGAAAAGAAAAAAGAGGAAAAAACAATAAAAGACATCAAGAAACCTTACCTAACTTAGAAAAACTATAAACGAGCAGCGGCGCAGATATTTAGTAAATAATACAAAATAGAGGTTACAAAACCCAAAACAACAAAAAAAATATAACACCGTGTTTGGTCATATCTGAAGCTACCGTCTGACGTCATAAGACATATATTGTAGCCAAAAATTTTAGCCTACTAACAACGCCACCTACCGTGCGCCCTTAATCTGAAGTATTAACCAAAGTCCAATCAATTTTACTTTTTCCTTACGTGGTATGCAAATATTATAATTATTCACGTGTTGCCTCTCGTTATTTATATATATATATATATATATATATATATATACAATGGTGTGGCAATCAAAACCAGGGATTGAGTAGAACAGTGGGGCATTTGAAACCCGGGCCTTGAGTAGAATGGTGGGGCATTTGATACTAGTGCCTTGAGTAGAATGGTAGGGCATGCAAACCTAGGCCTGGAAGGAATGGTGTGGCATTCGACACCCGGCCCTTGAGTAGAATGGTTGGGAATTCGAAACTCGGGCATTCTGTAGAATAGTAGGGCATTCGATACCCGAGCGTTGAGAGGAAGTGTGGGTCGTCAAAACCGGGGCTTTGTGTAGAATGGTGGGGCAATCAAAACCGGGCCCTTGAGTAGAATGGTAGGGCATTCGAAACCCAGGCCCTGAGTAGAATGGTAGGGCATTCAAAAACGTACCTTGATAGTCAGAAGGGCAGGGCAATCGAAACCAAGGCCTTGAATAGAATGATGGGGCATTCTAAACCAGGGCCTTGGTTAGAATTGTGGGGCATTCGATACCCGGCTCCTGAGTTTTATGGTGCGGAGTGAATGTTGGGACATTCGAAACCCGCGCTTTCAGTAGAATGGTGGCGCATTTCAAACCAGGGTCTTGAGTAGAATGGTGGGGCATTCGAACCCAGGCCTTAACTAGAATTGTGCGGCATTCGAGACCCATGCCTCCATTAGAATGGTAGTGCATTCAAAACCCGAGCATTGAGTAAAATGGTGGGGCATTCGAAACTCGAGCATTGAGTAGAATTGTGGATCCTTCGAACCCCGGGCCATGAGTATTGTGGTGAAGCATTCGAAACCAGTTATCCATCCTTACTGATGGATAACCGGAGTCCCCCTATGGCAGCACTCATGTCCACATATCCCTACCAGGGATCACGAATGGTTCAGTATCACTTGTTGTGTCTAAATTACAACACAGACACATTTCACCACCGGCAAAAACGACCGAACCTGTCAGCATTCAGCTAAAACGTGTCATTCCGATCTTTATGTGCATTTCATTATCTGGTTGTGGTCTTTCGTCCATGAAGCGAGGGAAAACGCATCCTAGAGTCAATTCATATTAGTGTTTTGGGTTTTATATTATTATTAAATACAAATTTATTAAAAATTTAGTAAATACCAATTTATTAAAAATCTATTAAATATTAACTTATTAAATAAGTTATTAAATAAAAGTATATTAAATACAAATTTATTAAATACCAATTTATTAAATAATTTATTATATACAATATATTAAATACAAATTTATTAAAAATTTATTAAATACTAATTTATTATATAAGTTATTAAATACAATATATTAAATGCAAATTTATTAAAATATTAAATACTAATTTATTATATAAGTTATTAAATATAATATATTAAATACTAATTTATTAAAATATTAAATACTGATTTATTATATAAGTTATTAAATACAATATATTAAATACTAATTTATTAAATCAGTTATTAAATACAAGATATTAAATAAAATGTCTTAAAAATTATTTGATAAGTTATTAAATACCAATATAGTAAATGCAAATTTATAAAATACAATATTTATTAAATACAAATTTATTAATCAACAATTTACTTAAATTTTAATTAATTAAATACAATTTATTAAATAAAAACTTAATAAATATAAATTTATGTATGTGTTGGAAAAGTAAAATAAACATTAAACAATATCACACTGTATAATCATGAACAATTTTAGTTAATTAATCCTTCCAAAAGCCTATTTGGCATCAATAAATTAAAGGGCAGAACGTGAATTTATCTCATGGTAAAAATTATTCGAATCAGATTATTTGCCCAAATCGAATTGCACTAGTCGTAATTCAATCAATATCTTTCTTAGAGAAATAAATAAAAAAAAAGAATTACTAAAAGAAAATTATTTACAGATCGTACAAAGATGTGTGGAAAATACCAGATTAAACAATAAGGCAGATAATTGAAATGTTAAAGACCGAGAGGGCAAACAACTCTTGAGAAAGTTGTTTACAAGCACTTACAATTAAAATCTAATCCATGAAGCCCGAAGATGTTTCAAACATTTTTACCCCATTACTAATTGTGAAGAAGAATGAGAGTAGTAACCCACAGAGAAGAAACTGTAAAGTAAAGATAATGAGGAAAATATAAGGATACAGGAAAAAGATGTCCACTCAATCGGACCATGACCAGAATGAACCGATCTTATCCAAATTCAACGAGAACACATAAAAATAACTACCAGTATTCTTAAGCAGAAATTAATTCCAGCTGGTTAAACTCCTAAGAAATATATTTAAAATATTAACCACGAATAAAACAAGTATTCTCCTATTTGTATACTCGGGTTACATCTTTCATACATTTTCCTCTATCTTGACAATTAGCTTTACGAACCACTATTGCTTTCTAAGGGGTTTACTCTCTAAATTTTGTTTTCCTTTTATTAAAAAAAAGAGGTACGTTGATCAATCTTTTATATACAATTTAATCAAAGATTTAAACAAAGATCCAGTCAAGGTAATAAAAACTATTGTTAACAGTATAAACAAGAGTAAATGAAGTATAAACAAAGAACGACAGCAAAATGTTCCTTTAAATCAAGTCCTCCAAACAACCCATAAAGATGATATGGTGATCCAAGTGTTTTCCGACATGATCAAGAGCCAGGTGTGATATGACACAAGTATCGAAGTGGCCTGGACACTTACAACATAGAATCGCTGAGGAGCTGAAGCTCGCGAATTAGGAAAGGAGCCTTAACGGAAGGTCCCGAAAAAAGTGAAAGTGTTTCAGATCAAAAGAGGCGTGGTTGAAGAACGGGCATTGAGGGAGGTACAAAGGACATGGTAGTTAGAGCGCTTACGTGGAGGACAGGCAAGCATACAAAGGTCATGATACAGTGCTTACGTGGAGAAAAAGCGAGAGTACAACGTTCATGATACTAACATCGCTTACGTGGAGCACCAGCAAAAGTACAACGGTCATGATACTGGCAGCGCTTACGTGGAGAAAAAGCAAGAATACAACGCTCATGATACTGGCACGCTTATAGGGAGTATTGGCAAAAGTACAGCGGTCATAATACCCGCAGTGCTTACGTGGAGGACCAGCAAGAGTACAACGGTCATGATACTGGCAGCGCTTACACGGAGTATCGGCAAGAGTATAATGCTCATGATACCGGCAGCGCTTACTGGTACTTATTTTAGGCGCTGCCCAACCCTGTATGTTGTACTCTTGCTGGTTCTCCACGTAAGCCCTGCTACTACAATGTCCTTTGTACCTTCCTCAATAGCCGTTCTTCGTACACGCCTCTTTTGATCTGCTACACTTTCGCCTTTTCGGGACTTTTGAATAAGTTGCCTTCACTTGCATATGTGCACTTCTTTCCATATTTTCTCCGAGCAAAGGGGTGGCAGATAAATCATGGGAAACCATGCGGCAGTTGCCATCTCATGAATGGTGTGCTTCGGGACCCAACACAAGCAGGTATAGCAGCAGAAGCTCTATATCTTTCAAACTATTTAATTTCCTCAATCTTCCCATTTCTTTAGGGAATTCTCCTTACAAACATTCTTCATTTTTTGTCCTTTTTAATTATCGATTTAAAGTCACCCACAAATCCATATTTTCTGCAGGTTTCTGTGGCAACCTTGCGCTAGCTTCGTGTTCCGGCCATAGAGGCAATTCCAACTGTCTCATCTCTTGTGAGGCGCATTTTGGAAGGTTAGGAACAAAATAAGGTTAGGTTAGGTTAGGAAAAAAAATCAAATTAGGTTAGGTTAGTTCAGAAACAAAATTAGGTTATGATGGGTTAGGTTAGGAACAAAATTAGGATAGGTTAGGTTAGGTAAGGTTAGGTTTGGTTAGAAAAGAAATTAGGTTAGGTTAGAAATAAAGTTAGTTTTGGTTAGGTTAAGAACAAAATCAGATTATCTTAGGTTAGGTTAAGTTTGGTTATGAACGAAATTAATTTATATTAGATGAGGAACAAAATAAAGTAGTGGGGTTAAGTTTAGTGAATATTTAGACTGCAAATAGCTCGATTATTCAAAAGAGAAAAGTGGTTCACTAAACACCGAGAGATATAGCTCCTCCCCCCCAAAAAAACACCCCCTTTTGTTAGATAATTATGAAATGTTGATTTTTAATATTTTCATCAGTTGCCATGACCATAATGGCAGACACAGTAACAAGCAGGGAGGTAATTACTTCTTGCCTCCTATCTAGGGGTACTGCTCAGCTACTGTCTGAAAGGAGGTATCTAAAGCAAAGAGAAGAACGGAAGCATCATGACGGGTGTAAATGGCGCATCCTTCTGTCCGGCCCCCATCCCGTAGTGATGGGGTCGAGAAACCTTTATACCTCGGAAGGGTGGGAAGGGAGCACGCGCCTAACATGGTCTACTACAAAAGGATAGGTAACGGAGAACGGGAGGATATGAGCATCCACAGCTCTTCCAGGAGTCCGCAGCAATTCATTTGAAGGAATATGCTCTCCAGGTCTAGCTCGGAAGGGACGCGGGGCCCTTTTCGAAGAGAAGACCCTCACGGGAATGGCCGTACGCTTCCTGGAGACAGAACTTCGGGCTCTGTTAGCCGGACAAGGCGTTGCAGGTGTTGTCACCTTTGAAAACTTATCTGGGGAGGTTGGTCTCGCTATGCGAGTCTTTTTCTACCTTCACCTTAAAATCTTTGGCAGGCGAGCGGCTTCGGAGATGAGGATCTCTCCTTTGGGGGATCCATCATCTCCCAGCCACCTATTCCAGCCTTGGGTGGGGGCTTAGGAGCCTAAGCTCCTTTGGTGTTGTCCTCATTTCGGGGAGCAGCTTTAGGAACCCCGTAAGACGGCCTCATGACTACCATCATGAGTGCTACCTCCTGTGAGTCTAACGACTTGGTGGAGGCGTGTGGACGTTTCTCCTTACAGGAAATGGTCTTGTCGAGGGAGTTGGAGAAGCCCTTGTTTTATTTGAGAATAAGTGTGGACTCTTTGTGCTACCTGTTCTACTAGGAGAGCGCCCTGGGAAAGCAGAAGCCATAGAATGGTTGAGAAGGAACACGGGAACGACCATGCTCGTAGACATGGAGGGGCAAGGAGCAGAGGGAGCAACGCCAGGCGCACCAGGGCAAAGTCCTCACCCTCACAAAATGAGAGACGATCCGTAGCCTGAGTGGCCAGGATTTCCTTCTCCTGAAGATATGCACCTCATTGCTTTAAAGAAGCTGAGTGAGGCTCTTTGCCATTGACACACTTGGCCATACACGATACGGACACACGAGGGGCGGTCAATAAGTTTTGCAATTTGGATATAAGGAAACGAAATATGAGGAAAAGTGTTTGATTATTTTTCAATATAACTACCTTTGAATTGAATGCACTTACGCCACTTGTCCCTGAGGCTTCGAATTCCAGACAACCAGAAATCTCCGGACTGCTGTTCAATCCACTCCTGGACGGCGAGCTGGACAACTTCATCGTCCCCAAACTGGCATCCACGCAGTGCAGCCTTGAGCTGGCGGAATAAAAAGTAGTCGCTAGGGGCTAGATCTGGACTGTAGGGGGGATGGTTGAGCTCTTCGAAGATGCGCGTGCGCAGGGCAACTTGTGCAACTCTGGTCTTGTGGACTTTGACTACGTTAAAGTTGATCATATGGCGTGAGGTTTCTAGGGATCCAACGGGAAGAGAGCTTGGTCATGGCTAAATTGTCATGGATGATGTTGATAACACTTCCATGTGATATTCCAAGTTCTCGCTCGATTTCTTCGACCTTCACCTGTCGATTTTCGAAGATCCTCCTCTCCACACGGGCCACATTGTCCTCGTTAGTCACGTCTGACGGGCGTTCTGGACGGAGGTCATCTTCAAGGGACTCACGACCATGGCAGAACTCCCTATTCCAGTGAGCAATGGTTTCATAGGAAGGGTCGGTGTCGGTGTACACTGTAACCATGCATTGATCGATCTCTTTTGCATTCTTGCCTTCCTTGGTCAAAAATCTGATCTCTGCGCGGTGCTCAACCTTCTCCATTGTTGAAAAATTTGTGATTGACGATCTGCGATCAGCTAGTGCTTCTTAAATAGACGATGCAGGGGCGTGCGGTTGCAGGACCTGACTTTTCATAACTTGTCCTAACACCCCCACAAGCAGCGATCCCCCTTCCTCTGTTTTGCCCTACCGATTTGCAAAACTTATTGACCGTTCCTCGTATCGTGTATGGCCTTAAAGCAACTTACACAGACTTCAGCGACAAAAGTCAATTTAACTTAATTGTGGCGAACGCTTTATTAGAGGCACTGCAAGTGAATGACTCAACCTTAAATGTCTTCCAATCATGGAGGAAGTAGCATCATGGAATGAGTGGTTTTCCTCTGAAGAAATTGGTCCGCTAATGTAAAAAATTGGAACAGTAAATGTAAATATGTACCTAAACCTCTTGGAACATGTTATACCATCACTGTGATCATTTCTGAACCAGCCAGCATTATTTATGTAGGACAACGCGCCATGCCTTACTGTAAAGCGAGTAAAATAATATTTCGATCAAGAAGATATCGAAATAATGAAGTATCCTGCTCAGAGCACCTACTTAAACCCACGGAAAACCTCTGGAACATCAAGAAGTAGCCTGCTCAGAGCACCTACTTAAACCCAGAGAAAACCTCTGGAACATCAACGAAGACAAAGTTCGAGACCAGCAGCCTTTAACTGTGATGCACTTATGGACGAATATTGAGCAAGAATGTAACAAAATACCACCAGAATTTTGCAAGAAACTAGTGAGGTCCTGTGGTCATTGTTGTGCCAAAGTAATATAAAACGAAGGCTTCAACTTCTCATATAAACTGTTTTAAGTTTCATCGTTGTCAAATCACGCTTTGTTTCTAGTGTATTTGTTTGCTAAGCAATTCTGTGAATGATCGTCCTCTAATATGCACGTGTCAATATTTTATTTTGTTAGTTTACTCAATATAACTTATTGGATATACAATTGTATCATATGGCATCTTCATAAAATATATTAAATGCATGCCTTTATGTACCATAAAATTTACCTACTCCTCATATTTTGGAAAATATTCTTATTTTTCTCGCTAATATATTATTTATATATATATATATATATATATATATATATATATATATATATATATATATATATATATATATATATATATATATATATTTATATATATACATATATATATATACATATATATATATATATATATATATATATATATATATATATACATATATATATATACATATATATATATATATATATATATATATATATATATATATATATAGAGAGAGAGAGAGAGAGAGAGAGAGAGAGAGAAAGAGAGAGAGCGAGAGAAGAAGGAGATTAATTTTTAACAATCTATTTATTTCTACACATAGCTCTTGTTTCATGTACAGGCTCCTTCTTTTCCTGCTTCTTGTCATCCATTGTTTACTCAAAGAAGGTTGCATCATCACCCCAAATTATAAAGAACTTCGCGCTCCCATTGTCAAATAATCTGTTACAGACGAATATTCCAACAACAAAGAGACTTTTTGTATATGTTTGTTCTGTGATGTATTTATTTCAGAAAGCAAAAATGTATAATGGTAAATGGCTGGAAGAGCCACATAGAGATGAGTAGTTGACTCACTAGGGAATGGACGTAACTGTCTTCAAGTCGTTTCCGTGCCAAAAAATCGGCATGATCTCACTGTGGAGACAAATTAAGGGACAAAATTATAGTAAGCTCTAAAGAATGTTCTCAAAAAGATGTGAAATTTATTTGTAAAAGAGAAAATAAATGATGGCATCTCCCACTTATTTTACTTAACAAGAGATTTATACAGTATGTAGTGAGTCAACTGGAAACCAAATGTATTAAAAGCATTTAGACCTAGTAGATAACGCGGAAGGCTTAGGATCTGGAGCGTGTGCTACTCTCCTACACCTATTTTGAAGGATTCCCTCATGCCAATTTTATATGGACGAGTTAACTGTCTATTTTATACCACTTATATGTCATTATTATACAAATAACATGAGAGCAACGGGGGAGTATGTACTATCTCACTCACGTGTGCGTGGTAGACATAATTTTCCGAGTGGTTCAACCGTATAAGAAACACGCTTTAGAATCTCAATCATCAAAATTAGCACGTTTTTCCTGGGCTCATTTTGTAGAACGTTGATAGACTCGCAGGTAATATGCGATGGCAGAAAAATACTTGTAACAACAAGGAACAACAAGGAAAGAAGGTACCCTAGGAGACCTTACGGTCAATTCAAAGAGGGTACCATTGGACTTGCAATCGAGCGGGCACAAGGCTGCTCAATTGTTTTGCGTCCCTAAACGGCCACTTTTCAAGACCTTGTCTAGTCTTGCCTTAAACTGGTCAACAGATTCACTGTTGACAACTTCCACTGGAAGTGCGTTCCACTTACCGCAGATACTGTAGGTGAAAATATTTCCACACAGATTGCGGTTGTAACGCTTCAGTTCAAGTTTGAAGCCGTGATTGCGCGTTCTGTTCTCACTCAGTGTGAAAATATCCCGGTAGTCAACATTGTCGAACCCTCGAAGTATTTTGAAAACTTCGATGAGCTGACCACGCAGTCTACGGGTTTCCAGCGAGAACAGATCTAATTCCCTTAGTCTATCCTCATAACTTTTATGTCGGATAGAGGGAATCAGCTTGGTTGCCCTGGCTTGTACGCGTTCCAATCTCGCGATGTCCTTTCGCAATGAAGGACTGCAAAATTGTACGGCATACTCCAGGTGCGGTCGGACAAGTGAGTTGTACAGGCACAGTACAATCTCCTGGTTACGATAACCAAACTGGCGCTTAGTATAGCCTAGCATCCTTTGGGCCTTTTTCTCCGCCTCAATGCACTGTTTCGAGAACTTGAGGTCACTAGTGATTGTTACACCCAAGTCCTTCTCAGTGTCGGTGGATTCCATAGCAGTGCCCTTAAGAATATACTGAGATTGGGGGTTTCTGTGGCCGATATGCATCACTTTGCATTTGCCCACGTTAAAAGGCATTTGCCACGTGTCCGACCACTCCCCAATCTTCCCAAGATCTTCCTGCAGGCGGGCAGTATTTCCATCCTTTGCAACGTTCATACCAAGCTTGGTATCATCGGCAAATTTGGAAATCTTGGCAACCATGTCACCGTCCATGTCGTTGACGTAGATGATGAATAGTAGTGGTCCCAGGACAGAACCTTGAGGCACCCCGCTAGTAACGGGCACCCACTCAGAAGACTGTCCATTTACCACCACCCGTTGCCGTCTGCCACTTAGCCAGTTCTCGATCCAGCCGGCTACCTTTCCGTCTATGCCAAGCGCTCGCACTTTCCGGAGAAGGCGGCGGTGTGGTACCTTATCAAAGGCTTTCTGAAAGTCTAGGTAGACCACATCCACCGCCTTGTTCTGATCGTGCTCACTGAAAACGAAGTGGAAGAATTCCACAAGGTTCGTCAGGCATGACCGTTGCCTTCGGAAGCCGTGCTGGGAACTCTTCAGTAGCAGGTTTGACTCTAAATACGACGTCACTTTGTCCACCATGATGCTTTCCATGAGTTTACCGACTATCAAAGTCAGACTGATAGGTCGGTAGTTCGACGGTTGGTTACGGTCTCCTTTCTTGAAGATAGGAGTCACCTCCGCTTCACGCCAGTCTCTAGGAACGCATCCGGTCCGGATTGACATGTTAAAGATAGCGCACAGATGTCGTGATACTTCATCGCCCACTTCCTTCAACACTTTAGGTAGAAACCCGTCCGGTCCAGGGGACTTATTCGTCTTTAGGTCAGCGATCTTTTTCTTTATTTCTCCTTCGGTGAAGTCCATTGCCTCCAGCTTTTCCCCCGAGTAGGAATCCGTCGGCTGTGGAATGGGACCACACTCTTCAGTAAACACTGAAGAGAAGTAGTCGTTGAGGAGGTTGGCATTTTCTGCATCTGAATGCTTTAATGTCCCCTCCTCGTTCCTCAAAGGGCCAATCGTTCGACGGATTGGTTTACGGCTGTTCACATATCCAAAAAACTCCTTGGGGTTCTCTTTACAGAGTCTTGCCACTTGGAGTTCCTCAGACCGCTTAGCCGCCCTTATGCTGGACTTCACTTTCCTGGCTAGCCTCCGGTATTCGTCAAAGTCACCCGAGATCTTCGATTGCCAGTACACATTTATCTTCTCCCTAAGCAGTTGGCCAATTTCTCGATTAAACCACTTAGGTTGAACAGAAGACAGACGGGGGCATTTCAGAGGGATGAAACGCGATTGAAGACTCATGAATGTGGTTTTGAAACTATTCCACGAGTCTTCAACGGCATCGCACACTTCTAGCCTCACGTCAGTCAGTCCAGCTCGAAGGCTTGCAAAGTCTGCTCTTCTCAAGTCAAGTTTCTTTAATTGACTGGCAACAGACCTTACCTTCGGGATCTTGACGCTAAATCTAACTAGCTGGTGATCACTGCCACCAAGCTCTTCGCCTACAGAGATATCCTCAACGATATCATCCTCAGAGGTGAAGACCAAGTCGAGGATATTGTCTCCTCTCGTCGGTTCTCTGACCCATTGAGTGAGGAACTCGTTGTTGGCGAACTCAAGGAGTAGCGCGCTCTCGCCACAGGCTGCTCTGGTTTCCCAGTCAACTTGGCTGTTGAAATCGCCCATAACGATGCACACTCTGCCTTGAACCAGCTCACCCAGCAGCTGGTACAGTTCGCTGTCCTTCTCAACAGGTTGGGAAGGGGGTCTGTACAGCAGCAGAGTCCTGTATTTGGCAGGACCGATCTCTAGGTCAACGCCTAGGAGCTCGTGGTCGGATATAACGTTGGAGTTCGTAGATTTGATTGTTTCCTTGACATACAACATTACACCACCACCCTCTCTGTCTGGCCTATCTTTGTGGAAGAGTTGGTAGCCAGGAACCGTGAATTCGCCTTCAAAGTCTCGGTTTGATGTTTTTATCCACGATTCTGTTATGGCTACCATTTCGGGTTCTTCCGTCGCTACGAGGCCACGGAGCTCAGGAAACTTGTTCCTGATTGACCTCGCATTGAACAGAAGAACTTTCAGGGAGTCCCCTAATGTAGGACTCCCTATACTCTTCCGTTTCCCGGCTTCTTGTTTGTCGTGGTGGCACCATTTTTTACAACCTCGGAGAAGGTTGTTTGGGGAGTGACTCGGGCGTACTGGCGTACGTCCGCCTTCCCAATGGGCCGGACACTCCTTTGGGTGCGCTCCACGACATCCTGGATGAGGTTGGCTAGGAACGCCTTGCCCTTAAAGGAGAGGTGCACCCCGTCCCTTTGGTAGAGGTCTTTTCTACCATAGAACACGGCGTACGGGTCCACAAAAAAGACACCCTCAGCCGTACAGAGGTCTGCAAGGCGCCTGTTTAGCGACATGTTCCTCAAGTGGGCAGTCCGGCTTGGACCCCACCTCGGGAGCATCCCCAACACGACGCGTCTGCGGGTTTTCAGTCCACAGTCGTCGACAGCGCCCATAACTGTCCTCATAATTTCACCTGTAGGGCCTACCCTACCTCCTCTGAGGTAGAGGTCGTTGCCACTTACCATAAGGGCAACGACTGAAGTCTCTGAAATCTGAGACTTCTCGGCCTCAGCTCTTACCTGCTTATTCCCACAACCTGGGATGCAGCTCACCTTAACGCTTGTGCGAAGGCGGGCCGCTAGCAGGGGCTTCTCTAGTGTATGTCTTCTCTAGTGTATCTCTAAAAGAGAAATCGCAGCTTCCTCTGAATTCTCTTATTCCATCGATGAATTTGTTTTCTGTTAATTATGTAAGAACAAACAGAAGCCACATTTATCCATAGCTCCCTACCACAATCGCATATACAGTACCATTCAAAAAGAACAGAAGGCCTGTATTTTTATCACATCTTCCATAACTCTAGTCAGTGAAAGTCCAAGGTTTCCAAAATTGGTGTACGATAACATTCTGGTATATAATACGCGCTGGTAAAGGTTATGCAAATTTTGGATGACTAAAATGAAGTTTATTAGCATATAAGCAATTTACTAGAAAAGTTGAAGTGTCAAAAATGATCCGAACGCTTATATTTCTTGTAGAGAGCACCGGCATTGTCTCCATAGCAACTAACCTTACTTCAATCTCGTGTAAGTTAGGTCATTTTCTTGCAAGTTATCATCGAGTTAACATACCTAAGAAATATTTCACGCATCTTGCTGTCCGAGAGCTGATGGTAATCTGCCTCACAAATATGAGTTTTAAATTGGAGCTATTGCAGAGAATGTCAAGTGCTTAAAATGTAGAAGGTAGAAGGCACTGGGTCTGTTTTGCGCTTGCAGGTTATAATTAATGCACGAGTGTATAAGGAATTGTTGTGACAGCAAGTTTTACCTCCATCAGCAAACCTCCGAGTCAACCTACAAATTCCATGCACGATAACTCAATTGCCACATAAACAAATCAATAAAGACCTTCCTGAACGACGAGCACATCACTATTATACACAGAGTCCGGACCTCAATCCCATTGTAAGTGTTTGGAAGATACTCGAAGAGAGGTCTAAAGTGAGGCATCCAAGACAGTTCAAGAACTCTAGAAAATTCTTTAATATGAATTGAGTGTCAACAGTTGGTTCGTTCCTCTGCCAGGAGATGTCAAGGCATCATTGAGAATAAAAGCCTCAGCGCTAAATACTAATTACTTATAACTTATGTATAACTTTAGCCCATACATAATTTATACTTATAGGTTATTATACACCAATTTTGTGATAGACATACAGGCGTTCTGATCTTTTTGAACATTTATGTACAGAAAATTTGGACTGAGAGTTCTATGCTTGCTTTCCATTTATTATAATTCTAAATAGATTTATAATAACTACCAATATCGTTCCCATTATCAAACTTTAACAACTTGATAACTTACTTGTTTGAACTAGAGTGAATATATTGTCACAGAAATGGGCGTATCCAAAGAACAGGCGTTTTATCAATCGGTATACTTTTTTTCAGGTGTATAAATTTTCTGTAGCTTTCTTTGAGGTGAATCAATCAGAAGTTAAATTTTTCACGTTGTCTTACATGAATAGAAATTCCTATTGTAAGTTAAATGATTACATATGTAAGTTAAAATTTCACTTGATAATTCCAATTTTAAAATTATGCCACTTACATTGATGGATGACCTACAATGTTTTGGCACTCACTTTTAAATATCACTTACATAAGAAGACATAGACTTTGACCAAATATTTCGCTTTCCAGCGCCACTTCACGCATTTTAGATGGCACTTGCAAAAGAATGACATGACACTGTGAAATCATGTCAGTGAGTGTCATGTCATTCATCTTACATTTTACCCCCCCCCCCCCTTAAAAATCTAGTAGAACTAAAAAGTAATTAGCTCCACTAGCTAATCGTAAAATTACTTGGATACCACACGTTTTAATGAACATGTACCGGTGAAACAATGGTGAGAGAGAACAAACAGATGAAGAACAGATTATCGAACACAAATAAAGAGCTCGAATAGATTAAGGATAAGCATGCGTTAATTTAAACCCCTTAGGACAAATTCGTATCTAGATCAAAAACACTCCAAGTTGCGAACATAAAACTCCAACAGTTCCCTCAAGACCCGTTGGAGTAACAGAAGATACTTCACCCTAGAGGAACATAGAGTTGAGTATCTTCATTTGCCTCAAATTGGAATGTAATATCTTCAGTAGATGAACTTGGTGTAGTAATCTCCATTAGGTCAACTCAGGATGTAATAATATATACGCTAAGTAAGTATGTGAGTATGACAAGAAATAAACGGTATTTCATTCATAACAATTTCAACTAGATTATTATTAGTAGATTATATTAAAATCTATGGCAGATGACACATTTAATGCAATAATTTGCCATTATTTAACACAGATTCCCAATTATGTATGCTATGGCTTCTAACAAATGTATTATTTAAATAACTAGCTATTTATTGTACCGTTTCAAAATTTATGAGCTTGTCTATATATTATACAAGTTTTTTTGTTGTGTTTCAAGAACGATGAATGCCATCTTTCTCATTTTTCCTGGTCTAAACAGGCGCGAAAAAGATAATTTAGATTTGTACGAGGTGAAATAGATGACTCAAGAGAGAGCGCCGGTTTCTCCTTTGGCACTGAGGTCAGAAGGGCATGCCACTTCTCCAGGTTTCATTTGTTGCAGTGTTATTATCCCTCTGCACTCTCTATCCCTTTGCTTGAATATTATACACATAGCAACAGGTTAGGTTTGGTTAAGGATCCAACCTAACCTAACCTTTCAGTGGTCTTTGAGAATTGGACATCGACACTTTAACCATTCGCTTCGCTTTGTGGACCAAAATACGGATGTACGTAGGTGAGTCAAAAAGTTCTCAGACAAATGCCAGATTATTGAAATGTTCGATTTTGTACAAGTAAATACAGGGTCAAACACGACTTTCATGTTTTCTGAACAATTCCTACAAAATTCGTCATTCAATTTGTCGAGACTCTTTGTATTAGATGTGCTTCAAAAAGGTTACTTTTTTGAACCCATAAAATGGCAAATTTTGAGATAAGAGCGAACATTAAATTCCTGACTAAACTTGATTGGAAGCCTGTTAAGATTATTGACGCTCTACAACAGGTTTATGGTGACTCTTCGCCATGTAGAGCGGTAGTTTACGACTGGATTAAGCGCTTCAAGGGGGGCAGAGAAGAAGTTGAAGATGATCCACGTGAAGGGAGACCCTCCACCTCCATTAACCCAGAAAATGTCGAGCTTGTGAGGAATCTAGTGGATAAAGATCGCCGTATTACTATTGATGAAGTTGCCAATGCATGTGAAATCTCTCATGGCTCAGCATTTGGAATTCTAACTGAAAATCTTGGCCTGAGCAAGCTTTCAGCACGTTGGGTCCCAAAAGCGTTGCGAGAAGACCAGCTGAATCATAGGGCCAACCTTTCTTTGGCTATTTTGACCAAGATTGAAGCAAACGAGGATAGTTTTTTTGAGCGCCTCGTAACGGGAGATGAAACTTGGGTGTATCAGTTTGATCCTGAAAGTAAAAATCAATCAAAAGAGTGGCACCCAAGGGGGGCAGTAGGGCCTATCAAGTTCAAGACAGAGAGGTCCGTTAAGAAGATAATGGCTACAGTTTTTTGGGATTCGGAGGGAATTATTTTAATAGACTTCTTAGAAGGACAAAAAACTGTTACATCCAGCTATTACGAAGGAGTTTTAAGGAAGCTGAAAACTTCAATAGCCAAAAAACGACGAGGAAAGCTCCACAAGCAAATCTTGTTCCACCATGACAATGCCCCTGCACATTCGTCCAAAGCTGTGAGATCTCAGCTACGGGAATTTCGATGGGAAACTCTTGCTCATCCCCCTTATAGCCCTGATTTAGCACCCTCTGACTTTTTTCTGTTTCCAAATTTAAAGGGACACCTAAAAGGAACCCGGTTTCAATCATTAGATGAAGCAAAAAAGCAGGTCATTACTTGGTGCCAGAGACAACCCCGTGAATTCTACAAAGATGGTCTTTACCGTTGGATTCATAGATTAAGAAAGTGTATAGATGTTAATGGAGCTTATGTAGAAAAATGATTACAGTATTATTACAAATAAAAATTTTATGCCATTTATCTGAGAACTTTTTGACTCCCCCTCGTATATAAGCTGACCATAAATTCTTATTGAAAAAAACATACAATTAAAACAGAAGCAATGTTAAGATGTAAACATGATTTCATCGAAAGTGACTTTCATTATTTTTTATGGAAGGAATATTTCACTACTGTTGAGATGTTTTGTGAAATTATATCATTAAAGTATTCACTTTAAAATCTTTATTTTCACTATTGATCAGATTAGTGTTATATTTTTATGTAGTGTATTGTTTAGTATTTAATAAAATATTCGCTTAACTGGCCATAATTGTTAATAACCCTTACGTTAACAAGGGTTGGAATATCTTCAATTGCCTCAAACTGGGATGAAGCACCTTCGGTACTTCGAACCGGTGTACTTGAGGAGACATATCTTTAGTTGATCTGTTCCGTCTCTTTTGGCATGTCTTCTTTCAGTATTGGGCGGACTGAGAGGGACCATGGAACTAAGGAGTATCATACAAATGCATTTCAATTAGGTGTTGGCCATTATACCTTTTAGTTGTTTTTCCTTTTCATTCTTTAGATCTTGTCAAGAATAGGTACCGCAAAAGTTCTCATGTAAACCATAGCAACTCCAATATAAATTTCATAAAAAGGAAAAAATAAGCATCCGTGATCTTCACATTAATAAACATCGAGGGTATACTAATATATTAAAAAGAAAATTAAATGGCAGTGGAATAAGAGAAATTAATCACCTTATTTACTTTATTACTTTCCATCCACAAGAACTGTTAAATAACTTGGAAGAAATTAGCGTTTGAATCCTCAAATGTTGTTAATATACTCATAAATAAAATAATTAAGCAAATTTGCTCTTTCATTTATGTCCAACCATAAGTTTGGTTCTATCTTATTAGTGTACTTGTATCACTTTTAACACACTGCGAAGTCAATAAAAAGGGGGTTTTATTTTCCTTCTTTGATATCGTGTTGCTATAGTAATTTTTCTTATTGTCCAATCAGAAAAAAATAGTATAGAAAGTCTGTCCTATTGCGCCCAGATAATACTCTGTTTACTAAGTAGGGATGTTTACAAGGCTGCCATCAAATTCTGTTCAAATATGCGCTAGCATAGAACCCAAGGCAACATATAATATTCGGAGATTAGGTAAATTAATAAATATTTATGACCTTAAGTATTTACTCAATTGGTTGAGTGTAAGCTTCACATCATTTAACGACTTATATCTTCAGGAATTCTGATCCCTCCGTGAGAAAATCGAGTTCAGAGAATTACTGCTAAATTCTCTCCTATGTTGAATGCTAATCAAAATAAATTTTCGACCACTCGGCTGCCTAGATATATCTCAATGTACGTGCAGTCAGAATCATGATGAACTGACTGTAAATTAATGTATTACAATGACACTAATCCACTAATCCTTACAAATTAAACACACCATAAACAGTACAAGATGGAAAAGGCTAAAGCTCTTCGTAGAAATACGTGGATCATGCCATAACAATCAAGTGATTATAACCCGAAGGTGTTTGCAGACACAAATGCTCCATCAACTTCTCGCCAACTTTGAATAAGAACCTTTCAGCACCGGCCAGATCTTTCATCAACACTGGTCTCTTGCATGAGTTCCGTGTTCCTCGTCACTAAAATTTATGGAACATATTTCGTGGTAAATTTGGCGTAACTTAATGAGATATAATTGCCTAAGGGCTCATACTCCGATGCAAGCGCTTATGCACAGCCACTTAACAATGGAAATTTCTAAGAGCGAATCCTTCGCTATACTTTGTTGGATGAGGGTCGCAAATAATCTTTAAGCAATTTGAGTTGTGCTCTCTACATTATCACTTCTCCTAATTTCACCAGTTTTTTACAAATCTCTTCGCAAATTTAGAGAAAGAGATGATTATTACGTGTTTGAGATTTATTTTAGTTTTAAAGATCAAAAAACTAATAAAATTACTTTTAGCGCAAGCTGAATATTCCAGCAGATTTGCTGCAACGAAGATGCAAATTTTCACCATTGAATTCAGGAGCTCTAAAAAGAGGATAATCACGTAATGGCAGGTATTAATTAAAAGCTTCAAATTTAGAGACCTCCTCCTGTAGGCAGTTTGCATACATAACAACCTTAAAGTGTAAGGTCTACAACAGAAACTAACATTAGCTACGTTAGGTTGGCTCTGCTGTGGATATAACACGAAAGGAGAACCAAATTTGAAAGTGGTTGGTTTTAGGTAAGGTTCCTATATTGCTTCCCATAAGAAGAATTGAACATATTGCTTCCTAAGTTTTAACATCTTTACACATTTCTTGTCATTTTACATCGATGTAACATAACCTTTAACATGAATTCTAATATTAATCTGGGTTATTATGATGCCTCCAGCAATCTAATGGTTATAGATGCGTCCAAAACTACAGATTTAACTTAATGCCTCCGATTTGAAATCTCTTCAACATATTGCTTCCACTGGCCCTTTGAAGCATAAAGGAGAACATTCTACTCTACTTAACGAGGTAAGGGGATTATATACTTTATCTCCTTCTTATTACAAAAACCAAGGGGCATATATTTATTTAAATACGTTCTTAAGAAAAAATGAGAAAACATTAAAAATTATATAGAAAAAGGTACATAGACCTTTTTCCACATAGAACTCCTCAGTGCGGCAGAGACAAGAAGGGAACCCAACTCTTTCTTAATACGATTAAAATTTAGGTCATAAAGATTAACCGAATAAGATAAATAACCAGTTTTTATGTAAAATCACGATTAACTTAAGTTAACTAATGTTATATTTTGCTTGGTATATCTACCTAACCTAACTCACTTAATTTGAGCCTAAAATTCTAGAGACTCCTTATTAATCGCGCATCCCATGAAACTTGATGAGCCTAATTGATTTTTGTAAAGTAAAAACACTAAGTTTCACCAAATATTTTTACATAATCTTCTCAAAAATAGTTCTAACATATAAAAGTATCCTACATCTCTTTTATCTTTCAATTATCATTCATTATTAATTACAGTGAAACCACAGATTCTCATCAAAGTTTTGATGAGAATTCGGTCTCTATTGATTCATATGACTGATGTTATATAGATTTATCTCTAATAACCTGTTGTTATCGTTGTTTTATAAACCGCTTTAAAGGGTTAATCACGGCAGGAATTGTATTGGGTTCACGTGATTTTAGATATAAAATTCTGATTGCAATCTAATCCGTCCCTTTCAGATTTTTTAAATCATAGTATTCAAACTAGTTTCTTAAACTATTTTTTAAATTATAGCTATTATTTAAATTTAAGTTACATTGTATTAAAAATAAGACTAAATAAAGCATATCTACATGCCAAACCTATTTCGAAAAGAAATGGTGGAGAAAACTAGAAAATTGAAAGTAAATATGTGCTAGATGGGTAGCATTAGGATAGTATTCGGGGTCCTGCAAAACGGGAGGATGCAAAACTTTCGATTCTATTTGTTTACCCGCCTAGAGTACACTATCATATGTGGGGCATAACTAGGAAAACTGTCAATAATGTTGTATTTAAAAATACCTCTTGTTTTAAGCTTGAATATTGACCATCAGCAAAGGTTCTAATAGAGAATAGATAAATACAACAACCAGATGCTCACATGTGCCAGTCCATGCTTGTTTTTTACCCCTATACAAGAGGAAATGTACATACATCAATCAGAGACTACCTTTCCTTTTAGACTTTCTAACAACTGCCTGAACATAACAATTTTTCTCTGTCAACGCCGGCCTTTCACAAAGATGAGACCTTTATGTAAACTGTCATCCTTATCTTTCACAGCTTTTAATTACTCAAGGCATTGATTAATAAAGCGAATGTAAGGACAAACAGGCTTTTGAAGGTCTCTCTCGTAGTTGAGTGTATTCATCTGAGTTTTCGTCGTCGTTCACTCTATCCTACCGGGTAATTTATGACCTCACCTAACTCATCTTTATTCAATTCCTTCATACTTTGACCTCGTTTAAAATTAATTCTGTCTCTACAGATTGACTCATTTTTTTGTCATTGATAAAGACTGTTTGATTTGCTGTTCTTTCGTAACTGGACCATTTATCCTTTAAATATTAAATATGAAATAGTCGTAAAGTAGCGTGTGATTGGAGCAATAATTACAAAAAATCCCATAGGAAAAATAAAAAGCATCGAAGTACTTTCGAACTTTGTTCATTTCATTCTCAAGAAATACATAAAGAATTACTTTGCGAGACGCTCTGAAAAAATAGGAGCAAATCATCAGAAAGGAGGGGTTAAAAACAGGTATAAAAATGTAAAGACATATAGATGAAACTCTACCAAAATAAACAAGTGTGAGAGAGTGTGTATGAAATGTCGAAAAAGTCACATAAATATGAATACAGAGATATTTTCCCTCCCAAAGTCTTTTCAAAGTCTTTCTGATAAAAATCTAAGTTCATGTTTACTTTTTAGCAATTAATATTAGAAATCTATCTTTATATATTACTTTCTCTCTCTCTCTAAATATATATATATATATATATATATTCGTTAACACTTTCTATTCCTTTCAGGTTCTAGCTGAGGAGGATGCCATTGGAGTTGAATCCGCTATTACGGGAGTCTTCAAGAGGTCATCTTGACACCTTTTGTAGATCGAATCCTAAAAGACGCAAACATTTTTGCATCCCGGGTGCGTCCATTGAGGACATAACAAATTCTCTCGACTCTCTCTTTCAAGAGGTCAAGAAGGAGATAGTACTTGTTCTGGACGTGGAAACAAACGACGTACTTTACACCAGATCCGAAGAACTGCTAGATAAATATAAGAAAATGATTAAAACAGTAAGAAGAAAAAGAAATAATTTTATTATTTCTGGCATTGTCCCACGGAGCAAAGGCAGAGATAGTTTTTACGATAGAGCCCACTACACAAATAGTTCCCTTGAGGCTATCTGCAGGAGTGAAGGTGTAGAATTAGTAAACTTCTGGAATGACTTTTATAATAAAAAATAACTCTTCTTCCATGGAGACAGTGAAAGGGGCAAAAAGGATACCTGGTCTCATAGGTCTTACATTTCAAAACAAGTCTAAAAGGTGTATTCTAGCACTTTATAAAGCTCTTGCGAGGCAACATTTTGAATATTGCGTGCAGGTTTGGTCACCACATCTAGATGCGACACAAAAAGATTAGAGCAAGTCCAGCGTCGAATAACCAATATGATTCCTCACTTGAGAACAAAGAAGTGCAAGGACAGTCTTAAAGCTCTAAATCTATTCTCTCTTAGACAGAGACTCATACGCGGGAACATTATAGAGTTATTTAAAATCGTCCACGGTTTTGAGAATATAAACAAATCAAAATTACTAATATTTTTTTCAAATGAATCAAGGCGGGGTCACAAACTTAAGCTTGAGAGAAGTCACTTTCGGGCAGACGAAACTAAATTCTTCTTCTTCAACAGAACCATAAGAATCTGTAATAATCTATCAGATGATGTGGCTAAGGCAGTTAGTATAGGTTAATTTAAAGACGGACTTGATAAATGGATGATGACAAATCCTAACCCAGACTTGTTTTACAGTAGATAAAAAAAGCGTGATGAAAAATAATAACTAATAAATTTGCAATCTATTTTTGTAGAAAATTTCCTGCCTCAGTTTTAATTTGCCTTTTCTCATCATAGACTTTTTTTTCGTCCTTAATGCTTCTGGTAACCTAGTAACGATCAGTAGATCTGTTGCTATCAGTTTTTAGATATAATGGGTTTTTTTTCTCTCTCTCCGTTTTCGCTATGTATATTTATCTATCTCTCGGTAGGAAAAGCTAAAATATAAAGGTGCTCAATGACAACCGGGCTGCCCTTCTTCCATAAAAGCATTTTATTTCTCAGATTCAAGAGAAAGGCCACGGTATCTTCTCCGCCGGATATTTTTGGGTCAATTGTTTAGCCATGCAACTGATCGCCGATGACCCTCAGAAAGGACAAATTATTCAAGACCGGGAATCTCTGTATAACCGCTTTCATGAGTCAAGCGTCTTTCACCTGAGTTTGGGGTGGCGAAAACTTCCCATATTAAAAACATATGTGAAAAATATGATTCGTATTCCTTCGATGGAGCCAATTGGCGATATATAAATTATAGAGTGATAGTTGTGTGTTCAGGAGAAGGTGTGTTTGCAATAACCAAAATTTGAGTCTTTTTTGCTCTCTTTCATGCTAAGGAAATCAATAGTGCTCCCATCTTTTATCAGTCTGTTCCGCCTATTTGACATCGACGTGTGGGAAAGAAGTGCTTTATTCACTGCTCCGCTGAGATAAGACGGTGATTTTATGGCATACTCCCGTGTAAAGAGGTTCTCTTCCCTCCATTTATTTTTATTCTGGCAGACGCCAAAACACCTCTTCCATAACAGATTACACTTTTGACAATTTATTGGTCATTTTTTTCTTATTGAAACAATAAAGCTACCATACTGTAGCTAACATCTTGAGGCTTGTGTGCCCTCTCGGCCTCAATGCCCAAAATGAGAAGGTGTCTTAGGTATAGAGGTTGTTATATTTCTTGAGAGATACGAGCCTTAATTTTCCGAGCGCTCTAAGTAGGATCCTTTCAACACCCTTCTACTTCCCATAACTTCAACATTTTTAATGACCTTTCTTACAAAATTGTCTAGCAGTGTTTAAGGTCGTACTCCTGACTATCTGTGGTCGTTGTAACGCTTGTTCATGAATGTTCTTAATAAATCAGCACCCGGTTTAAGAGTTGCAGATGCAATTAATTTTAGTCTTTGAACGTTTTTCCTTTTTTTTATTTATTCCCCTTTATTCCTTAACCTTCCCCTTAACATATTTTTTCCACTAAGTTTCCTCGTTTGTTACACCAAGTTCCTCTCTTCCAACCATAAAAGTCAGGGTAATTAATATGTGTGATGCAACGAGGTCACACTCAAACGAGAACATTCTCATAACTTCAACATTTTTAATGACCTTTCTTACAAAATTGTCTAGCAGTGTTTAAGGTCGTACTCCTGACTATCTGTGGTCGTTGTAACGCTTGTTCATGAATGTTCTTAATAAATCAGCACCCGGTTTAAGAGTTGCAGATGCAATTAATTTTAGTCTTTGAACGTTTTTCCTTTTTTTTATTTATTCCCCTTTATTCCTTAACCTTCCCCTTAACATATTTTTTCCACTAAGTTTCCTCGTTTGTTACACCAAGTTCCTCTCTTCCAACCATAAAAGTCAGGGTAATTAATATGTGTGATGCAACGAGGTCACACTCAAACGAGAACATTCTCATACGTGAAAAATAATGAAGATAAGTAATAATGATAATTGTTTAAAATGACTACAATAACTACCACGTTGACCCAAATTACCAGGGTGGGAAGGTCAACCTTAACATCTTAAGAACCCAGTTCATATAAGGAGAACTGGTCTTCTAACCTGCGAACATAAGTTCCCTGAATAACCCATTAAACGTTCCTCTCTATCTCTCTCTCTCTCTTGTCCACTTTTGTTATGCACAAGTTCAAACAGGGGGGCATGATGCACCGCGTAAAGGACCCCCATCACACTTATGTCGTTTGTATTACACCCAATACACACCTGGGCATTATTTCATTATCTCGTCCATTAAACCCTAGAACGTGGTTGGTCACTTTAATTGGTTTCTAGCTGAAAAGCGAACAAAGAATTAGACGAGCGGCATGTTTTGAACTTCCAGGAACAAAAAGTAGGAACAAAGATGAATAATTCGTCCATCCAATAAACTTGACTCGGAGCAGTTTTTTTGTTCTTTAATGGGGTACTGGATACCCACAAAGGAACCATATATAAGCGGCGGCACTATAGAACGAGTTTAATTAGATGTTAGAGGCATAAACAGTGGTTGTAGATGTAATGTACTTACGCATACACTAGAAATAAAGGGTGAACATAAAAAGACTTTGTCTGTTTATGTGTCAGTCTCTCTCCTTCTCTCTCTCTCTCTCTTTTTCTACATATGTATATCGAAAGTTTAAGATCATAGACTTAAATTTACTATTTTTTGTACGAACTAACTTCTTTTTTTTTACAAAGTTTTAAACCACATTTAATGAGCTTTAGTATTAAAGTTTGTGTATTTTAACGCAGGTGATTTGCATTAAATGGAAATAAAGAATAGAAGTAAATCCTCGAGAAGAAAGAAACCCGATTGCCCAAGTTCAGGCTTCCTAGTAAATTTACCTTTATGTCAATAATCTCAAGAAACTCCTTCGCCTAAATTCATGCTTTCCAGTTTTGTTTACTCTTTTCAATTAACTTAAGAAACCCCTTCTCCCAAATTCAAGCTTCCTCCTTACGTTTACCTGTATGTCAATCAACTCAAAGAACCCCTTTCCCAAATTTAAGCTTCTTAGTTACGTTTACCTTTATGTCAATAAACTCAAGAAACACCCTTTTCCAAAATTCAAGCGTCTCAGTTACGTTAATCTTTATCTCAATCATCTCAGGAAACTCTCTTGCCAAAGTTCAAGCTTTCCAGTTTCGTTTACATTTTTCAATCAACTCAAGAAACCCCTTTTCACCAATTCCAGCTTCCCCGTTACGTTTACCTTTAAGTCAATCAACTAAAGAATTCCTTTCCCAAATTTAAGCTTCTCAGTTACGTTAACCTTTATGTCAATCAACTAAATAAACCCCCTTGCCCTAAATTTAAGCTTACCCGTTGCGTTTACCTTCATATCAATTAATTCAATAAACCCCCTTTCCCAAATTAAAGCTTCTAGTTACCTTTACTTTTATGTCATTCAACTCAAACAACCCCTTTACCAAATTCATGCTTCCCAATTCCGCTTGCCTTTATGTCAATCATCTTAATATTTAGAATTAAATGACCACTTACCACAATATAAACATCTCTAATAAAATTATTAAAAACTATAATTAATTATACAATAAATATAACAAAATTAAGGAAAACTATTACAAAAATAGACATAGGCTGGGCTGAGAAAAAGCAAGAAAAATCTCTGTAAAATGTTATTAATACATATGCAATTAAAATAACAGATGCAATCAATGAAAAGAACTTTATTTTTCTGTCTTGTAATCGTCCTTCAGTTGTTGAGAAGAAGGGTGTATATAGAAGCTGAATTCACACGCAATGCAAATATTAACCTTAAAGACTTCTTGTTTGATTCCCTGGTGTCAATTCGACTGATACCTAAAAACAAAAGCAACGTAAAAGGAAGTTGATAAATAAAATAGTTTTAAAAGAAAAAAATACCAACACTATTACTTCTAACACCATTAATATCTCAGGTCAATAGATAAAGATTTTAAAACATTCCTTTGATCGATAATAAACCTTTGCGAAAGTCAGATAGTTATATTTCGGTGTTGCGTGTCTTTATCGACTTCTCATATCTCACTTCATTACCCAAATTTCTTCATTTTTGTACTTAAGAATCGCTTGGCTTTGCTGGAGTCGTGTAAAGTCGTCCCATTTTTACAAGGAACCAATTTAAACGTGTTTAAGTTTATGCAGCGGGTGACAAAGTTGGAGAAAAAGAGGGAGAACTTTTTCATTCCTTTGTTTAGACTAGATATGTAAGAAAGTGGTTCTATGCGCGTCAGCCTTTCCCGTATAAAGTCGGTTTGTACAGTTTGTTTGTTAGGGGGTTAAGGCACCTATTTATAGACTGCCACCAAGGAAAGTACGAGGGTTCAAATTTTCTAAAAAAAAAAATAAGCGCAGTTGTTCTTGTAATTACCAAATCTACGACTCAGGGTATAATTCTAGAAACTCGAAACAAGGGGTGTGGTTAATATAGCATTCGAGTTTACAGCGTCACTCCTACCAGCCCAATTTCTCTCTATACCTATCTTCTCCGGCAAAAATAGAATGTTTATAAAAGTTAATTCAATTTTATTTAAATAGACCTTTAATTTTGACATTGAACGTGAGAAAGCTCTTAAAAGGCTAAGAATGGAGTATATATGTGGGAAAAAATTTCGATTCAATACCGTTTATAGAAGTTTGGATAAAAAAAAAATCCCGATTTATAAGGCTAAGGAAAATCGACCTTTTTCTTACTTAATACTAACTTCTTCATTTTCTCTCAACAATCGTTTCCAGGTCACTTCTATCAATACTATATTTCCCTGGTCTTTATCTTCAACCTATCAATTCGTCAAGGGAAAATGGGTGTTCCAGAAATCATGTAGACAATTTTGTTTTTTAAATAACTTTTATAGGCCAAAGACTACCTCGTATTTAGTATTATTCTTAATATGTCTCTTTAAAAAATCTTAGGACTAAACAATTGAGATAATTAAATGGATTTTCCAGGAAAATTAATTCCCTTTATTACATTCAACAATAATAATTTGTTTTGAAAAATACTTCGAAATCAGACACTCAATTGTAAGATCAAGACGACTTTTCTTGGTATATATTTACTCTTAATTTGAAAGTAATCCTAGACCGGATAATAAAATCTACATAAAGGTCAGTATGACCATCGCTGGTCGGCCCGGGGACCCCAGGAGCCGGTCCTCTTTGGGGAGAGGTACCAGGAAGTATTATATCCATCGCCAGGATTCCTTGGAACAGAGTGAGTGTGTGTGTGTTGTGCTGCTAAGACGAGAGAAAAAAGAAATCAGTGTTGTGTATGTGATGAGAAGTGGAAGATCTACCCACCCGAATACAGGGCTGGGAACAGCGCGTCCACAGCCAATTGATAGCCAGATCTCTACGAGCATTGACGTTTGAATCCGCTCTTGCAGAGATCGAACCCGGTACCGAGACGTTCGGAGACCAACGCTGTATCCACTCGGCTAGCATGAGGTCTTCTTGTTCAACAGACCTTAACTCCTTGACTTCTTTTCCTGGGGTATACTAAAGGAGGAACTTTGGTCAAAGAAAAAGATATAAGACACCTGTGGTTCCAGGGTATGGTCACTGCATTCAAAAGCCCTAAGACATTTTGGACCTAGCTGCCAAACTGGTACCCGCCCCCACCCCCCACACACTGGTAGGGTAAAAAACTGACGTACGAGAACATATTATTAAGTGTCAATCACGTTGTCCAACATTGTCTAATGGAAAGCTATATAATCATAGTTTTCCATTGGAATGTTCGAGCTGCTACTCTTTATCAAGCCCCTAGACCCTACTCTCAAAAGGGTGTAAGAGTATCAAGGGTTGTGTAAAAATACTCAACACGATACAGTCTCCATTTGAAAATTTACCGGTTTTAAGTGTATGGCAAAGGAGCATTGAAAAAATTCAATTTCTTTGCCTTTATTAATGATTGATCGCAAGTCTCTTCAACTCATATATTTCATGACCTGTTTTTGTGATTGTGTAATTATACTACTTACATTTGGGGCAAAATTTACTATTCTCTGTAATTGTATGCCACTGAATAAAATTACATAATCTGGTTTTTACTTAAACTAGTATATGTAGGTTAAATGTCGAAATTAAATCTGAGTTAAAATTTTAAGGTAATTTAGTTTATTTTTTTAATATGATGGGTGAAGGAATACGCAATAATATATAATAGCTCACCTGATGAATAATAAAAAAACAGCCTAAAATGGAATTCGAACACACGACTGCAAGTGTGCGAATCGCGGGCGTTAACCACAGAACCAATGTGGAGTTAATAGAAAAGTATCTTGAACTTTGTTCACAGTTCGGAAGAAAGACGCAAATTAAGAGGCAGAAGTTTTTTCTCTCTTTTTCTGTCCACAGTCGGTTAGTTGGGTAACGCACGCCTGTGGTGCATGTAAGGTCGCACGTTCGATTCCTTGTGAAGGTTGATTTTTTTATGATTCGTGTGGAGCGCTATTATACTATATTGAACACATAAGATGGCCTCAGTGATACACAGGTGACTACGAATCAAAATGTCACCTACTACGCGAGTGGGTACGAGGAGACGTGTAAAAGACTTGTGGCTATTAATTTGTTGGCATGTCTTCCCTTGCAAATGCTAACAGGGTTCAAGTTGAGTTTCCTTTAAGTCAATCGTGTCTGAGTAATTAAGGTCTCGCGTTCGAATCTCGGTTGAGACTGGATATATATATATATATATATATATATATATATATATATATATATATATATATATTAAGAGAGCAGAAGGGTTGCACGTATTTTTAGGATAAATAAGCCGGCTAAATTTAGGAAGTTTATAATTATATTTTAACTTCTTAGTACCGACGTTTTGGGTAGGAACCTAATAGCTAAAAGCCCTTCAATTTTTATAATTTGAATATCCCACCTCTGCTGCTTCCCATTTCCCATATAATTAATTTATAAATATCTGATAAGTTCTCTAGAAAATTCTTATGTTTGTATATATTTATAATGTCATATCCTTGAGAATGGGTTCCTGTCCGAAACGTTGGTACCAAGAAGTTAAAATATAATAATAAACTTCCTAAATTTAGCCGGCTTATTTATCACCTCCAGTAAAATCTCTTCTCTCTTGTTTCTGTGTATCACTTCTCTACACATACTGATATCAAGCGTTTAAGCTTGGGGGTGGATTTGTGCTAGTTTGCGCGCCAACCACATGGGCCGATAGCTTTCGGTCGCTGAAAGAAGGGATGTCGAGCTGACATTCTTATTTATTGTAGACAAGGTTTCTGATTACCTAATCCATCATTAGGGTAAAGGGCTAAACATGAATATATGAGGCGAATAAATGCTAACTTTTTTGAATTTGAAATTTTCAGAATCATGGTCAAGAGAAATTTAAATTTAAAATTAAACCGAAATAAAAAAGAGATTAATTAAGATAGTGAATTTTACAAAAACTTTATAGAATTACAGGTAATTAATGATTTCACGTAAAAACATGTATAAATTGGAGGTAAAAAAAAGAGATACAAAATGATTCCCTGTTGTCAGTGAGTCGAGGGAAGGACTGAAGAATGTAAAGAAAACGGACACAATTATGGGTAGGTTGGTTCTTGTATATTATTAACAAGTTTGAAGTTGGTTGGTTGTGGTTATTAACGACAAGGGGCTGCATGTCGACTCGATATTAAACGTAGCGGAGTGTGTTTTGATGAAAATGAGATTCTAAATTTCTAAGGTGGGTGGTGTTAAGATTAATACCCATAATCAAATATTTGCGATGCTGGCTGGCATCAACCTTACACTTTATAATGTGGTCTCTGACGGCGAGATTTCCTTCTTGGCGAGAGATTTCCCCGATCGGCAACTAAGGCCAAAGTGTGCACAAACCCTCTAGTGTAAAGAGCGAATAGTTCTACCAATGAATGTTCCCTGGAAACATCCAGGGCTAGAAAATTTATCTACAATCCTATTACGTAAGCAAACAGGGGTTAAATCCTTGGTGCCGAAAAAACTAACTATTTTCAAATTGTTTATGAATGTCATTCGGAAGTGAAATGACAGCAAAAAACTTTGAAGAACGTCTTGAAGCCTCTTTATTCAGAGAACCGAGATCAAGAAGGATAAAATATCGCAAGTTCTTAGGGACAGTGATCTTTGCAATATTGAATGGAAGAAATTATTTAAAATTTTACCTATGCATCGGTTAACTAAATCAAAGGGGAATGAATTGGTCACAAAAGTATTGCTGGGAGTGTGCTCTGTAGTGTACTTGGTTCGGCCGGAATATTCCCCTTCCTTCCCATTATTATTAGACTATAAATTTATTATGGATATCACACCCAAGAAGCGTGTAATAATTATAGCTCTTAGAAAACATGGATTTCTGGGGAAAAGAAGGTAGCAAAGTGAACTGTTGGTGACATTGTGAAAAGAGCTAAAAACACTGCTGAACATTCAACACTGCGAAAAGGAAAATGTGGAAGAAAACGAAAGCCAACATTTCACGATGACAAGACTCTCTCAGAAATAGTGTGAAGGATCCCAAGAAATCAGTAAAGACCTCCAGAGATATTTGTCTTTAGTTGGTGCAAATGTGCTTCTTCAACCATCCGGCTAAGGATCATTAAGGTTGGCAGAATGGCTAGAAAACTGGTATGTTAACAGTTATTGACTTCTGCTATGAAGACAAAACGTCTTTGCTGGTCACGCAATTATGCTAGATGGAAGGCAGTTGAATGGAAGAAAGTTGTTTTTTCAGACGAATCGCAAAGATCAATCAATTAAGCCAGGACACATCCACCAGGCGCCAAAATACCCACCTGAGAAGATGTTTGGGGGTTGTTTTAGCGCTGTATGCCTAGCACTACTTGTTAATTTTGAGTGAATGATGAACAGCATTAAATACAAGGCAATCCTGCAGACTCACTTGCTTCCCGCGATGCATAAAGACTTTTCTGATGGAGGTGGCATTTTCCAGCAAGCTCTGGCTCCGTGCCATATTCCCAATTAATGCGCACATTCTTTAAAAAAAGTGGACTCACTGTTATAGACTGCCCTGGGAATTTTCCTGACCTAAACCCCATCGAAAATCTATGGGCTATAATTAAACGTAGAATCGAGAAACCCGACTGTTCGACGATGCAGAAAAGGATTTGTGCTGTTATCAATGCCTGGTACCCTAACGAAGAACTGGCAGAAATGGGTTCAGATTTTGTTGAATCTATGCTAAACGAGTGAGGCAGGTTCTAAAAGCAAAGAGCGGTCATATTTCTTATTAAATGTGTCATCTATCTTATCATTGACGTATTCTTTTAAAAAAAACCCAACAATTATCAAATTATTGTATTATTTCACCAATGACGAACTAATTTACACACTACTGTATATATATATATATATATATATATATATATATATATATATATATATATATATATATATATATAAATATATGCAACAAGACCTACAAGGAAAATAACTGAAAATTCCAAGAACTTTGTATTTATCTTTTCTTTTTTACTCCCCTTTTGCTCCCCCATTTTTCTATAAACCACTATTTCATTTCCCGATTGGATAAATTGTTTATTTTGGGCGTTCTCTCTCCTCTGTATCTCTTATATATGTATTATAGTTTTCTATTTTTTTCGTTATTCCTTGATAATGAACTTGAAATAAAGTTTGGAAGTAATTGGAATCGTCATTTTATTTTCCTTGTGGGCCTTGTTGCATTTATTCCTGACTTACGCGATACTTTGTGAATTTTCCACATATATATATATATATATATATATATATATATATATATATATATATATATATATATATATATATATATATATATATTCCGTATAGAGGATACAAACATAGATTAAAATTTATTACTAACACTATAATTTAAGAAAGGAATTTTATTGAGTATTTGAATAATAATTTCATCTTACTTTGGTTATGACTCTGTTTATTTAAAGTTATTTCTAATAAATTTTTTTTAATATCAAAAAACAAAATGGTGAAGTTCAGAAAATTTATTTTTATATATCTTCTTCTATAACTATATTTTAGCAACATAATATTTTGAAAGGGGGAAAATTTTGTTTAGAGTTCCTTTTTAAAATTCTTATAATTGGCGAAGTTCAGAAAATTTATAAAAATTTAACCATGGCTGCTTTTTTTGAGATTTTAAATTCTAATTTTATTAGCGAATCATTGCCTGGTCCTATCTAAAATAAAGAACTATAAATAAGCTAATTATTTAAAAGGATTTAATATGTATGCCTTTTAATTCTGTATGATTAATTTAAATACTGAGAAGTTTAATCACTATGATTAACTGGTAATTTCTTCATAATTTAATAATTTTAAATAATTAGCTGATGTATGATACTTTATTATATTTAGGATAAATTTTTAGGCATGTTTGTATCCTCTATACCCAATTCTGTTAAAATGTTTCAAGTTACGGAAAGAAAAACGCCGCAGATGAATAAATGTCACTCGTTTTGTCTTTATGGGTCTTCATCTTCCTAATTATATATATACATAAATATATATATATATATATATATATATATAGTTAATTGTCGCTTTGGGTAGATTCACAATTCGGTTAACCTTGCCTTTCTAGGAAAATATTCACCTTGCACTTCAAGTTCAATATTTTTTCTTCCTACATTCCTTAAAATAATGCAGGTGTAGGAACCTGTTGCCGTCTTTCGCGTTTTGGGGCTCCAAGTACCTCTTTTTTAGTAAAAAAAAACCTCTTGGTGTTACGATCGCTTTCTATCGTATCCGTGTCCCTTGAATCGCGGATCCTCTAATTATTCCTCTCCCAAATCCCCCGTATAATTGTTTCTGTTTCGACAGAGAGGTTTTTGAGATCTCATTGCAAGCTTTCATTAATTCTCGGGTTGATTATTGACATGCGCTTCTTTCAATGTCTAAAAGCCACGATATCCATCACTTCCAGTTGATTTATCACTATGCTGCCCGTCTTCTTTCGCCACGGTGTAGACTCTGTCACGTGAAGCCTCAATACCTGTGCTACAGTTTAGATCAGAAGTTTAAATAACCCCAGTAGGGTTTTACAATTATATACTTTGTATACACGTCTCCTCAAAAAAATAACTTACAAAATACTTTATTTTTTATAGGAGCCGAAATATTCTGTCGCAGAAGATGAAGGACAAGCGAAAGGAACGTGTTGTGTAGCTTGTAAACAAATTGAACCTCTCTCCAAGCTTGGCATGCTTTAGGTTGGTCCTCATTCGGTCTTTGTCTATATTTACTTACACTAGATATCTAATATATATTTATATATTATACACTTACGTCTTTACCTCTCTTCAACGAAGTCAACCTCTCCCCCATCCCGGAACTCAGACCATCCCGGGATACGTTGGCCCCTCAGTAACGGGTTGAGTGTCTGTTTCGAGCCTGTGTGGGGATTGGGTAGTCAAACGTAATGTGTTTGGTTTCATCTGGGGCGTGTGTATGCTTGATGCATGTTAGTTTTGCGGCGTGGTTTGTTTTGTGTGTGTATTCTTGCTTTGATTTAGCAATGTGGGCAGGTGGGTCATTTAGGGTGTCGTCAGGTGGAAGGTGGTTTAAGTGTATGCGAATGCAAGTAGTATGTGTGTGTTTTGTTAAGTATTTATTTGGTGAAAGAAAGAAAAGCTCATTGTACTGTTGTTGGTAGTTCTGAATTATGGATTTTTCTTACTAAGAATGTGGTCAGTTATGTTGTTATGTGGTAGTTGGTATATGGTTGAATTTTGTTGATTTTATAGGTACCTATCATGTCTAGTTTTACTCGAACTGATAATATTTTGATTGAAGTCATGCTGAATAACTGAACAGGATTTGGTCGAGTTAAACCAAATGGAATTATTGATCCCTTTTGCACCGTTATTCAGTGAATGAGTTGAATGAAGTGGTAAAGTCCAGGAGGAAGAACAACAATGCAAATAAAAAATAATGAATTTTCCCGAACTGTCTTGCATTTTAAACTCCTCAATAATCCTTTCATAATGGTTATTCTTTTTAAAGAATAGTTTTAAGTAGTTTAAGGCTCACCCATTCGTTTTAAATGTGTTCCGTATCCGTCTACAGTAGTCCGTGATAAGAACTTTTTATCGGGCGTGGTCGGTGGGTTTGCGTGTGATGATTTGGTCTGGGAACATCTCGGTGTATGTTTGTGTGTTTGTGAGTTTAAATTCCTTAAATTCACCTCCCACTCCCCTCATTTTTCGCCACACTGCCTTCATTCGTTATATATTCTCCATTCAACATTAGCTACGTTGGAGGTGACGTCTTAAAAAATTAAGAAGGATGGGCGAACGCTAACTGAAGAAACGATAGTCATATGTTCTAGGATTGAAATTGCTGCCCAAAAAACCAGAACAATTTCGACGACAATGGCCAATTTTTGGAAGATTATTAGCTCAAGGGAGGTGAGTGTCTTTTTGTTCATTGTAACTTTTTAAAAAGTCGAAATTTGTTAGTGATAAAGCCTGAAGTCTTATTTCTTCTGATACAAGAAGATCAAGCCTCTGTATTATCCTAACACTTTCCTTGGTCAAAAGACTTTCTACTGCTGTTGGAAATCCTTATATTGTGTCTTGTATATATTGTAGTGTATTTATATTTAAAGTGTAGTTGTTATTTTGCTTATTGTTTTAAATAATTTGTTAATTAACATGAGCTCAGTAGACAAAATTAAAGCGGAAATAAAGGCAACTAAAATCTCCCTCTCCAAATTGCAAAACAATGCACTTAAAAAGTCCCTACAACCCTTACATTTTTCTTTTTAGAGGAAATAACTAATGAGCTAAAAGCAAATTTGACTAGGCAAAAAGAATTGCAAAAATCTCTGTTCCTTTCCATCTGTAACTTAGAAAGTATTAGTGAGGAAGCCATTGATATAGAATTGGAAACTCAGTCCGAAAAGGAGTCAGAGTATAATGATAAAATCCTTGTAGGAATCTGTAGTCTTACTTCTCTTCTAGAAGAGAAAACCAAATCTGCCAATAATAATAACCAAAATGTTAAACAAGATACACCTACACCTTTAAAAGTGAAGTTACCTGAACTAAAAATTGATCGATTTGGTGACAATAGCCAGGATCCTTTTGCCTTTCTCAGATTCCAGTCTAGCTTTGAAAATGCCTTTAATAGTGTCCCAGGGGTAGAAAAGTCTGTAAAGTTAGTTTATTTGAAATCTTACTCGCAAGGCAAAGCTGCTTCCATGGTGGAAAACTTGATAGTAGAGGACAGCTCCTACAACAGTTATTGACAGAAATGTTTTTGGATAGGGAACTTCTAATTAATGAAACCCTTTCTGAAATGGTCAATTGAAAACCTTACACTAATCTGGAAAATAACATGGACCGTATATCCCATCTTAAGTCTAAATTGGCTGAACTTCAAATATTTCAGTTAGATTTTTACACTGCTGGTACATCTGGGTAACAGCTTTTAAGTCATATCATCAGATCTAAACTTTTTTTGCCTTTTCTAAAAGAACCTTGTAGGAAATTGAACAATAATTATCCATCTGTGAAGCTTATAATTGATAATGCTATAATCATTTATAAATTGCTAAACCCAAGGGAAAGATCTAAACAAAGTTCTTTTACCAAATTGTACGCAAATTGTACCTAAAAATGTTGCTCCTAAACTTGCTAGTGTCTAAAGTAACAAGGGTAATAAAATGGATTCTGAATGTAAATTTTGTTCTTTATTTAACTATTCCTCTTTGCACTGTAAAAAATATGGTAATTTCCATGCTAGACAAAAGAGAGAAACTGACTTGAACCTGTGCACTAGATGTTTGTCTCCTAGACATACAGAAAATGAATGTCCAGGTTTTCAAAGTAAGTTGCTTTATCCATGCAAAAGTTGCAATGCCTCTGCCCATGTTACCCCTATGTGTCCTGACATGGTTCTTTCCCTTCCCGCAGCCAAAACTTTAAATACAGATGGTCTTTCTAGATGACTATCTCTTGATTCTTCTGTTCACATTGCTAACCCAGTTCTTGCATTATGGTGTGAAACTTCTTCTGGTTACACATCACTGCCTTTTTTATTAGATACTGGTGCTCAAATTTCCATATTATACTATAGTACTCTGCAGCAATATGGTGTGAAGTGTTTTTTCTGTGGAAAAATCAATTAGTTTAGGTTTAAATAAATTTATGAAGAGTTATTTTTATGATACCAAAATTGTTTTGCCTAATCTGGATAAACCAAGTGCACAGTTCGTCTGTGTACCTTCTTTGCAGTAAAATTTATCAGTTAATAGTATTTTGGCCAATTTAAATAAATTACTTAATATGGAATACCCTTGAGCACCAATATCCCTGAATACCGAAATGATAATATTCAAATTTGTAGTATTCTTGGTAATGATGTTTTACAACATTTTTCTGTATTTAAATTACAAAATATTTTTGGTGGATAAATGTTGCGTGTCTCCAATGGATTTGTTCTAATTGGGTCTATTAACTCCTTGATAGCTGAGATATCTTCCCAGTTGAAAAAGGGATTTTCTCAACAAATAGTGAATACTCTATACCAGTTTATAATGAACATGCTTAAATGAGAGTAAACATCAAAGTAAACTTGTTTACATGAGAGTAAACATCAAAATGATACCTATAAATCAAGTAATTACAAAGAAAGCTCTTTTGATTCAACCTCTAAAATCTGTACCCCTGATCAGGATCCTGGCCTACCTGCTGTAACCTGTAAAAGAACAATTCCTTTCAAGTCTACAACTAAATCTGCTTTTAAAACAAAAAATTAGGTAAACCATTTAAGAAGCATGTTTATTTTCCTAAACATTTCAGGTACAATGTTGTCAACTTTGTCCTCAACCCGAAGGAGACTTCTCTCCTTTAGCAGAAATATTTACAGACTTTAATGTAGATAGCAAAGTTGAAAATTTATTTTCCTTTGAATGTATAGGGATTAAAGAAAGAATATATTACTATACTAATTAAACTGAAATAGAGAAATTTAGGAAATCCATAACCTTAAATGAAGGTATATACCATATATTAGCTTGAGGAATAAGTTCTTGCGTGTTTTTTTAATGTTGTGTTGATTTAAGTTTTGTTGACGTGATTAGTGCACATATTAAGAAACAATAATAAATAATGAGAGCAAAATTTGCAAAGGTTAGGCTACGTCTCTTAACAGCGTAGACCATTAGGCTTTTGCTTGGGCTACGTCTTGAAGTTGAGTAATAAGTCATTGCGGTTTATTTAAAAGTTGTGTTAAATTAATTTTTGTTCTGTACCCTCAAAATGGAATGTCAAGTTGAAAGAAAGGCGCATTTTCGACACTTGTTGTTATTCATTTTCAATCGAGACGGGAACAATGCAAAGGCAGCCAAAGCTCGTCGCGATATTTGTGCTAGGAACGGAGAAAATGCTTTATCAGAAAAGGCAGCTCAATGGTGGTTTTCACGTTTCAAAAACGGTCATTTCAATCTTAATGACGAAGAACGTTGGATGAAGATCGATTGAACGACCTTCTTCATGAAAATCCTCATTAATTGACTAGAGAATTGTCTGTATAATTGGAGTGTAATAAAAAAACTGTAGTGAGGAAAGTTAAAAAACTCGGCGCATGGGTTCCGCACGCTTTGAGCGAAAGCAACAAACCTCAACTTTCCACGATTGCCACAGGTTTGCTTGCTCGTCACAAGTCTACTTGTGGATATAAGGACATATTTCTTCACCGCATCATCACTGGCGACGAAAAGTGGTGTGTTTATGTCAACATGAACCAACGAAAACAATGGCTTAGCCCCAATAAAAAAAACACTTCCGCGTTAAAACAAAGACTTCATCCTCGAAAGACGATGTTGTGCGTGGAGTGGGATTGTAAAGGCATCATTCTTTATGAGCTCCGTGCAAACAACGAGATTGTCAATGCAGAACTCTACGTTCAACAAATGTATCGAATCGCCGAAGCTATTTGTGAAAAGCGACCTCATCGACCTTATGGAGTCCTTGGTCATCCTCACATTGTCAATATGACAAAAGACGCCATCCAAATGCTTAATTGGGAAATCCTGCCGCATCCACCATATTCGGCAGACTTAGCTCCATCGGATTTCCATCTGTTCCGATGGCTCTCCAACAATTTGCGCGTCGTTTCGTTCAATACTGATGTGGAATTAAGAACCTGGTTAGACGAATTCTTCGAGTCAAAATTTAGAAATTCTTATTGCAGAGGCATCGAAAAACTAGTTGGACGTTAGGAAGAATTCGTAAATAACAACAGAGAATACATTATTGATTAAATTGCATATTTTTATCAATTAAAATTTTTTTTTTCTAAAATTGTTAATGGTAATGAATAAATTTGATAAAACCGCAAGAACTTAATCCTCAACCCAATAGATATACTCTGGCATCAAGAAGTCTTAAAAAGGGTCCTTGCTCATTATGAATTGTCTAAAATAATCGTAAAAAAGTAGCTTATATGAATGGAGCTTTAAATGAAAACTATTTTCAAAATTTTTAAGATCAAAAACAGTTAGGAATTATAGAGGAAATACCTGAACATCAAAATAAATCAATCCAACCACAAATGGATTCCGCATAGACCGGTAATCCGCAATGATCCATTGGTTTGCAATACAAAGATCAGCCTCGTATTCAATGCATCATTGAGAGTGTTTAATTCTCCTTCTATTAATGAGGCAGCATATCAAGATGTGTTGAAGGAATTCTTAGGGCTTCTACTATATTTCATAACAAATAGCTGTTTTATTGGCTGATTTTGCCTAAGCCTTTCTCAATATTAGATTAAACAAAGAGTTTGACGAGAACTGTTTCAGTTTTGTGGTATTTCATAATAACAATTATTATCATTACCGTTATTACACTATTATTCTTTGCCTAATATGTTCACCATTTATTTTAAACTATATCATGCACCATCATGCCCTTCAATGTCATAATTCTATTGTAAGAGATAAAATGTGTAATAAATTTTCTGTAGACAATTTGCTATTCACCTCTAATGATAGTAATAAAATGATGAGAGTGTTGGCAAAGAAGTTGCAAATACTTGGAGATGACGTCTTAAAGAATGAAGAAGAATGGGGGAAAGTTGGCTTCCAGAAGAAGAAGAAGAGCGAGACGAACGCTAACTGGAGAGACGATAGTCATATGTTCGAGGATTGAAATTGCTGCCAATAAAAACCAGAACAATTTCGACGACACTGGCCAATTTTGGGAAGATTATTAGCCCAAGGGATGTGAGTGTCTTTTTGTTTATGGTAACTTTTCTAAATGTGTGTTAGAGTGAATTTGGCTTATAATTGTGGTAGCGGTTCTTTGTCTGTTTCTCAACGTCTAGAATGTGCTGCTTCCGCGAAACATCGATTAAGTGAAACCAAAATGGCCTGCATTGATATTATCACATTTAAGATAATTTAGATGCAGGAGTTTGAGAGGTACCACCATAAAAATTCATGGGGCTGCGACAGGTAGAAACTATGAGATGGAAGAATTACTGACTGGGACGTATAAATCAGTTCAATAACGCATAATATCGCGCATCCCGGCTAGTATAGTGGTTAGCGCGCTTGCCCAGCAATCATTGGGTCGGAGTTCGAATCACCTATCCGTCTCCACGAAATGGTAACCCTGATTTCAAAACTCTAGGCCCCAGGCATAATTTGCTTCATCCAGAAGATCAACTGTGAGTATATGACGAATGATAAAAAAATCAAGTTCAACCGAGGTTTGAACCAGAGACCTCACGCCTATTCACCATGACTCAGTGGTCAACTTCAGAGAGAAAAATGAAACTGAGCCTCAAAAGATTTTAGTGGTGGTTACCTGTTCACAACTTTGAGTATGTACAAGATATCTCAAAAAGTTATAGAAAATTTTTAAATAAATTTTTTGGTGTTGCATCTTTCGACAGCCTCCCCTAAAGTCGAAAAACTACTTTCCGAAAGCTGTTTGATTCAATTATCGACGTATTGAAGCTGGTATTAATAATAAAATAGCGTTAAATGAATATTAAAAATATAAAAGAACAAATAAAAGATAGTTTTCTTTACCTTACCATATCTGGACATATTAAATTAATGATAGTCTCTGCTCACGTAGAAGGCTTTAAACAGATGGATAGATAGATAGACAGAGAGGGTTTAGAGAGAGTGGGGAGTTGATTAAGGGAGAGACACATACAAAGAGAATTATCCTCCTTTCTCACTAAATATAACTAAAATAATATACAAATTTAATTTATCCTCATATTACATTTAATAAGGAGGTTCATGATACTTAAGCATGGTATACTGTAAAGGTCATAGCCAAATATATGTATATTGCTAGTATTAATAAGAATACTGCTAATAAATTTAAAAAAAAGTGAAATTATAATAATCAAAAACTTATGCCACCAATAATCGGGTATATAACGAAAAAACTGACATCCTAATTAAGGAAAGTCTTTTAAAGGTAATTTAAGCGATGTTAAATATGAGGGAGAAAGAGATGTCATGTGTATATGAACACATACACAGACATCTCCCCTCCCATTGGTTAAAAGCGTGCGTATATAAAGGGACATACTTAAGTATGACATTCATTTTTTTATTCTTCCACGTGTATCGATAGCAACAAAGCCAACCATTCGTTCGGTGTGAAAATATATGTTAATAACATATTAAATTTATTTATTTTCCTAAAGTGTCCATTAGGAGGAGGTTGATGTCCATACTCATAACATCAAGTAAGTTGTGACTTTTTGAACATCATGAAGCTTTGAGCATATTTCAGAATAAATTGAACAAATTTATTGAATGTATTTGAAGTTTTGCGGAATATTTAAGTAACTTTTACCACAAGAGAGAGGGTCCATAAAATCAAAATTATTGTTATTTAGTTTCAACATTAAATATTGGAACCGGTTAAATGAATAGAGGAGTCATCTTATTTTCCTTTTAGATATCAGGAATCCCGTTAACTATATTAGAAAGGTTTCGATGAACAATTTTATATTTTTGGCCTCTTTATCTAGATTATAAGTGCGTTTCGTATTCTTTTTATTTATTTGGGATGACTGCCCAATAGATATGGATGATAATAATAGCCAGTGGCGAAATGGTTCATTATAATCATTTATTTAGAAGACTTTGTTGATTGTTGAGGCGTTTTTCAGCCCTGGACAACCTTGACATCACCAGTCGTAGGCTCTGCTTAGTCGCTAAAATTGCATCACCTTTCGAGTCACATATTGGCCTAAATTGTAGCTTCAAATTTAGACTATATTAAATTTATGAATATTACATACTCGTCTATAAGGAAAACTTATTTTCTACTGGAAAGATTAATTCGTAAGTTAATTAGTTAGCAAATGAAGATATGTTCTAGTCAGTGAGCTTTTTAATACCTTTCTAGTAGATTGTCAGAAATCAGAGAGAGAGAGAGAAAGAGAGCGAGAAATATAGGCACCGCCTTGCCCTTCAATAGAGAGGGAGACAATAGGCATCTGGGCGATCCTTTTCGTCTGCACTAATGGAGTTTCAAAATGATAAGACGCCGTGAGACGCCGCGATAACCTGAAATGCTGCCTCCACAGAAACTTGCGACAAGTGTGAGAGCTTAGAAGGTACCAACTGAAGTCGGATAAAGTTCGCCTCACCGGTTTAAGAACTTTCTCGCCCTTGCGCTAAAAGGCCGAGTCTATTTTCGTCTAGCGATGCATCTGACCCTAGAACCCTTCCCTTCGGGCGGAGGGGGAAAAACCCCATTCTACCCCTATGAATCCTCCGTCGCCAAAGTTGGAAGGCAGTATCCGCCGAGTATCCGCCGTCCTCCATGCCCCGTCAGTATTCTCTGTCCGCCCCCGTCGATACCCGCTATTCGCGTACCGGTGGACTCTGCACAATTCTCGTAGAATCCCTTAAGCTCCCATTATTCTCGTTAATTCACCTGAGTCTACCTCGACCCGTTTCCCCCGCTCATCGAACGCAGCGCGCTCAATCTTGATTCGTGTTACTCGAAAGCAAGATTTAAGTTCACCGCCCGTAATAGTAATTATCCAAAGATTATTGTTTGAACTTTGTGCCAAGGCAAGGATTACTCCCTCGAACCAAATCTTCGAGGTAACAGCAACGCGCAACTCTCCTGTGCAAGTGCTCTCTCTGCCCCCCTCCCAAGTGTAAGCCTCATCAGCGGCTTAGTTTACGCTCAAGGTTGTTCGAGCGTCACCGGTCAATATTGTCCGTTTGTTTGTAGGGTGACCGTCCTCACCACGTCTCTCCCCTTAGCTGCTGAAGACCCGTGTAAATCTATTATGTGTATAGCTCATTCTAAAAGTTGTTTGAGGTTTCGTGAGGTTTCTAGAGACCCAACGGGAAGAGACCTTGGTCATAGCCAAATTGTCGTGGATGATGTTGATAACACTTCCATGTGATATTCCAAGGTCTCGCTCGATTTCTTCGACCTTCACCCATCGATTTTTGAGGATCCTCCTCTCTACACGGGCCACATTGTCCTCGTTGGTCACGTCTGACTGGCGTCCTTGACGGAAGTCATCTTCAAGGGACTCACGACCGTGGCGGAACTCCCTATTCCAGCGAGCAATGGTTGCATAGGAAGGGGCGGTGTGGGTGTACGCTGCAACCATGCTTTCATGGATCTCTTTTGCATTCTTGCCTCCCTTGGTCAAAAATTCGATCACTGCGCGGTGCTCAACCTTCTCCATTGTTGAAAAATTTGTGACTGACGATCTGCGATCAGCTACTGCTTCTTAAATAGACGAGGTAGGAGCGTGCAGCTGCAGGTCCTGAGTTGTCATAACTTGTCCTAACACCCCCACAAACAGCCATCCCCCTTCCTTTGTTTTGCCTACCGATTCGCAAAACTTATTGACCGCTCCTTGTAGAAGGCACTGTTCCATTTTACGCTTATGGTCACAGTGAATTCACAATTGGACAAGGAATTTCTGCGAGTGACACCTTACTTTGTCCCATCTGCATGCCACTGAACCACAACCTTCAAACTTCACGCATGATAACGCTTCTTTCAACACGGGTAAGTCAGTGAAGACCTTACTGGTATATATGGACATCACTGTTATTAACTGGCATTTACAAATTCCGGCCCTTAATCTCATTGGATATGATTTGAAGAGACTGGGAGAGAGGTCTAAAGCAACCTATCCCAAATAAATTTAAGAACTTTGTGTAATTCTTTAAGATGAATTGAGAATTTGCTGAGCAAGAGTGTCAACAATTGGTCTGTTCCTGCTGTCAAACCATCATCGAGAATAAAGGCCTCTACACTAAATGCTTTTATTCTAATAGCAATTTCTTTCCGATGTCTTTCGGATCATTTTGGCCACGTCAATTTTTCTACTCAATTGCTTATCTGCTGATAACTTTCATTTCATTCATCTAAATTTGCATAACCTTTATTAATACATAGTTTCCATATAATCTGCCAAATGATATTGAAGATGTTGTGATAGAAGACGGTACTGTATATGCACTTATATCGATGAATAAATAAGACATTACTAAAGTCTACCCTATGATCAGATAAGACACATCGGCAGTGCGCCTTTCTGACCATATAATTAGAAGCAAGTTCTCTTAGAGCAGATGAACTTGTAATTTCTGTTTTGAGGACTGAGTCATTAGAAAAAATAACAAACACAGGGATGTACCAAGGCAAAACCAAAACCAAACAAAACCGGGGGTCATTGAGTATTAGCTTGCCCTTTCTCTCATGCGTACCACTGAGCCTTTAATGGTTACTATTCCAACAATTCCTATTTTTATGTTCATGGAGAAACGTAATCTAGGTTTTTAAATGGCACGAAAAAGAATTGCTTGACAGTATATTGTAATTATCCCCAAACTTCTCTTCCTCTCTCTCTCTCTCTACCAATTCACTTTAATTAAGTGATTCTGATTTCTTTATTTCTTTGATTAACCTGCATCGCTTGCGCAGTAGACAAAAAGATTTGTTACTCTACCAAAGACGCGGAGTATGATTGAAATTGGTTGTGAAATTGTTGTATGATTGCTAAAATGTTGGTGGGTAATACCAATAACGATGCTTAGTGAATTTTAAGATTTATTCGAATTCTTAATTATCCAGGAATCCATTATTGTTTTCTACTCTTGAATTCACTAATTCTAGTTTGTTAGTTTCCCCATGTTAAGGGAATATTTATACATAGCAGTTATTATTTAGACACAAAAAAATTGTGCAAAAAATTATAAATTACAAAAATTTCTATAAACTTAAAAACAAAAATTGAATTACTTTTTTTTATTAGATAATTAAAAATTCAGTATACGTACCTCCAGTAGGAACGCTTTAAAAGGACGTTCGTAAATTAAGTGGTGACTCTGGGGAAAAGACGTTCATAAATTAGTAAATTTAGTGAGGGGATGTTTATAAAGTTCTGAGTATAATGAAATGACGTTCATAAAGTGGTGAGTTTAATGGAATGATGTTCATAACGTGGTGAGTTTAGTGAGTGGACGTTAATACAAGAAGTGGTGAGTTTAGTGAAAGGACTTTCATAAACTGGCGAGTTTGGTGGATGGACTTTCATAAAAGAAGTAGTGAGTTTAATGAAAGAACTTTCCTAAAAGAAGTGGTGAGTTTAATGAAAAGATTTTCATAAAAGAAGTAGTAAGTTTAGTGAAAAGACTTTCATAATAGAAGTGGTGGACGTTCATGAAGTGGTGAGGTTAGTGAAAGTGATAAGGTTTTGAAAATTCATTATTCAAGTGCCAAAAAGCTCAGAGATGTATCACATAGATCCACACGCATCATCACTTACACTGCCGATCACAACACTGCTATCATTTCCCTCCCGTATTCACCCCACAACATAAAAAAATATTAACCAACGCCCCTACTAATCAGAAAACAATACATGGAAATAATACATTTTATAAAAACAAAGCATAGCTCCGCCCCTCCCCCCCTCAGGGGGCGTCAGGTATAGCATAGAGATCATCCTGTATGTGACGTTTGGAGGATTTCCTGCCCACCCAAATCCAACGGCCGCTGTTGCCACCCTTCCCCAAATGTCCATAGGAACATCTGCTGCTACATATCTTCCACCCCTTTACTTCCCCCATCTTCTACACTTTTTACTTCTCCCATCTTTCACACTTTCTCTACACATCTCTCCTTAGACTTTAGCCGCGAGAGATGCCCTCGTTTGTTTTCGTTTTAATTCGAGAGGGAAAACTATGCATAAAGTAGTCCTCTTCTTTCACTCATCTTCTATCGTTTCTTCTTTCTTTCTTCTCCTCATTTTCATTTACGAGCAGTTATCATTTTTCGTATTTCCGTCACCTGTGTTTGTATTCTTGTCTAAATGTTATTTTATGATCTTTTGCGGGGTTTTATCGATGACTTTCTGGTTTATATTTGCGTATATTTTCGTGTTTAGTGGCTAATATTTAGTTGTGGGTCTCGGGCTACCGTGTGTAATATGGCAAATTATATTAAGGGTGACATGTAGATAATTAAATGCCCTTCCTGCCCCAACACAGACAGTTTTCCTTCCAAGCCCCAAGGCCTCCAAGAAGATCGGTGGGTATATCTTCCGGATAATTTAACTTCTGTATCTTCATATCTTGCTTTACAGGTCTCCCCTAACAATATTTCTGATACATCCTGTAGGGGAATCGTCACTCCCCCCTCCCCCATTCGTTCACTCGTGGTGCAGTCACAAGGCGGTTACCGCAAAGACATCCGGCCGAAGGCCTCGGCGGGCCAAACGCGTGACCGCAGTGCTGCACCACACGGTGCCAAGAAAGACCAATGCAAGATATCCCCCAGGAGAGTGAGATCCAGTTTCACGTCAAATAAGAAATTGGAGACGTGTTTCTCTCAATCTCGAAGGCTAACGAAGAGCCGATGTAAGACTCGGTAGGAAAAACTGTTGGGCATAAGAACTCTCCTAGGGCCGTCCTCAAGCCCACCCCCTTACCACTCCCCCAGTGGGGTGACAAGGTATAAATGAGGAACACTGAGGAAAATCGGGGTAGTATACGTCAGTCTCTAGGTGACGAAGTCCTCGGATCAAAACCGAGCTACCGAGACTGGAGAGGTAGATTACTTGGCTCGCCAGACCAAGAAGGACCCTGCAAGAGAGGCAGGGCTACCTACCTTAAGGACTAAGAAGCAGCTCATCCTCGAGCTAGTCACTGGTTATCAAACCAAACGTTAAGTTAACTTTGTTAAGTTCAACTTACTCTCGTCAGAGAGACTCCTCATATCCTGTTGCACCTTAAACACCAGGGGTATTCCTCGTCCTTGAGGAATCAAGAAAAGAAGAAGGAAAAGGCTCTCCCTCGAGCCTGTTATTTGGGGGCCACACCGAACTCATAAGTAAACTTGGTTGAGGAACCAAGTTCAACTTATTCTCGTCAGAGAAATCCCCCTCCGTTATACTCGCCCTTGGATAAGACTGGAACTAAGAAGAAGCTCATCCTCGAGCTAGTTCCTGGTTACCAAACCGAACTTTAAGTAACTTTTTCTCGTCAGAGAAACCCCCCTCATCGATTGTCGCCCTTGAAGAAGACCCTCTCCGAGTTCAGTCCTCGTCCATGAGGAATTAAGTAACGAAGGAGAAAAGCTCCCCCTTGAGCTCGTTACTCGGTGGTCACACCGCACTTCAAGTTAACTTGATTTAAGAACCAAGTTTGACTCACTCTCGCCAGAGAGACCACGATTACCTTGGTGCCGCATAAAGCACCGTATTTGTTCTTGTCCTTGAAGAGCCCCCCCCCCGGAATACCGTGTGAACCCTCCAGCTGCTACCCTCGCCAAAACGACCGTGTGATCTCGCCCATCTACATCTGGCCAGACGGCACGCGTCGTGAGTCAATAACATTTCTGAGGCCTTTAAATCCCAGTAGAGTCCGTAAGCCTAAATCTTATATTATTGTTGTGTGTAGAGAAATTAACCAATTTTTGAGGGTCAAACTAATTTAATTAATTCTTGTTTATGATAATATTCAGAGTATTGCTGTAGTTAATGTTTAGATGTTGTGCATTCAATGGTTAAAGTTAAAATATAAGTTTATTTTGGGATAATTGTGTGTTTCTCTTATATCCTTACGTGTTTCGGAACGGCTCTGTTCGTTAAGATATTCAGGTATCAATATATTAGCACTCTTAGAACAAAAAGGGGGGGGGGAGCATTCTACGACACACCCTCCTTGGTATTTATCTTAAACATTTAGGAAAGAGATCACGAATGTAGACCTTTTTCCCAAATTAGTTATGTCACATTTTCCAAAATATTCTGGCCACAGGTAAGTTGACTGATATAATTAATGTTTTATGAATACTCCAATGTTTTTGTATGATTGCCGTTAGGCTTTTCTATGTGCTGCGTTGCCAAGTGATGATACTTTTTTTAGGACACGTTGGGTTTGGAATATTAATTATAGAGATAAAATAGTGAATTGTAAGAGCAAATATTTGTGTAATATGATTAAAATGAAAAAAAAATAATAATTAAGCTCAATAAAGGAAAATTGGGGGAAATTTGGCGTCCCAGTTTTAAAACAAATGTGTCAAAACGTTTCAAGAGCACTGCTTAAAATACCACAAAACGTAAAAGATTTCAATAAATTTAACTTATTTTATGTAATTTCTTATCTAGTTTATTTATAGCTAAATATACCTCAAAGACTCCATCTCTAATCCGATAATAATATATTAAATTGTTACTGAAAGAAACGAAATTCAGCGTAAAGTGTAATATAAATAATTATAACAATTGTATATTTCAGTTTACTGGGCAAGTGGAACTTATAGTGTGCCTCCAAAACCTTCCTCACACTGGAACTCCAAAATAAAGTTAAAATTACCAATTTAACAAGTTCTTTGGTTCGCTAAATTGGTATACAGGTTCCAGTCTCTTGCTTGGCGTGGATGATGTGTCTCCAAGAGATGTCCGTTTCTATGGCAACCCCAAATGGTAGCGTCCTGTCATTGCTCATCACTTAATTAGGTATAAATGTTTCTTATGGTGTAAGTGTGTTGCTGTAGACCTTGTATTCTCTTGTATTCCTTTGTACTCTTGTTATAATCATTTGCTTCGTTATTGTAGTAACTTCCTATGTTGTATTCCATTGTTCTTATGTTGTCTACCATTATTATTTCATTGTATTCCTTTGCTCATTTGTTGTATGCCTTTGTTCTTTTGTTCTATTCATTTACCTCCTTTAGGGGACTATCCCCAGCAGCTGGTAATAATCGAACGTTGCCTTTAAATCTATGGTTTAGTCACTACAGGCTCACCAACTACAGCCGGAACTAAATTAAACAGCTATTGAGGCTCAAAAAATGTTAGCTGGCTTTAGAAATTTGACATGATGTCACCCATTTTAGTTTATCGCGACCTTTCGTTGCGTCCTGAGCTTCGATTTCTTTCTCATCGATCGAGTTCTTACTCGTGTTTAAACAGAAAGGTCATCGCAACGTTTCCCATGCGCGTTTTGGTTGAATGTCCGAGTCTGTGGAGAGCTTGGTGAGCAATACCACTGCCAATCGTGATAGGTTGAGTCGCTAACGCATGTCCAGAGTCCTTGCGAGAACTTGTGCACTCCGGACTGTGGTAAAGTTAGGGTTATTTTTTCATTTTTTTTGTTTTTTGAGGTTATGTTTATATGTATTAATATGACCTAAAAATAGGCCTCTTTTGTAATTTCGGCAGTTTTGGACTCTGGTGGCTGTCAGAGAAGTGGGTGAAATTAAGAAGCATTCACATATTTTGTCTTGCTCAGTGGTTAAATCACTTAAATTCTCCCCTCATGATTGGATCGACAGTACAATTCTGTATTCAACCCCCCCCCCAAAAAAAAAACTTAGGACATAGAAAATATACAAGGTTCAAATAATACCTTATAATTAATAGGTTTTTCAACTCATCCGTCTCTTACTCCAATAAGTTAGGCCAATGAAGAAAATAAAATTAATACAATTGAGAAGTTAGTCACGTAGACGTAAGAATATTTTTATGTACACCTTAATGTACACATACCCTAATCTGGAGAGCTGGTCAAAGAAATTTACGATGTCTCTCTTCAATGAATACTAAATGAAAACTATTAGCATTTTAATTAGGTTCTTTAAATCGCGACGTCCTCGCATACTTTGGGAGTAATAATAACTTGCTTTTAGAACCGCTTACTTTTTACTGCAAAATTTGAGCCATTAAACAGGGCGATGTAAATACTGGGAGAAACGGTGATAGTGGAAGATAAAGATTAGGAATAGAGGGGAGGCGGCTTATGCACTGGTGATAAGGGCATCGCTTTCTTTTTAAATGTTTTTCCTTGCTTGGTGGAGTTTTTTTTCGTTTGGATCAATATTGGCTTAAACTCATATATGATAGCTATAAACTAAAGAAGATAAGAAGGTAACGTAAAAGGAAACAAGAAAACTAACAGAGCGACAAACATTGTAATGGAAACTGGGGTTGATGAGCAGAAAGCCAGTTTAAAGATAGACAGACAAAAGCAAAGACAGTTTAGCGCGTGAAAACCAATTTACAGATAGGCCGACAATAGGAAAGATAGATTGGAGCATGAAAGCCAGTTTAAAGATAGACAAACAAAATGAAAGACAGATTAGCTCATAGAAACCAATTTACAAATAGACAGACAAAGAGAAAGATGGATTAGAGCGTGAAAGTCAGTTTAAAGATAGACAAAGAAAATGAAAGACAAATTATTTTTTGGAAATACCAAAATAATGAAGATCTAAATCCACTTTCTCTCCTTTTGTCTTAGAAAATCCCCCACGGCTCTTCTTTTGGGATTTTCCTGTAAATCCGCTATCCCCAAAAGCTTGGTCTAATAGCACATCTTTCATATTTGGGAAAGGTAACATCTCAGTTTCGCCCATAATAATAACCGGGCAAACTCTTATATTGATTAAGTACACCTCATCATTACTATCAAATGATAAAACTAACTACTCATTACCAAAGTTACAATTTTTTGCTGGTAATTACAATTATATACATAAAAAAGGTTTTCTTTATATGTTTGGTAGTGTTTTGTGCGCTACAGATTGCTGCATTTCTGGACCGAATAAGCTGAAATTTGGGATAGGAGAATATCTGTCTAAGAAAATAGTTAAAAGCAATCTTAGGTTCCTCCACTCCCTATACGCTGTCCCATCCTCGAGGATTATCATGTTATGGGTCTGTAAACTCATAGGAATGGGACTTCAAAGTTAAATGCAAGGTTAGGTTCCTTCACTTCCCATATACCCCCCCCCCTTGTCGGGATGAAAACTTCATATGTCTGAAAACTCATCGGAATGGAATTTTCATGTTCCTTATGACGCCCATCCGAGACATCAGGAGCCTAGATGATCGGCGATCGTAGCAAGCTAAACAGAGTTTACTGAAAGAAATACCTTTCTATACATTTCAGATCTAAATTTTCTCCTGCGCAAAGGCGTTTAATTCAAGTGTTTGCAATATTTATGGCAGCGATTTCTCATCAAAAAGTATGACATTAATCCTAAAATTAATTTCATTTCTTATCGCTTTCTGAGTAATGACACCAGCAAGATTACACTGGCTTAATAACTCTTGACGGATGTCAATGGACCAATTTGGATTTAGAGTGAGATTAATCAATTTTACCCTTTATTTGCCTCATGGGGGATTATTGGGAGCTTTGAGGGGCACATCTGTGACCTACTTTAGCCACCTGAGTGACCCTTTCTCTTAATCACCCCGCCCAGTGACCCTAGTTGACCCTGATTCAGCTGCCTTCCTTCCAAGTATTTTATGGAAAGTTGCCAATTCGAGTTTGTGCGAAGATAAACATTGGAAACCACAGTCATTATTGTCTATTCAGTTGATAGGCGCTAACAGATGGAAAGAATTAGGAGTCAATTAAATGTAAAAAGGCATCAAGTGTTTGTTTTTTTGTGTATTTCGAAACATCAAACTGACTGGGCCATTTCCCCCGAAGAAAATTCGAAAAGAGATTTTTACAAAAGTGAATTTAGGAGAAAATATAAGGGCAAGTTATGAAAAAGTGATACTACTTGGGCCAGTGGGAAAAGTTAAAATGAAACAATAACCCCAAATATTTCATATTTTAAGCTGCTTAAGAGCAAGCATGTACAATGTACCAGAAAATTTCCAAAGCTCTTTTCGTTGCTATAAGCATTTATGATGTGATGCAGCTTCCTGTTTAATCATCGCTAAATTATATAATATTCATCTGCCTTGGTTATAACACCCATGGAAGCTTCCTTAGCCTTGCTTTTCTCACATCTGAGCGTTTCTTTTTTCGTGTTATATTACGCTTTTCTGCTTTCATACAGAACTTCTATGGTACCTTTACGACACAACTAGTAGCAAAAGTGACATCTGTTCTTATCACTTAGATGAATAAGGCTTTCTCTCACTCGAACATCTTTTTTAGATTAATCTAGTTGTGAAAACGAATGATGGAGAGAACAGACGTGAGAATAAAAGCAGTCAAGAACAAGGCAGAAAAGATTGCTACAGTAAAACTAGCTAATCCAACATATGGGACCGAGGGATGCAAGTAAATCCCCAAGGAAAAGAGATGTGCAAAGGGCACATGTGCTTCAATAGACGAACTTTAACCTCTTGGTGGGAGACAAAGAGATAAAACATTGGATTAATTTACCCACAATATCCTTTTTCGCATTTTCGAATTCGTTTTTAGCCATATTTGGAAATCTGCCTGAAACAAAGACTTACAGTAAAAATTGCAAAAACTAGGTTATGCACTTTACTTAACCGATACAGGACCCACAAAGTGTTCCATATTTGTACATTCTAGTGGCTATTGTTCGTTCTACAAGGTGGTGGAGGCTTCCAGTGCGCCACTTTGTCCAGCAGTCAACTTCAATAAGGCATGATATTATAGTTCTTTTCATCCATAATCATTAAACTAATTTTTTTAAAATTCTCGTTCTCTTCCTTATTTTTGATGACCTCTCCTTTTACCAGACATGAATGCGTTTACCCTTTTTAAAAATTATACCAGCTCTTACCAATCATTGCACATCTGTTAGTAGATGTGAGTGAAATTCATCAGACCCAGGTAAGAAAGTTTGCAGAAGCAAAGACTATATATACTCGTAATAAGGAAATAGTCGAATTCCAGATGAACGAACAATCGGTCTCCTTTGAGAATGGCGCTGATTAAAAAGCTACAGCAAGAAAAATTATCAGTCTTTCAGATATGATCTTAGCTCTCTTTACTCGAGTACGGAAAAAACTAACATGTAACGTGCCACATTACCTAAGCGGAAATAACATTGTCATAAAATGAGGGAGAGAGAAAGAGAGAGAGAGAGAGAGAGCGTGTGCGATCGAGTCACGAGAAATGGATTTCAACCGAAGGACTCCTGCTTACAGACGATCGGCAAACTTCCGGAGCCATAACGCGCCAGAACGCCGTCCCGTTTATGGTATTATGAACTTCACCGTTGATTCCTGCCATAGAGGCTGTGGGAACGTACCAATAACGTTTCCGTCGGCAAACATTGGAACTTCTAGCGTAGTAGAATATATTCTCCATCCCGAGAATAATGTTCCAAGTATTCTGAGAGCTCTCCGATTGTGAGCTGGCTCCACGTTGCTTCCAAGTAAGCAAGCCCACGCAATAGAGAAGGTATTCCCTTGCATCATAAGAGGTCTTTGGAATCATTGATTGACGACACGCAATCTTCGAGCGACAACCTCCGGTGCTATTCGATCTCGCAGCAGGAATCCATATTTGGAACGACGAAGAATACGCCTGGAATATTGCGCTCTACTCCGCTTCCTCGAAGAATACCTTACCACGAGTACCCATACTTGTGGTGTGCTCCAGAAAATCGTAAGACTTACATTTTCTTTTATAGTCGAAGAGGCATGATGCTCTCCGACGTAGTGACTCACTTAACTTGGGCTGTAATCTTTCTTCCCCTGCATCTTTGGGGTAGAAGCCAAAAGAGTCAGGTTCAGACTAACTGAATTATACGACAACCATGAAGTCCCGTCATCAGTTCCAGAAGACAAGAAAGGACCAAATGGAGTTCAGCAACAGGTGAAAAGGCAAGAAACATGTTCTAGCACCTTGTTTTCTAAAGGATGTTTATACGATCAGACCAATTCGCTATCATAACCTCCATTTATTATGAAAAGGAAAAATAGAAGGCTTAAAATACGTACCTTCAAGCTGATATACTGGTACCATAAGTAAGCAACTTAAAAGAAATAAGGAATCGGTAAACGACTAATTATGGGTTGTAATTAGCTATTGGATATTATAGGCTTGTTGACGGTGCACCTAATTATATTTTATGAGGTAACAGCCAGTTAAGTATCGACTAATTGGGTCATAAGATTATGCGCATCAGGATGCAATAAACACAAAGCCCCAAATTCGATTGTGCATTGACCAAATAACTTAAAAATCATATATAATGCAGCAAGTCTTAAAATTTGTGTAGTGAGGAAAAGGAAGGCTACCCATAAAGAGAAAAAAGGGGTTTACACCAACTCATGTTGCTTCTCAAATCGGAATTTCAAAACATATGAATTATTTTTTATAATAATAAAGATATTTGTATGTCACTGTCTGGGGCAAGAAAATTCTATAAATCACACATCTATCGAGTAATAAAAAGCTAGAGAGAAGAATTCGATCTTCAAAGCAGGCTTGAGGGCACCAAAGTAGTGCGATGACCGCATCACACCGGTTAGATCATTTCACATTCTCGGACCAAATACAGAGAAATCAGAATTACCAATGAAGCACAAGTAACCTTCAAGAACAATCAGTAGGGGAGCTGGTGGCATTTAAGGTATTTATATAAGCAGAAGGACCTTAAATGCGATTATATATCAAATGGCGTTACAGTACAAATCGCGAAGCAAGGGAATTGCAGGAAAGATACTCCCTGGATTTAGAAGAGTGATGGTTGCAAAGTTTTATTAACCAGTTCGAGAGGTCGAAGAATGGTAAGTTGTGATCCAGCGAGAGTAGAGTTGCTGTAGTCAAGGCAGGAGGTGACAAAGGCGTGAATGCCAATCGCAAATCCGTTGTGCTCAAATTACAACGAATATGGCAGGGTATAATAAAAAAAGGGGGAGAGGATTTACAAGCGTTGGCAAGAAGCGATGAGAGATAATTGACTATCAAAGGTAACGCCCAGATTAATAACTGTATCAGAAATGGGAAGGAGAGGTGCGGTGCCAAGGTTTACGTAAGAAGCTTTCTAACCAGTTTCCAATTCATTTTATTAAACCTTTCCCTATTTCGTTCTCTTTAACTTTATTAAACCTGTAGAACGGTGTCAAATTCTTTTTTGGAATCGAGATAAAACTCCCCCTGTAGTTTTATTTGGAATAAAACGGGATTATTTCGTGAAAAAATCAAAAAATTAGTTAACATGTAGGTCCACACCGAGAGCATTGTTGTATTTCATTTATTTACTGTAGATGCTGCAATATCCTATCTATAACGATAGGCTTCATGCGTTTTCTAAGGACGGAGGTAAGTAAGAAAGGCCGAAATTTTCCAGTATCATTCTTTCTAACTTTTTTAAAAAATTCATTTTACATTTGCCTCTTCAAACACTTTAGGAACGATGACCTCACTAAAGGACCTTCTATAAATTATACATAGGGATTCAACAGTTGGCTTCCTAATTTTTTAAGGTGGATTAGATAAGTTTTACCTGGATACGGTGCTTTGCAGATGTTCATGTTCTTAATAAAACAAAAAAATTCATTTTTTTTAGGTCAATATTTGAAACTTTGAGAATTTTGTCTTCGACAAAATTTTACGAGTATTGTTGTATTTAAGTTATATGTATCTTCGACGGTAAAAATTTCCAATATCTTCATTTAATATCTTTACCATGCTGTTAGGATAATCACTAAGGATACCATTGGCATCATGAATGGGCCTGATAGTTTCTCATTGGCTATTGATTATTTACAGATTCATAAAATCGCTTGGTTGATATTTTGTTAACGACGGTATTTTCTTTTTATGGTTCCCCATGTATGTTCTCATTTTGCGTTTGACACATCAGGAATAATAAAATTTGTCTTAAATTTTTCCTCTTTTAACACCTTAAAAACGATGACTAATTGACCTTTTAAAAATTGTACAAGATGATTTTCAACACCTTTGCTTGTTTTAGGCATTTTATGCAGTTTGTTACGTTCTCTTATTTACTTTTAAATCTCGCTATTCATCTTTTCACCATGTTTGATATATTAGAGCATCAATGTTTATAACTCACTCTTTTGTTATTTATAGTGAAAATGAATGCTGAAAATAATTACACAGGTAAACAAAACTAAAAATAAATTCTTTCTTCTAATATTGAAACTGATTCTGGCTAATTTAGTGTTCTTGAATCCAAATCTTAACTCATATTTGGGCTATTACATCAAGTTTTGGTGATATCTTTATACTCCAAATCCATAGATTTTTACAAAATTTTAAAAAAAGTTAAGCAATTTTGCTAGTAATAAAACAGTAAAAACTTCATTATTCTAAAAAAATAACTCATTTACGGCCTTAAAGGAATTTTACAAATGTTTTAATTCTTTGTTTATGTATTTTTTAGTGATTTGCGATAGTATTTTAATTTTTTGGTGGGGTTTGTAGGTGTGAGGACTACCTAAACTGATGTTAAGTTTCTACCTTTCTACGACTACGATTTTCAATTGGAGACCGAAACTGAGTCAGTTAGTGTGATTGTTTATACTGATCGCTGGAAGCTTGAACTGTAAGCTAGTTATGGGTGCACCTTCTCGGAGACGAAAGTGCTCTTGTAGCGACTGGCGTGTACGTACAAAATAGGACGCACTCGAGAGTCACTACACAGATAAAGTACAGAGAGAGAGAGAGAAAAGTAAAGTTAGCGCCGTTTATGATAATGTCACAAGGTAGTAAACGTCGCACAGTTATCTGTTAGAGTTGGTCGAGGCAATCTTAGGCAAACATTATAATCAAGGCAGAATCAAGAATAAACCAGTTTGCTATCACTATTAAACAAATAGAAACTAGGTCAGGAAGCTGTCTCCATGGCAACATTCCACCACCCACAGAGAATTTTACCCAATAGTCGGAGTGCCTTCCTTATCAATATGTTCCTCAGTAGCCAATCAAAAGTTGAGTTATGTTAATACTAACAAATCAACAGGCCGGTACATAAGAGGAAAGTGTGGCTTACAATTGAATATATAACTGTGTGAAGCCAGAACAAAAGAAATAAATTAAGATTACTGTTTTATATAGCAATATATCGCGTTATATATCGTTCAGTCCGATCTCTCGGATTCGCGTAATTCATCTTTGTATATAGTCGTGTACATAACGCAGACATTAAGGTGTAACTCTTAAAGGCTCTATTCGTCCGGCCTCTTTTAGATCTTGCCCGCACTTGACCTCCAACTTAATTTATGTCATAACTTAGAACTTAGAACTTAATTAAAGAACTTTTGTACAGTGCAATAAGATCTAGTTCGATAATAATTCTATTTTTGCTTTGGTGACTTCAATATCCTGACGTTCTTCAATCTTCTTACTTCAGGGCCTTATCACCATTACTGGAAACCAGCGTCCTCCTTCCAAGATTCTTGGGTTGTCCTCACGATTACTTTTCAAAGTTCCCCAATAATTAGGGACGACCTTCAAGAGCCTCCACATACTCTAACAACTGAGATATCTTCCGTTCTGTATATATTTGCATGCTTCGCTTTAGCAGTTCATAGAAGCCCCATCATTACATTCGTCAAAATAACGTACCATGCCTACTTCAAAGTACCACTTGGAGACTAGCACAAGAAGAAGGCCCTTCATAAGGTATGCAGGAATTCTGTAGAAACTCTGAGATCATGGTCTAACAGGTTTTTCAAACTTTTTTATCTTATCGCCCCCTTTTCCCATTTTTTAAAAAATAATCGCCCATACTTATTTGTAATAATGATAAACAGTTAAATTACATTTTACTCTCGTTGCTTGTTAATGAGATCCTGGTAACTGATGTTTTGCTGCTAGAATTTTAATATTTGGCCGAAAATTTATAAGTTTTAGTCTAATGTCCCTTCGAATACATATATCAATTTTATTTCTCTTTTGAGCCAAAACCTTATTGATGGCACTAAATCCACATTCAATCAAATAAGAGGTTTGAAAGCATAATAGTATTTTAGCCATTCCAGACCAAATGTTTGGATATAGCTGTTTCGTTGTATTTGACAACCATAACTCAGTAATTCCACCTCTTTCAAAATTTTACCTGCATTCATCATTACATTTTAGTTCAATATGTTCTTCTTGCATATTTTTATTGATACTTTCTCTGTCGTAACCGAAGGGATCAATCATCCACGGCTGAACTTCAAATGAGAATTAATCTGAGAATCGGCTATTGAGGCTTTTTTACAATTTCACTAAATATTCTTCATAATTTCTACTGGTTTGTTCTGAGATCTGTCCATTTACTTCGGTTAACCCGGACATGTCTTTTAAATATTTATTTTGTATTTTTATTCGTAACCAATGTAATTCTTCAGTAAAGGCTCTAAGAACACGTTTAGAATCGAGCAATGTGCATGATTTGCATTGAAGCTGAAGTGACACTTCATTGAACTTTCCCAAATCCCTGCTAAAAAGAAAATGTCGCAAAATCTGGCCAGGTGGTTTCCTTTCGAAAGCCAGCGGATTTCCGTGTGGAGAATAAGTCTTATGCGCTCTTGTTCGGTATCAATGCAAAACTTCCGAAAAAGTCGATCGAATTTGCTATGAGATTTAATTTTATTGAGTCTTAATAACTACTCTCAATGACTCATGAAGATCGGACTAATATTTTTAACAACTAAAGGGTAAAGATTTGCTACACAAAGAACTGCAAGGATTAAAGGACATAATTTTTTTATATGATTAATAAATCCATTCTGCTTAGCAAGCATGGATGGAGCACCATCCGTTGTGCACGATACCAAGTTTCCTAATGGTATTTGAGTTTCATCAAACGAAGATTTTGTAACTTCAAAAATATATAATCCAGTATTATCAGCTTTTAAAAGTTTCACAAACATCATCTCTTCACATAGTTTGCAGCAATCATCTATGAAACGAACATATGTCATAAGAATAGCTCTGTTATTACTTAACGTTGATTCGTCAATCTTAATTGAAAATTTACTATTTTTTCAACCTTTAAACTAGTTGGCTCTCTACATTTGATGACATTTCATAGATTCTTCTCCGGATTGAATCATTGCTCAATGATAATGTTTTTAAGGCATTCGATGATTCTTGGTGCAATACAGTTTTCATGAAAATTTCAAGGGAAAGCTTAATAACATTTTCAGCAACTGTATGTGCGCTCCCAGTTTTTGCAATTATTTGCGCTATCTCATAAGATGCAATCAAGCCACTTTCATTTGTTTCTGTACTTTTTGAAAAATAAGATGACATTGTATTTCGTTGGTCAACGCTTTTCTTTAAATTTTCAAAAGAAGAGATGGGTTTATTCACTTTATCAGGATATTTTCTTTTTGAAGGCTCTGCAAGCCTTGATGGCTTCATTGGAAAATAAGCCTGTACAAATAAGACAAATTGGCTGTTTTTGATCATGCGAACTTTCTATAAAGCCCTTAACCAAATACTCCTCCAAATACTGTCTACATTTCTTTTTGCTTGCCATAATAAGGGAAAAATGAACTAAAAATACCACAATGACACTAATCACAATCTTGTTCAGTAACTGCTATTCCTGAAACGAATCAAGTATTTAAATGTGAAAATGCACACAATCCATCAAACGTAATAAAATACACTAACTAACTAATATAAATTAAATGTAATCATCAAAAACTATTTATTATAAAAATTTCCTCATCAAATTCTAATTAATTCTCTGAAAAAAATTTCAAATGCGTTCGCCAAATTTACCAGTTAACTTAGTTAATTAGTTATACAGTTCTAAACATTTCAAAGTAGGTTTTATAATTTTAAGATTCGAGGTATTTACTTCCTATTAAATAATCTTTAAATTTAGAATACCGTAAAAAACGTCAAAAGAACCAATTATACGTTTTTTTCCTGAAGAAAACGTTATCCGACAATAAGTTATCCAACTGCTCGCAAACGATACCTAACTAGCGGCTTTGTTACAAACTCATACTACATAAAATTAAAATAAGATTCTTCAGCTGTCACAAATATCTTAATAGAGCACTTTAATATAAGATTTAACTTAGTAATAATCAATCCTTTAAGATTCTTATGTATTTAACTGAGATTCTTTATTCACAAATGACGAGACCACTTTTACCCTTAACTTCAATAAACCGACTGAAAGAAGCTCTTATCCGAGATAGAAGTGCAGGGAGCAGGGTGGCTCACTCGTGTACAAAGGCGGAACATGTTTAAAACACCTACTCAAGCGCGCAAGCATATTAATTTACTAATCGCATAATGAGGTCCCTTAAAACACATTAGTTATAGATAGGGGTCTTAAACTCCTTATATAATAATAATATGGCTGTACAGTTCTCTGGCGACTGAATGTTATAGCGCTTTAATCAGTATTGGAATATATTTTCGTGCAATTAACTTGGTAGTTGTCTATTAATTTTTGTGAAAATTGTAAGCCCTCTTTGGGACAATTTATCGATTTATCGCCCCCCTCAATTGAACATTTACCCACTGGGGGCGATACCGCCCCCTTTGAGAACGTCTGGTCTAAAAGAAAAGAATGCTAAGCTCAGGTTTCATGTGCCGATGGTTTGGAGAGAACCGAAAAACCACGTTGAATACTGTTACTTCTTCCTTGTAAATGTCAAAGGATTCAATAATAAAAACAGGCAATACATGAAATACCATAAAATACCATCAACTAGACAGCCACTTCTTCATTGTGACGAAATACCTGTAGCTCTTCTTACCGAGCTCTCAGAGATTAATGAGGAAGCACCTACTTCATCCACAACCGATGATAGTGATTTAGTGTACATACAAGCCATTTGATTCTTTTTCTAACCAACCTTCTCTGTATAGTTATCCTGAATTGAATGATCTGGTCCGAGATTTGAATTTGCTGAAACAACCTCTGTTGAATTGTTGGCCTCCAAAATGCAAGACAGAAGCCTTATAATACCTAGCACAAGTGTCTCATTAAACGTAACAGAGAGGTAAAACTTAAGAACTAATTTCATTCTGATGGTCAAATTTCAATGAAGTTGAAGGACTTTTTCTTACTGTGTGGATGGCTTAGGATCGTTTGAGTGAGTGGAGTCACTTTATTGACTTAAACGATTGGAGTACTGCTATCATGAATGGTTCTGTGTGGATTTGAAAATAGTGAACTTCATTTTGAGGTAACAAGGAGATTATCCTAAATACCCTTCTTTCCTATGCTACTGGGAAATTAGGGCTAAGGAAAAGCACTAAGTTAGAAAAGAATAGCCACCAAGGCAGAGTTTGATTCCTGGTAACAAGAACATTAATGAACAACTGTTTGATCAGGAAAGCTCATCCCTCCACCATTGCATACCAAACTCGATCTTATGAAGCAGTTTGTTAGGGCTCTTGATCATACTGCAGACTTATTTGGCTAGATATGTTCCACCTTTCCAAGTCTTAGCGATGAGAAAAAAAAAACAGGGATTTTCGAGGGACCTCAGATGACAACATTACTTAAGGACAAACTATTTTGACGATAATCCATATCGTCGCTCGAGCATTTTCTTGCGTTCACTAATGTCGTGTACAAATTTCTAGTCAACAAAAATGACAAAAGACGAGAGATTGTCGATGATCTTTTTCATCTGCGAGCGCTACTGTGCAGAATGAGCATAAACGAGTATTACTTGCACAGTCAACTGAGCAAGTTTCTAGATAACCTTGGATATGTAAGCGAGGAACAATTTGAACGCTTCCATTAAGACATTAAAGTGATGGAAGAAAGTTATTAAGGTCGTTGGAACTCAAATATGAAAGCAGATTAATGCTGGTGTTTCGTGAGGGATGTTTGAGATGCTGTAGGTAAGAGATTGTCAACAAAGAGGAAGTTCAGTTCTGATTAAATGTTGATGTATGATTAAATATTGTAATTAAATTAGATACTTTTTGCAAAACTCCGTTGAAAAGCTCTATGTAAGAAAAATCATCTTTACTAGTGTTATATATTTCCTGGGCGTTTTTAACTTTAAACATTACCTTATAATATAATTTTTTTACGCAGGGACGAAAAATATCAAAGTTACAAGATTTAAAATTGTTATTAAGATGAGAGCTATCCTGAACATTTTAAGGAATATTTATATTGAATCAAATTATGTTGTCATCGCTGTGTTTGCCAACACATATAGTTTAACATTTTTTTCTCTATTTGTCAAAACTATTATCTAAAATATTTTGATGGACGTCAGTTCGTCTACCTTTTGATGCAATAATTTAATCTTCATAAATTTCAAGGTTGATTTACTGCAATGTTCGCAATTTCAATTTTGTAATCACGTAGGGGTTTTTGTCCAATTATAGCCAAACTTATTCATAAAAGGGTATCAGATATTTTAAATGCTTTAGAGGCCAATAAAACACGAGATATTTATTTATTATTGTTTCCTACTGGAAAAAGAAAACAAAAAAATACATACAGGATGATATTTGACTAACTCACACTTGGCGCCCAGGTATGCTAATGGTTAAAACTTTTCACAAATTGAGACCAAGTGTAAGTAAGGAAATGATCTCCTCCAACCTGGTTACGTTAGCTGGGATTAATTCTAAATTAAATTAAAGAGTTTTGATAAGGCTACTTTCACTTCAAATCTCTACCAACCTCATGAACAGTGAAAAATGTAAATGGGAGGAAATATGCAAATAAACATCTAAGAAATAAACGAAATAAACTCGTAGTTAAACTGTGATCAAATTGTTATTCAAGATACACGCAAATGATGCAGCCGCCACTACTAATTCAAATAAGTCTAGCTTTATAGCTTTATGGCTAGAATAGCTTTTCTAGACAGTTCAAGTTGAGTGGAACAACAAAAGAAAATAGAATGTAGACGTGAAAAACTCACATCCCGAAAGTAGAAAAGGTGAGTAACTCTCAACGATGAACCTCAAACCGTATTGATAAAGTTGAATCACAGCATTAGGATGACTCTAACCCAGCCACGAGATTTGTTCATCAGATACAAGAAAAACCGAACTCTGACCTCCCAAATCCCTGGAACTAAAATTACCCTTTCAAAAAAATCCTAATAATGCATCCAAAGAAACAGTAAGACAGACAATTCGAATGGCGATGGATTCGCCTTTTCTATTTGACATCCCAATTTACATTCCTATTCAAAATTTCAATTTATCATCCTGATGCCTATTACAACTTGTTCTTTTTCCAGGCATTTTCCGTTAAAGTAAAATGAACAAAAGCCTTCTAGATATTGTTAAAGAATTCTCGACTAAATGGTAAGATGTATGTGCAGAATACAGATGCAGGATAGAGGGAAGATGCAAATGTTGAATTAAAGGGTCAAGTAATGCCATGAATTATTTTAATTTCCTAACTTTTTAGAATGATTATTCATTTTTTTTATACTTCGAATAATAAAAACTAAAACGAAAAAGAAAGTTTTTAAAACCTGGTTTCTCCAGAATGGGGTGAAATTACAAGAAGTGGAAATACATGGAGGGATTAAAAAATGAAGTGATTAATTTAGATATTGAAGATTAGAAGGGAATCGAACTCTCTAAAAGAGTGAACGCTAGCAAAATCCAGCCAAAACCCTCCAATTTCTTATTGTGGGGTGCTTGTGTTCTTCGCAGGAACCCTGCCCCAAAGCTTCAAAATGTTGAATCGATTTCGTTTATCGCGAATACTTTTCCTCTACAAACTTTAGTTTATTTGGATATTTTGCTCTAATCCATCTTATTTCCTTATTTTTGTTTTCCTCTGCCTCTTATTTCTTTAGGGACTTGTGAATCAGTCTCGTTTGTCTCACTTCACCTCGATGATTTTTCTGTTAAGCACAAATTTGTCCAGGAGTTTAAACTATTTTCTGATTTTTTTTTTTAGGGCATTGGTAAAAATGAGTAGTCACAAAGTTCAGATTTCAATTCTGAGTTTTTGAGATTGATTTATTGATTTGGGACACTTTTGCTCATTAATCTTTGGGTTTGCACTGTGCTTTTAAATAAAAATTAATCCTGCTAAGTATAATATTAGTTTATGTTAATACGATTATTATAATACCTCAATAACGATAAATGAAGTTCTCCAGGCCCCGGATTTAGAAACGATGATAAAAAAGGGAAACAAGCAGGTTATAATTATGTATTTTAAAATGTTAATACATAGTGCTACATTGCAGTGGTGGAGATTGTGGTTAAAGAGTATGCTATGAAGAATGAATTCAAAATTGATACAAAAATTCAAGCGTTATATTTTCTTCAAAACAAAGTTTGTCTACGAAATTGGCTATTGAATTTAGTTCACTCTAACACAAAAGGTTTCAGATATAGTCTCCCCTATACTTTCATTGTACTCCCTATCTTAGAATTCTTTGAAAGAGTGCGGTGACCTTGAAGCGCATCTAGAAGCTACTCCCAAAGTTGTCGTAGGTGCATATTAAAGCAGGAGAAATTTTGGCCCCGCAGCCTATGTGACTTATTGATTCCGATATCTTGAATTCAAAGAAAATATGGGGGTCTAATCAGAAGAATAGTCTCCCCTAATTTCCTTGAACTCATCAAGGTGGAGTGTAGTACGATGAAACCTTTGATAAGAGAACCGAAGCTTGACCAAGCTGCTTGCTCAACCTCAAACAGATTCTCACGAAAGATATCGAAATCAAAATGCCACTTCCGCTGAAGAACTCCAAATAATCTTGGTTTACGAGTAATATTCGTCTCCAACAGCTTTCGACACCGCTCCTAGGGGTGCTTCAAGGCCTCAACCCTCTAAAACTAGCTGTTTTACAAATTGCTTAACGATGGCAAATTATGTGCAGGGGTATCATCGCTCTAACTCAGCTCTTGCTCCACGTTATGGGGCCTAATCTCATAGCCAGTCCTGAGTGGACATTTCCAATTCTCTTAGTGAATGATCTCTAGAGTGAGGCTGTGGCGCAGGTAAGTCCGTTGCGTAATAGGTAACAGGTGAAATAGATGACAGAAAATCAGGGTACATAATGGGCGGCGCAATCGTCTCATTTCTTCCTTTTCTTTGCCTATTATACATAAATAGCAGTCTGTGAGATGGTCTTAGGGGCTGACACCTGACACGTAGAATTGCAAAAAGCCCCTTTGTTTTCCTCCAAACCATCGTTCGAGAATGGGGCGGAGGTAGTCATAGATGACGTATGGTACTAAGCGTTTGTCTTGGGCACTAAATGACATTCCGTAGTAGGCATTATACCCTTCCTTTACACGAGTGTAACTATCCAAGCAGTGTTTTTGAGCCGTGTTGGCGAAAAACTCGCAATATATGTAACAGATAGAATCGGGTGTGTATTTGTAATCACATATACGGACATAATTCTTATTTCGGTTTTCATTGTTTTACTTATATTAGACATTCATTTAGAGTACTTTTAAAAAAATACATAGGCTATTTTTAATTTTTTTATATATATATATATATATATATATATATATATATATATATATATATGAATACATCAAACCGCAAGAAACAGAAAAAAACCCGATAATTTTTCTTCGGAAATGTTATTTCCTAATTCACTAAAATTCCGTGCAGGGGTTGGATTCGAACCTAATTTTTGCGAATTAGGAAAGGAAATAACATTTTCGAAGACAAATTATTCTTTTTTTTCTGTTTCCTGCGGTTTGCTGGATTCATTTCATCATTCTTTCGCGTTCATGAAAGATTTATAAATATATATATATATATATATATATATATATATATATATATAATACAAATTGGATAATCTTATACCACTTGGCCACCTGGAAGGATGGCATGTGTGTCAGACCCATGACCATTGGCACGTTTTAATAAAATATCCTAGCGCTCAGTTTATTACTGCCAGCGCTCTAACAACATTTGTGAGCAATAATTTATTTAACTTACCTTCAATCAAATGGAGTGATAAAAATAAAAAGTAAAAAAACGAATTGCCTAACCATACATTTTGACTTTTACTGACGCATTCACTTAATTTTAGTCGCGTGCGAGTCAGGTCGCGAGTGACTCTACATCTGACTATGTCAGTCGGTTGGTCAGTCCCCGTTTGGCTTTTTGTTTTGTTTTTGTAATAACATTGTAACTATTCATCCGATTCTAACGAAATTTGTAAGTCTTATGTTGTTTAACATTTTCTTTCAAATGATATAATTGTCAAAGTCATCCCGAGGTTAGCCCGGTAATTATTTTGTTTTGACAATAGCATCATAACTATTCCGACTATTCTAACGAAATTTGAAACCCTTATGTTGTTTTACATTATATTTCGAATGATCTAATTGTCAAAACCCTCCCAAGGTTAGACAGGGAATTATTTTGTTTTGGCAATAACATTATAACTATTCGGCCGATTATAACGAAGTTGAACCCATTATGTTGTTTTACATTCTCTTTCTAGTGATATAATTGCTAACGTCCTCCTTAGGTTACCCCGGAAATTAGTTTTGGGGGGTAATAACATCATGACTATTCGGCTGATTCTAGCGAAATTTGAAACCCTTATATTGTTTTTCATTCACATTCAAATAATATAATTGCCAAAGTCACCCAAGGTTAGCCAGAGAATTAGGTTTTTGGACAATAACATCATAACTATTCGGAAGATTCTAACGAAATATTAAACCTTTGAGGTGTTCACATTCTCTTTCGAATGATAGAATTGCCAAGGTCCTCCCATGGTTACTCCAAGAATCATAATAAGGGAGGGCGCACGACTCTTTGGTCAGCAGACCTTGTTTCATTAGAGCTCGATTTCTTGGAGTAGGAGTTGCCAATCCTTAATATAAACTCTGTGTATGATTATACATTTTATAATATCGTCATTTAAATTAAAATGTACTTGATTCGGTAAATATATAATGAATTTTGGGTGTTTGCAATCTGTCGCAGATGTCCATATTGGATAAAAATAATAATAATAGTTATCTTATTTCAACAAATCAATGTAGTGAATGCGAACTCGATTTTAAAATCACCTACCATTTTTTGCAAGTGATTTGAAGCATAATAAAGCCGAAGATAATGGCTATTGCTCATAAGCCCCCCCCAAAAAAAATCTATTACAGTGTTATATATGTGTGTAAATGTGAAAAAAGAAAGACACGAGTAAGATTAAAGTGATATAGAGATTAATTGAGCAATTCATCCGTTTTATTCTTTAAATATAGAGATCTACGCTGATTGGTCATAATTGGCACAAAATGCGATGAATGCTATGAATAATTGACATAAAAATTTATGAAATAAAATAATTAGTTGAATATAAAAGTTTGGCCATAAACGCGTTTAATATAAAAGGTAAAAACAGAAATATAATATATATATATATATATATATATATATATATATATATATATATATATATATATATATATTCTGGATTCAAACATGAATTGACTACAAACAATTCTTGCCACCGCACGTAAGGAAATGAGAATGACACAAGACGAATGAGTATGATTTGATTAGTTGTAGCCGTTATAAAAAAATAGTTGTGACAAAGGAATCAGATACAATCCAAAATAGTTTACAGTTCCTGGTAACAAAGAACAAGATTTTGTTAAGATTTTTTTTATTTTAAGAACCCATCTGGCGATTATCAACTCGGGCGAGAGTCGCTGTAATCATGCTACAGCCTAATACTAGACTAGATTAAAAAACAACTATAAATATCTAAATAAAAATTAAAATACCGCAAAAAAGGCTTAATAAACAAGCTTAAAAAACAAAAATAAAATAAACAAAAAGGCAAGGGACAATAGGTAGAGACCCTGGTCATCCTAGTACTTGGACAGGTAGCGTGCGCGGGGATCATCATTCAGACTGAGACAATCAACAAGAATGTGCCGAACAGTCTGGGGAACAACGCAGTCGTCGCAATAAGGCGCAGGCGAGTGCTCCATCAAAGGGCAGTGCGTGATTTTTTAAAGAAATAATAAAGAGATCAAAAAAGGAGAAAACAGATAAATTTTAGAAAGCATAGCAACGGCCAGACCCTGGGAGGCCGGCGCTCTTCATCCCCGCAATAGTAAACGATCCCGTGCACTGCGAGGCCAAAAGTAAAAGTTAAAATAACCAATTGATACAGTTCATTTTAAGGCTGTTAAATTGATGTATTGGATGCAGTCACTTGTTTGGCCTGGATGGTGAAGACGTACTCCAAGTGTGGGCCCGATGGAGTGTGAAAGTGGCTATTTATTGCTATACTAAATGCGTTTCACCTCCTGCGTACATTTCAATTTTCCCCGAGGTGTGTTTATATTATGTTCATTTGTTTGCACATTTTGAGATATGCAAATGTCCCGGCTTACCTTATAGGGTGACGTTTCCTTCATAACCATTTCTATTTTGTAGATTATCCGCGAAAATTCTGGAAAAATCACAAATTCTGATTGAAATAAGGTCATCGTACCTAAGTCGCGTGCTCTCAATTATTCCGACTCATGACCTTATCACTATATGACTTTAAGACCTTCAAAACTTTGAGCAAGGGGAACAATCTGACCCAAAGTTAATTATATTTTAATAATTCCCGGACTAACATTGGGAGGACCTTGGTAGTTATATGGTTAGAATGAAAATATAAAACAACATAAGGGTTTCAAATTTCGTTAGAATTAGCCGAATAGTTACTATGTTATTGCCAAACAATTCCTGAACTAACCTTTGTAGGACGTTGTCAATTATATCATTGTAAAGAGAATGTAAAGCAACATAAGTACTTCAAATTTCGTTAGAATCGGCCAAATAATCACGATGTTATTACCTCAAAATCTAATTAAAAAGTAAAATGGGTACCGTCCGACCGTCATAGTAACTTATCGAGTCGCCACAGCGCGACTAAAGAAAGTCATGGAGCGAAATATTGAACATAATATTTAATTTTAAATTGAGCTTTTGCGGAGATTTAAAAGATGCATGTGTTTATCTGGTTCTTCATTTAAATATATTATTACTCTAATCCCACACATATACTTTAGCACACTTATCGTATAACATCACTGCATACATTGCCGTGTACATTAGTAATGGGATCTGTTTGCCCGTCACATCGAAATCGGATTAAGAGGAAAGATTAGATTAGATAGGATTGCAACAAAGCGATGTTTATTTTACATGAAATAATTCAATGAGGGAACAGAAAATATGTCAGAAATGGAGTTAATGGGAGAGATTTTGAAAAGGCGTCGGATATTTGTTGTTATTTTGTTGTTAAATGGAACATGTATGCTAGTTTAAAGGTTTTACATTATTTGAAGTTGAGGCGAAATTTGGGGGCTAATGTAAGGGATTAACTATTTTGTCAAATATCGTTAGGTTAGGTTAGGTTAGGTTAGGTAAGGTTATGTCAACTAATAAGTTCGGATACAAAATGTATACAAGAAGTTAGGAATTTATTCAATTCCTCAAGAATTTATTTACAGTTTTTTTCAATTAGATTAAAATTTGTATGCTGTTCACATCCACTCTTAATTTTTTTATATTTTAGATTTTAAATGAAAGGACGTAAAGGAGTTATCATTATTGTTAAGGTAATTTTCCTAAAAAAACCCATACAAAACGTTCAGCTGAATATTTATTTTGTATTCTGTACTAGATTTAATAATGGGGTGCTTGGAATTTATTTATTTTAAAAAGCAATTGGTGTAAGATAGAGAAAGAGAAGGTAAGAGAAAGAGAGGGGGAGAAATAAGGAAGAGAGAAAGTGAAAAAGAGAGGAGAGAGGGGAAAAAAGAAGAGAGAGAGTAGTGACAGAAGGTGAGAAAGAGGGAAGAGAGAGAGAAAAATAAAATAAAAGAGAGAGAAGGGAGAGAGAGAATATAGAGAAAAAGAGGGGGAAAGAGGGAAAAATAAGGAAAGAGCAAAAGAGAGGAGGGGGAACGAAAGTGAGATAGTGGTAGGAGAGTAATAAGGAGATAGATATAACGGGAGAGAGAAGATAAAGAGAAAAGAGAGAGTGAATGAGAGAGTCTTAAGTACAACCCAAAAGTCTTTTATGTAAGATTTGAAAATTGCTGGTTTTGAGCAAGACATCACAACAGTGGCGCGAGACTCATAATGTTATTGTATTCTCTTGTGGTGAATAAATTCCTTTCTTTATCGCTATTATCAATTCTAATCTTCTATATAACTGTTACAGTGCTAAAATCTCAGGAATTCGAGTAATTAGGTTTTCATATATACATATTCAAATAGTTTTGCTGCATCTCTTCCAATTCTAATATGAACTCTTGATTATACGCCTTTCTTACATATATTAGAATATGCCATAGATAACGAAAACTTGATTGGTAGCTCAAAGTCGGCGATTCCATAGTCGGGCTAGCCAGGAAAAAACAAACATCGTTCTCATTTCTTTATTTTTAAAGATATTCACCCCAAATTTGGCATGAAGCACTCTGGGACCAATGTACTTCCAGCTGTGAAGTCAAAGTTTTATTCGACCAACAGATTCGGCGTGACAAACGAAAGTGTGACTTATTTAATGAAAAATCAAAAAATAAAAACCATATACTTATAACCGATGTTGGTTATATTCAATTCAATTTTATTTAATAGGGCTGTGTACAATGGGATTCTTAGATACTACAGGGTGTCTACTAATATAAAATTTCAAAATTCCATAGGTTTTCTTGGTACTTAAAAAAAATAAATGGCAAAATCTCTAATTAAAACTGTAATGAAAAATGGGTATATTAAATTAAACTAAAAACATATTTCAATGTACATATATTCTAATAAATGAAATAAAGTAAGTAGCATCAATTAAAGAAAAAAAGAAGAAATCCCTCCAAGGCCCATACCTGACCAATCTAGCAAACAATTATATTTCCATTAGGTATCATTTAGCTAGACCCCCGCATTTAATTAAATTTTATTAACTTTATAAATCTTTTCCATGGCCCATGGGTGAGTACCGACTATATTATTCTGAAATAGGTATAATAAAGTAATAGCTAGTAAGAATCTAAAGTGTGGACACCCTGTACTAGTAACCTATTTCATGGTTAACCTGGATTCTAATATCTACCCTACAAAATAAAAATACATAACAAATGTCAGTGGCTACGCACACTTAAATTGACTTATGACTTTTTCTCACTAGAAAGTTTTTTCTTCTTGTACACTTTTGCTCCTTGTAGCTTTTTCGGGTGGATCTGGATTACCTCTTTTTATGACTCTTCTTTTGACTCTTGCATGGGCATGACTGTTAGCTTTTGACACCATATTTTTGCCCATGACATGAAAAAGGGACCTGGCGATGGCAGGAACAACGGTGTTAACCAGGCTGCAACCCTTTTCACAGTCCAGCAGGGAAATGCCTAAGTCATTGATCATAATTTCCTTGTAGACGCTCACGACCACCTCTTCTGAAGAGTAGGCCGCAGAAACTTGGCCTTCCTTTCGCCTGGTGTTGTAATCGCCTTGAAGACTTCCACGGCCATCATGGCCATGTGAATGCACTCGTTGAGGGGTATAGGAGAGCGCCGCGGTCCTGGAATTCAATCTCTCTCTGAAAGCCTCTGGTAGCTTGTCGGGGTCGGCCAGAGCCTCCTGGCAAGAAACACACTTTAGGAGGCTGCGGGCATTTCGGGCAAATTAATACACCATTTGTAATCATATGAATAACAGTAGAGTATTATTAATTAGATTTTATTGCTGTCCTTTAACCCGTGTTTAATAAATTTACCAGGTAATGGCTTCGCCGGGGGGAGCTTGCGCTTCGCTACTAAGTTTAAAATTTAAATCTAAAAAAAAGCAGCCATGGTTAAATTTTTATAAATTTTCTGAACTTCGCCAATTATAATAATTTTAAAAAGGAACTCTAAACTAAATTTCCCCCCTTTCAAAATATCAGGTTGCTTAAATATAGTTATAGAAGAAGACATATATAACTAGTTTTTCTGAACTTCACCATTTGGTTTTAAAAAATTCGCAAAATTTCGATACTTATATTTATTTATGAACTTCACCATTTTGTTTTTGATATTATAAAAGAATTATTAGAAATAACTTTGATAAAAAAACATAAGTCATTACCAAACTAAGATGAAATTATTATTCAAATACTAAAAAATATACCCTTCTTAAATTATAGTTAGTGATGGTGATAAACGACAATAGATATAATTTTACCGTAATAACTAGCCAGAGATGAATTGATCAACCCAAGGCGTCGGTGCAGATGTACTTTAGAGTGCGTATCGTAGTCACGACTTTTAATATCACAGTTATGATAAACAGTTATTAATGGATAAACAATACCATAGATTAGGGTTGCACCGATATGGAAATTAGCCGATAACCGATATATCGGCGCCGATACAAGGATCACGAAATCAAAATAAAAAAAATACATATTTGGGAATATTTTTGCCGAATGGAGGAGCTACGAGGGGCCGTCAATAAGTTTTGCAATTCGGATATAAGGAAACAAGATATAAGGAAAAGTGTTTTATTATTTTTCAATATAACTACCCTCGACTTCAATGCACTTGCGCCACTTGTCCCTGAGGCTTCGAATTCCTGACAACCAGAAATCTCCCGACTGCTGTTCAATCCACTCCTGGATGGCGAGCTGGACATCTTCATTGTCCCCAAACCGGCGTCCACGCAGTGCAGCCTTGAGCCGGCGAAATAAAATGTAGTCGCTAGGGCAGCTTGTGCAACTCTGGCCTTGTGGACTTTGACGACGTTGAAGTCGATCATGGGGCGTGAGGTTTCTAGAGACCCAACGGGCAGAGACCTTGGTCATGGGCAAATTGTCGTGAATGATGTTGATGACACTTCCATGTGATATTCTAAGTTCTCGCTCGATCATCTTCTCCACACGGGCCACATTGTCCTCGTTGGTCACGTATGACAGGCGTCCTGGACGGAGGTCAGCTTCAAGGGTCTTACGACTATGGCGGAACTCCCTATTCAAGCGAGCAATGGTTGCATAGGAAGGGAAGGTGTCGGTGTACACTGCAACCATGCGTTCATCGATCTCTTTTGTATTCTTGCCTTCCTTGGTCAAAAATTTGATCACTGCGTGGTGCTCAACCTTCTCCATTGTTGAAAAATTTGTGACTGACGTTCTGCGATCAACTACTGCTTCTTAAATAGATGAGGCAGGAGCGTGCGGCTGCAGGTCCTGACTTTTCATAACTTGTCCTAACACCCCCCACAAACAGCTATCCCCCTTTCTCTGTTTTGCCCTACCGATTCGCAAAACTTATTGACCGCCCCTCGTGTTGCCATATAAAAAGAAATGTGTTCAAGGACGTCATTTCTGACAATTGTAGACGATCGCAATCTTGTTAAGACTAATCGTCCTCGTTTGTTTACAAACGTATACAATACTATGAATAATAAAATGATTCGATAATAGTTAAGTTTATTGTAGCGTAAATGCACTATTAATTTAAATTAGTTTATTATTTACGTAATTATTGCTATAACTTTTAAGTTATTTCAGAAATTAACGCGTGCATTTTAAGGATTAAGGTTAAGTTTGCAATTTCTAGATCATTATAGCGTCCCTCTCCAAGCAAAATATATGTATCATATGCTGGCTTCCCTTATTTAACACACATTATAACTTATTCTCTTAAATAGCAGGAGTCCACATCTTCACTACTTACAAGTATTAGAGCTAACAGGCCTACAACCGCAAATAAATATAATTAACTTATGATTTCAAAACTTTCCAAGATGGCAGCAGCGTCTCACCCAAAGTAAATCGTAACAATGACTGGAATTGCGCCCTGGCGGGCATAGCGGCAAACAACCGCGCTGACTTATCGCCTGACTATGGAAGTAGCAGAATCCGGAATTTGGTGAAGCTACCAATCGAGTATTCGTTATTTATGCATATGCATAAAATGCTAATCTATCCTATTCTAGATTAAGTTAGTTAGATTAGGTTAATGTTTAGTTTTAGCTAAATTAGGATAAAAAAAACCTTGGGATGATTAATTTGTACAAAATCCAAACAAAATTTTACTTGTCCAACTTGTCTTAGGGTTTGAAAAGGGTAAGGATTCTACAGCAAATAAAACTATATATTCGATAATTTTAATAGTTTTAGAAACAGGGGAGTCCTAAAAGCAATGAGCAGGTGTAAGGGATCAAGTATATTATGAACATTTAAACGAGTTCTTTATCTGATATTTGTTCCGAGTGAGGGAATTTAAAACCTGAACCTGAAACTTGACAAACTTGTAATTGGGTGTGTTGATGACAGATAATACGGAGGTAAAATGGAATAACGACCTTGTTAAGCCTTTGGCAAGCTATAATAAGATCCCGGAACTAGATCATAACACAAATCAGGAATTTTCACGTTTTTACCTGCGGTGAAGCGCCAGCTCAAGGCGTCGCTTTTTTTCTAAAGGAGTAAAGTTCACTTGCACCCATTTAGAGCCATGAAATGATCCATATGACCATAGGACATACGGTTATTTCCCCTAAAAATTTCAAATCTGCCATCAGATTTGGCTCTGGGTGGCGCTGGGTGGCGCTATGTAGTAGTATAAGCCTCATTTAGCCATTCAAAGACACTTGTAAGTGATTTGAACCATGGGACACCATCAATGCAATAACCATTTATCATCTTTTCACAAAACGCCTCAGGCCACTGGAGGGACTTCCCCTCTTGTTAAATATGTATATTAAATTGTTCAAATACAAGAGTTGGACGAAAGTAATGGAATCAGGTGATATTTCAAACCCCATATTTTCGTCGTTTGGACATAAAGAAGAAGGCCAATGGTACATAAAGCTTACTCTTATTAACTGCAAGCAGACTGTACAAGATGTAATAACTACGATGTATCTTTGTGTTACTTAAAGGTGGACCATTATATGCCAAAATGTGTGACCTTTCTGACTTCGGGAGAAGCAGGTTGTTGGAATGTAGATGGTTAGGGCAACGGTAGCTAAAACTGATGAGTTGTTTAACGTTTCGAGAGGAACTGCCTAAAGTGATGCTGGTATAAGAGAGTCAATAAAAATTAGCTCTGGAAAGCGTAAATAAGCACGGAAGACAAAACTCCGTGACAGAGACCGCAGAGCCCTAAAACATGTGTCGATAACCACAAATACTAAATTGACTACATAACTAAGCCAACATCTCTCCAACCCATAATTAACCCAATATTCGTCACGAGCTCGATGCAGCAGGATAGCATGGAAAGGCTGCTATTATCAATACATTTGTTTCCACCATCGATGCTAAAATATCTCTAAAATGTTGCAGAGGCCAAAGTAAGGGGACAATCGACTAGTGAAGAATATCTTCTTCTCTGATAATCATCCTTCACGCTTTTTCCTTCTTCATAACCAATTTCTGTATCGAGGAGGCCCAAAGAAGCCTTTTATCTCAATTGGTTGACCCCAACTTTGAAAAATGAAGGCGGCTCTGTGATAGTTTGGAAGGCTATATAGTGGAATGTGGTTTTGATGAAGATAATTAAAATTAGGTAGGGTGAATTACTGCCAGATACCAACTCTTCGAAAAGGACAAGCAAAAATTAGGAATGAGTTAGAAATTAAATCCAGTGGAATGGATATTAATTCGATTAGCATAAATTATGCTGAACGAAAGTTAGTTTAATTTCTTAAGGCTCCTTGGGGATTTCTCACCGGAGGATATTTCCTATTTAGAGGTATTAACAAGAATAAAAATGTCCCATAAGTTTATATAAACAAACACTTCGTTATTCAAAAGGCTTCTTGAATCAACCCTTTAGGAAATGAAGGTGGTTAGCTCAGTGGATGAGTGCCGTGGTTCTGATAGCGATAAGTGCTTGACGACGCAGGTTCGAATCTAACTCCTTTATTCTACCTTCATATAACGGTTAAAATAGTTTTCCCTATTTTCTCCGCTTCTAAATCTCCTATTTTCTGCCTTAAACTTTTATATATTCCTCAGCGTTTTATCGCGTTGTGATATTACTTTTCCTTCCATAGGTATATTAACTACATACAATTTATATCATGTGTAATGTTATTTTCACTTATTATAAACAAAGAAAGCCCGTGTAACCTCATACTAGAAAAAATTTGTCTTGTCTGTGACTGGATAAAAACCTAAACTTCGTTATTCAAATGGCTTCTTGAATCAACCTTTTGGGGGTTAAGGATAGTTAGGTCAGTCAATGAGCGTCGTGGTTATGATAGCGATGAGTACTTCGCTTAACGACACACATTCGAATACAACTCTTTTATTCACCTTCATATAGTAGTCAAAATAGTTTTCCCTATTTTCTCAGTTTCTAAATCTCCCATTTTCTTTCTTAAACTTTTAATGGTTCACAAAATATATTCATCAGCGTTTTACCGGGTTGTAATACCATTTTACCTTTATTAAGGATGTTAACTACATCCATTATATATCACATGTAAGTAGAAGATTGCGCTTCGCAGGCAAACCTATGGCATAAGGCTTCTGGCCTATCCGGCTCTAGCAACTGGCCTTTGGTCTAAAAAAATTGGGAGGTTTCCAGTACCTATCTCCTAATAATTTACTCCTAGTCTAGAATTATCAGATCAATATAATTTTCTAGACCTTAAGGTAAGAAAAACATTTTGCAGAATTCTTTTGATATGCGGAAAAAACAATCTTTGGAGCTCTTTTTTCTCTAAATCTGCTTTTATATGTGACTCCTCCCCCCCAAAAAAAAACACTATGTCGTATTTTAAAACATTTTATGAACCTCACGTTTTGCAATTATTTTTTTTTTTAAATTACAAGATATTCGAAAATCATATTTGTTCTTTCTGAACTCTTAGAAAGAAGTGATAAAAGCTTTAACATAACATAACATAACATAACATAATTTCACGGATGACAAAAGCCACCAGGGCCTATCAAAGGTCATTGTCCTCTGTCAAAACCCGCCCACAAAAAGCACCATCACCAGGGGAAGACAAAATTAAAGTCTCTTACAATATTATATAACAGATGACATAAGCCACAAGGGCTCATCATAGGTCATCCGAGTCAAACGGCCTCTTTTTTAAGGCACTCAAACTTCCAGGAAAACTACATCCAGAGGATTGCGTCTAGTCCAGAAACAAAACAAAACATTCCTTCTTAGCGGTTTTTAGAACTGTAAATAAAATCTTAAAAACAAGTTGGATAAAAGCTTCAAAATACCTAATTGACTCACAAAATGAAATTCAAACTGTTAAAAAAAATTGCATTACTAAAATATAGGGTTATAAATTTTAGAAGATGCAACTCTAGGTCGTTTTGGGTTTATTTCATCCAACTTGACCATTCCTACAGTACTAAATTTGTTCATTTATAATAAGTACTAATCTATTTGCGTCTTATTTTAATCAGGTTTTGAGCGAATTAGATATCGAAAATGAAAACTTTTTTATATTAATTATCTTATTTGAACAAATATCACCTAGACACATGATATTTCTTATTTCACGTGATAGTTCCAACTTGTCAATAGTCAAGTTCAAGGGTAAGTTTGTAATCAAATGGAAGTGAATATAAGAAACTTTTCGTACAGATAGTTAGGTTTAAGTGAAAATTTTAATGATAATTTTTACCTCAAGGGTACAGGGTTGGTGTTAGCTGCTAGTCTAAATAAAGACTTATAATTAATAAATTTAGCTTTTTTTTCTAAAAACTTGCGTTAATTTTAATGAACCCTAGGATTCTCGATACTATCCTTGTTGTTTCATATCTATTTAATCTGAAGTAAAATTCTGTGACGTGAAGGTTTTGCGGCCATGCGATTTTCAAGTTTTGATTTTCCATGAAATTTTAAATTCGTTTAAAGACCTGAAAAATCTCTGAGAAATCGAACCCCTTTACGGTTTTTATCATTTAGAATTAATTAAAGTTCTTTTAAGTGAGGTAAGATCTAAGTATAATTTAAGTAAACTGTCCCATTCCTTTGTATCTTAAAATAGGGTTACTATTTTTTAGCCTTATGTTTTCTGCAATTTGATCTGAATACTTCATATTTTTTCCTTACGCCATACCTCATGTTCTCTGATTTTCAGATGCTTCTATTTCTTTTGTTTTCAGCTTCTTTCCTATGCTCGATAAGTATTAAAGATATTTTTTTTAATTTTTCTTATGATAACAGGTGCTAAAACAACCAGAACCATCTTCACTAGAGTGTTAGAAGGGGGTGTCAGAAAATGAGAGAGAGCGAGCGTTTGTGTTCGAGTCACGAGAAAGGGATTTCGAGTGAAGGAGTCCTACTTGTCCTTTCAATTTCATCCACTTAGTAACGATGTTAGCTGAATCGCCTGTATGTTATTCTGTAAATATCTATTGTTGTTTGCATAAGATTAAAGATTAATTTTGTTTTCCTGTTTAAATCCTCCAACCACTAAAGCCTAATGTAATAGTAGCAATACGATTAAATCCCATCGCACTCAAGGAAATCTTTTCCTAATTTGGGGCTGTCGTCTTCCCTCCTCTGTATCCTTGGAGGGCAGGCCAAAAGGGTTCAGATTCGGGCTACCTGAATTCTACGACATATTAATACTAAAACTGGTGTCAGGTCTTTACAGGGTCATTAATAAGGATTATTTTAAAAGCTTCTAAAATTGTTGGTTTAGAATTAAGAGAAAACACTAATCTTCTCATTTAATTAAATGCAACTGCTAGATAGACGATCGATATATTTTAAATTTATTTACAGCGTTATTTTAGAGGTATTTTGCGTGGTATAACCGCAATTTAGGCGATCACTTCATACGAATTAAGCAAGTTCCTTTCGTGTGTTTTTTTTGTTAGTGTGCGAAATTCGGGTCTAAAACCCATTATAATCTCTCGTGTGTGCCATTTGGTAAACGAACCAGCCATGGCGTAATTTGAGATCTTCAAAGCCAAAGGAGAATCATTAGATTTATCGGGAAAAGATCTGATGTCCTACATACAGGCAGAAGAAAGGACTGCGACAGAAGAACAAAGAGAAAAAGAAAGAGAAGCGAAAGAAAGAGAAGAAAGAAGACAAAGAGAACTTCGTGCTCATGAGCTAGAGATGGCAAGGACGAGAAATGAGGCCCTTGCTATCAAATCAGGGTCCCCAACGCAACATCAGGCATCAGTTAAATTGCCAGTGTTTAAAGAAATGGAAGACTTCGCCTCACACTTGATACACTTTGAGAAGATAATCAAGGTAATTAATTGGGATATAGAAGCGGATGGCGTAGAGAGATTGTTGCCTCTTCTAAACACCCACATGAGGGATATTTTCATCTCCCTTCTGGCAGAGGCAACCATTGACTACTCCACATTAAAGACGGAACTGCTCTCTGCCTGCAACATTACTCCCGATTTCTACCGCGTTAAATTCAAACAATGCTGAATTCAATCCAAACAGGCCTTCATAAAATTCGGATTTACCTTGCAAAGACTCCTCAATTTTTAGTTAGATGCTTCGAAAGTGCTCTAGAATTTTGATGCGTTGATTGACTTCACCCTGAAAGATCAATTTCTAGCATCACTTCCTTTGGAAATCCGGTCTTTTATTAAATACAAAGATGCACCAGCTTTAAGGAGTGCGTCGAAGAGGCGGACGTATATGCTGCCAGTCACAATTATTACCCTAAAGAAGGGAAGATAGAACCAGCGTCTGACAAGCCTCAGTTTAATAATCCCAAATTCGTATCCCCTTAGAAAGAAAATTTCTTTAAGGTAACCGGCCCGGCTAAATCAAAACCCAGCTGACCACCGTTCAAACAGGAAGATCAAACCTTCTTTTCTAAACCCCCTTTGTCAGCGTGCCCCAGGAGGCTAGTCGTTTATTTTTCGAGCGGAATCGAAGGACACGTGAAATCTGACTGCCCTCAGAACTCATAATTGAGAAATAACTTCTCCCACCAGGTGCACCTGGTGAGTGTCACCCCTTCTCAGACCACATCTCCACTAGAATCTCCTCTCTCTTCAAGTGAACCCAGTCCGTCTGGCCACCAGGTGAACCTTTTTTTCAATAAAAGTAAACCTAGGGGCCTACAATTTGAGTCAGGTACGGTAAATGCCTGCCGTATCTCCACCCTAGTCCGAGATACTCGGTGCACGTGCATCCTATTCTCAGATAAGCTACCTCCATTAGTATCCCCAGATCACGATCGGTTCAGTATCGCCCATGACTATCTGGGACGCGCGAATCGGTTCCCCATAATAAAGTGTCATATTGACTGCCCCTACTTCACCGGCTGGGTAAAAGTAGTGGCACCACCCATGAAGTTTTGTGCCGTTTTGATTGGGCAGAGCTCCAAAGTTTCCTCACCCCCAGTGGCACAACCAGTGACCACTCTCTCCCAGGTTAATCAAGAATCAGAAGCGCCCGTTTTAATGAAAACACCCGGAGCTCCAGATTATGGCAACATCATCAGCGAGGATTTTTCTAAAAAGTAGAAGGAGTGTGAGCCCCTCCAACCCATGTGGGCTAAGGCCCGGGACGACAGGCAGGAACCGGTTAGAGATAGTAATTTGATTTCCTTACGCGTAAAAGATAATCTTCCACACTGCGTATGCTACCCCGGACATCCCCTCGGAATCCATCAGACAGTAGCCATAGATGAAGAATCGGCCCTTAAAGAAGATTGCCACCTTACCCTGGCCATCCTGGGGATGGTATAAAACTTCTGTGTGGAACAGGACGAGGATTACCCCTAATCGTACTCGACGTAATGGAATCTCTTTCCAAGGAGTTAAAAATAAGTGGTTTATTATTTTCCTGTCAGAAAACTCAGCTCCAAGCTACCCTCGATCGATTCAATGATGTCATTTCCGACACCCCAGGGTGTGCTACACAATTCAAGACGATATCCAGCTAACTACGCATAAAGCCGTTAGGTCTAGACCATATTCCATGCCCGTTCATTTAAGGGAAGAATTTAATAACGAAGTAAAGAAATTGTTAAGGTTCCAGATAATTGAACCCTCCAAATCAGACTATTGTTTTCTAGTAGTTATGGTAAAGAAACCGGATAATCCATATAGAATGTGCATTGACTTTAGAAGAACCGAAAGGAAAATCCTGCTTTCTAATAACTCCAAATAAAGCCAACAGAAGGAGCGGGTTTTAATAATTGGATTTAAAGACTATACAGGATAGACCTGATTCTCTTATCGACTCTATCAAACAATCAATGTAAATTGAAGCCAAGAAATGCCTAGTTAACTGACTGATGAGGTCACTTGTCTTAAAACTGATATACTTATAATTTCAGCATTAAAAGAATCGTAGTATGATTCCATTAAAACAAAAGGGAATTTTGAGACCTTATAAAGGTATTTTCCATGAACAACCTTGTTATAAGGAAGTCAATAAATGGACACACTTTTGAGTCCTAGAATGGGACCTTCTTTCGAAACAAGTTCCTGAGAGTTGCGTCTCATCCGAGTTCCTAACATGTTATAATGTCTACTGAGAACTTCTTGTTTACATGTATCATCAACGTCCATCAAATATGTTAGGTTTAGTTTTTGCTTTTATTATTTTTTTGTGTAACTACCAATTCGAGGGACATATTTATCATATACCATTTTTTCCCAAGGGTCTTTTCTGATCCTCATTCCGTTTAATCTCTCACATATTACTAACCAATTCCAAGCTCTCCTTTCGCGTCAGCTGCAGCATCTTGACTGAGCAATCAATAAGAATTCATACCTGACTTTGATAGAATAGGGGTTTTTTTTTACTTATATCAGAAAACAGCGAAACAAAACGTAGCATCTCACACGAAAATTTTAACGAGGTTTAGGTAAAACTTGTACAAATTATAGACTGTAAAAATGTGTGATAGAACAGACAAAACAATAATATTTAAAAGAAGGAACTACTCAAAGTTCCTGGAATTTAGATGATGACCAATGGTAGATCACAATAAGAAAATCATCTTGGAGAATTCACTAGTTTTCCCATATAGTACACTCGACTAGTTAATCTCCCAAACCTTTAATCAATAACCTATTTTTATTGAGCTTTTCTGTTTGGATCCTCACTGTTACAGATGGAAAGGGATACAAGAACATTGTGACCCTAACCTCTTTTTATACATGTGATTCAATACAACCGCCGAAATGACCGGTCTAAGAATGAAATGGCCATTGCTATTTGAGAAGTGGGTATTAGAATAGACGAGAAATGGCTGATCTCGGGATTAAGAGAAAAAACGGGCTTTCATAAAAATTGAAATACACCCGAAGGGGCTGCTCATTTAGATACCTACGCTCACAATCGGGTGATGTATCAAGAATCACAAGCAGAGGACGAAATACCCGCTAGAGGATCTATCTAGGCACTTCTTCCTCCGTTTCGCACATCCAGGTATATAGTCACACGCCTCGCTGCTGGTTGAGAGTATATCAGGACACGCCTGACCACTGGTTGCGTGTATAAAGGCACACACCTGGTCTCTAGTTGAAGGCTTATAGGCAGATGCCAGTCTACTGGTTGAAGGTTATAGGCACCAGCTTGGCCACTGGTTGAGGGTATATCAAGAGGCGCCTGACCACTGGAGGATGTATGAAGGGACACACACCTGGGCTTTGGTTCAAGGTATGTAGGCAGACACCAGGCCGCTGGTTAAAGGTATATAGGCACAAGCCTGGCCGCAGGCTAAGGTGTATATAGGTGCACACCTACCTGCTGGTTGGTCTGTTCCTAAAATGTCGAATACAAGGCTTAATGAACCTGATTAGAAGCAATTTAACATCGAGTAATCGCGGCTTGTCGAAGAAAATGGACTGAATCCATATAGATACGTTTCTTGAATGATATTTTAATCATTTCTTAGCGAAAACTAATTTTATTCTTTACTAATCAACACGTGAGAGTGGAATCAGATATTATTAATTAAAAAGCAAGCCAACGAAGGCATCTCAGAAAGGACGTTTTTTTTAGTAAAAGGATTAATAAAAGAGTTGTAAATTAAAAGGGAAGTAAAAATAGGTCAAATGAGCATAGTACCTGGGGCACAGTGGACCGGATATGCGTGCATTCAGCCGAACGTGTCCCCATTCCACAAGTAAATAAGTCTCTGCGAGCGGGTTTTGAGCGAAGTAAAGATGCATTTTGACGAGAAAGGAGAAAATAAAAAGTTCAAAGAATGTATTTAATACAATCAATTCAATACATTTAAGAACATTTTAATACCGATCTCACAAACATAGCTAAAATACAGCCACAATTGTGACCAGAGTTACCATTAACGTTTAGAAATTTGCAAGTATTTGTTCACCCTAACGATTCTAACTTAATAGATGGCGTAAAGCTCCAGTAGACAGACATTCTACCGTGTGCAAATAAGTGATCTCAAATGTAATATAATATTTATTGTTACTAAAGGCAGGTAGGAATTCTTCTTGATTTCTCGGTCGAGTGGCTGCTACTCGCGTGAATTGAGAGATTAGAAGTGGACGATGAAAGTGACACTTAGCGTTGAGTGAGGGTGGCAGCGAGTGTCGGGGCGATGAAAACACTATTAATAAGTCACATTTCTTTCCAGTACCACTAAATAGGCTCTCGTGGTGCGAGGTTGCCAGGTATCTAAGAGTTGCTAGCGGTCATTGGCTCCGCCAACCTTATCGATTCTAAGGTTAATCTAGGGTGTACAGCTCCCATTTACAGACATACTGATGTGCACAAAGACCAAAAATGTTAGTATTAAAAAAAATGTGATTAGGTTTTCAGTAGACAGACATTCTACCGTGTGCAAATAAGTGATCTCAAATGTAATATAATATTTATTGTTACTAAAGGCAGGTAGGAATTCTTCTTGATTTCTCGGTCGAGTGGCTGCTACTCGCGTGAATTGAGAGATTAGAAGTGGACGATGAAAGTGACACTTAGCGTTGAGTGAGGGTGGCAGCGAGTGTCGGGGCGATGAAAACACTATTAATAAGTCACATTTCTTTCCAGTACCACTAAATAGGCTCTCGTGGTGCGAGGTTGCCAGGTATCTAAGAGTTGCTAGCGGTCATTGGCTCCGCCAACCTTATCGATTCTAAGGTTAATCTAGGGTGTACAGCTCCCATTTACAGACATACTGATGTGCACAAAGACCAAAAATGTTAGTATTAAAAAAAATGTGATTAGGTTTTCATGTGTTTTTATACCAGAAATGGCATAGGGGGTTAGGAAAGATCCATTTTAAACAGATGAAAAATGACATAGATGATACAACTATTGATGATCCTTTTGGGGGTTGATAGAGAAAAAAACAAATATTTATAAGAATGAAAGGTTTAAATGGAGGGGGCGGCGAAAATAATTGATGAAAAGGTGTCTGAAAAAAACTTTGCATGTGTTAACTTGCAGTTGTTGTCTGTACCATTCACGTTATTTTATTGATTAAAAGTGCGTGAAGGAAGTGACGATATATGGAAGAAACGTAGTCCGAGTAACTAGAAGGCGGGCCTAGACTAGGATAAATAAATTCACACAAGTTTTACAACCCTTATTTTCCTTCCCCATGCCCCCGTTACAGAATTAAAAAGTATGTTGCACATAAATAAATAATATGTAGTTAAAGAAATTCAGGTGAGTTCAGGATAGTGAACTGAATATGGACAGCGAGATAATAGGATTTGGTATCTCTTGGCGGTCACGGCTCGACTGAAAACGGCTTTTTAAATGTGCCGACCCGGTAGACTTTCGAGGATTTTAGTAAAATTCTTAAATAGACTCGAATTTTAGCCATTTAGAATAATATTGGGTAATTCTTATTATATACAAAGATGTTGGAAACGTTATTTTCAATCTATGTAGTCCTGAGTCACATCCTTAAAAGATTTTTTCACTAAGACTGTTTCATTATCGTGGTATTTAGCCTACTGAGGCAATTAACCTATCTAAGTCACATCACTCAAAGTCCTTTTCAGTAAGACCCTTTCATTTTCAATGCATGGTATTTAGCTTACTGAGTCAACTAACCATTAGAGGTCACATCCTTGAAAGGCCTTATCAGTAAGACCCTTTATTTTCATGAGGTTTATTCCTCAACCTACTGAGGCAATTAACCTATCGATGTGAAATGCTTGAAAGTCTTTTCCAGTAAGACCCCTTCATTTTCACGGTCTTTAGACCTCAGCCTACGGGGATAATTAACCTATCTGCAAAATTAACCAACATTAACTTCGATTCCCTCAAGCCTACTGAGGCAATTAACCTATCGATGTGAAATGCTTGAAAGACTTTTCCAGTAAGACCCCTTCATTTTCACGGTCTTTTGACCTCAGCCTACGGGGATAATTAACCTATTCTGCAAAATTAGCCAACATTAACTTCGATTCCCTCCCAAAATAGAAGACCTCTTAATCATTTAACTCTTTTCGAACTACTTCTATACTTTTTCGTGTTAATTATAATCAGCAATCTTCTTAACGAATTGCCTCCCGATCTTGGAGAGAGGTAAAATCACCTCCTTCCTCATATTTAACTTTCTATTGAGGTTATTATCCGTATCTGAGGCCATTTAACGCTTTACAGGATGATTTAACCTATCCGTCTGGTTGATCGTTAATGAAAGGCAAATATTGGTCTCCCATGGTTAGTATATTAAAATTGTTTTTGTTCAGTTTGAAAGAGATTAATTATTATATCTTTATGTTATAATGGACCGTTTTTATTAATAAATTACAAGTAAATTTAAAAAAAGTTCTTATTAAAAGTGTAGTTAGAGAATGAGTAGATGAAAGTAGAACAATTAGAAATTGTGAAAAATTGTCCTGTAAAGTTATGATGGTCATAGTAAACAAGGTAAATAGTACAGAAAACTAAAAAGGCAAAGTAGTTACCAAACAGGCTAGTAAATAGTGATGGATTTAGTGATGTATTGTAGTAGAAGACAAGTCATTTGTCAACAGGGGTGACTTTTAGTGAACTTGTTAAGATTTAGTTAGATTCTTTTTGCCTAAATATTAGACTTTGTACCTAAAGTTTAATTAAGCGAATAAATATGTACATTTTTAAGTTATGGTTTTTCAAAGGGTTTGTTGTCCCCGGGGGGTCGAGAGACTTATATTGGAAAATATTTAGCTTGGTAGCTAGTTAGTTTCTTTATTATCTGGTTACTATAAATTCAACTAAAAGCACCAGTAAGACTACATGAGGTGGTATGGGGTAAGTGGGAACATAACTCTCCCCTTTCTACTTATTTTTATTTATTTATTATTTATCCCTCGTCGCCTATTTATAGCCCCGTTCTTTATTCCTTAACGTTCGTAAATCAGTTGGAGGTCACCATGAATGCCATTCGACTTATCTTCAATATCCCACCAGAATGTGTTTTCTACTTTGTGACCATTTTTTTATTCAATCTCAGTAGCTTTTCCCTTTTCCTTTGAGGGGGAGGGGACTTTTAATACAAAGTTTACAATGACTCCACGCCACTGATTGGCCCTCGTGTGGCAAGTATACGTAAAGGAAAAATCTATTGATTCAAAACATTTCCCCCCCCCCCTGGTGGAGGACGAGTAGTTGTTGATTTTGTTTTAGTAGTAGTGTAGTGTAGTGTAGTGGTATTTATACAAGACCTCAAAATTTGGCCTTGATTTGCTACATTAGCATAAGATGAAATTAAAAGTGTAGGAAATAAGATTTGAAAGAAGGTGAGAGAGATACAATTGGGAAGTTGATTGAATTTATTCATTTTTGAAGAAAATTAAAAGAAAAAGATTTAGAAAATACAGAGATATAAATCGGAAATATTTCTTTATTTCTTCAGTGATTAAATAATGAGGAAAGGCAGATAAAATATGGAAAGGTAAGAGAAGATGAGAGAGATAAAACTGCCAAACGTAAGAGATACTATGTATTTTGAAAAAAGTGTAAGAGATAAACACTCCTTAATTCAACTCTGAACCAGAGCGTCCCCCGACCTAAGCTAAATTTATAAAAGGCTCCTTAACTACTATATTGGCGATTTAATTCCTAACAATCCATTCTGGTCAACCTATACGACCCGCAGCTTTCGTTTTCCCACCGGGAATTAGGACATCAATTCTGGTAAAGACCAGAATTTCACCCACAGCTTCTTCCTCTCTCTGCCTATCACCACCAGCCACTTCCCCCTTCCCCTCTAATTTAGACCAGTTTATTTTTCTCCCTAGTACTATCTCTGTCTGTTCCGATCTGTTCTATCTGTTTTTCTGTGTATTTTTTTCTTTTTTTATCCTCTGGTCTGTATCCATGGCTACGGAGAATATTTGCCAATGATTTAGATTACAAGAACTAAACATTTCATTGAGGATCTGAAACGAAATAGGTTTGAATGTACTTTTGTCTGCAAGTTTCTCCGTTTATAAGAAACGTATATGGTACTTTTTTAGTCAGAGGGAGTAAACTAAGGAGTGTCACTCCTAAAGAGGACAAAACAAACGTATATAAAATATAGGGTCGCCTTAAATTCTGGACACATAAGAAAAATGTATGTTTTCAATAAGAGAATTAAATACATTTTATTTAATCATTTTATTTAGTTGAAATATTAATAAATAACATCTTTAAGGAAATTTCCAGCCATGTTCAATGCGAATACGCTTAGTGAGATTCACCCGGTATTAATTATCTCCAAATTACGGTCATTTTGAGCACCTTCATTTACATTTATGATGCGCTGTTTCCTCAGGTGTCTCGTATCCTTAATTTTCATTCAGATCAACTTCCTTTTTAGCTTCTTAACCCAGACAAAAAAGTCAAGGTCTGTGTCCAGATTTACGAACACCTTGTATACCTTCCCTTAAAAGACAATATAATACCATTTATGGCGTTTTGTATTTACTATTTGTAGGAACAAATATAGTGTTAAAGGAATTCTAGATATTAATTCAATTATTGATCTTAGTGATCAAAATTTCATAACGAGATGTTTTCATATAAATTTTACAACTACACCAAGTGCTCAAAATTATTTTCTATCACATTACTCTCCACCTCACCCCTATCGACCTCCTCGCCTCTCAGCGTTACATCAGTAATCACACAAATCACTTCTAACAATCGAAATAATAATAAAATAACATGCATAATCAATTTCAGAGTGTGTAAGAGAAAAGAAATGAAAGTAAACAAAAACAAAAAAAAAAATTGCTAAATTTAATTACCAACAAGAGCTGAAGAGCTTCAAAGATAAAGAGAAAAGGAAAAGTAAATAGCAAGTGTAAACAAAAACAGACAATTAAAAATAAAAATAGCAAATAAAGCTTGAAAAAAAGAAAGTGATACCTACATCACTAGGGTAAAACTCTCTCCCTCACTTTGTTTATTTCCCCACTTTTATCTTCCATCATAAAATTACTCTCATTTGTTGGTACATCGTCAAACCGAACTAGAGACAACTGCACAGATGTATCCTGTTTTTATGGATCTTCTAAATTCTATTTTTCTATCATTTTATTCCTGATTAACTGTTTAGTTAGTTTAGTTTGTTAGTCGACGCCAATCCTTTCGAAAACTTCAAATAATGTGGTTACAGTGAAGTTTTAACATTCCCTTATCGTATTTCTTAAACTGTTCAAGGGAAGGTGTAGTTGTTCTTTAAATTACATGCTCTAGGTATCCCCACAATTAAAAATCAAGTACCATTAATCCCGTAAGCATTTAAGGTTATTTAATGATTCATTTACATTATATACAACAGTTGCTGAACATTTTGGTGAGTACTTTTGATATCACAATCTTAATAAAGAGAAGGGTACCATCTTGCTAAGAGAAAAGTCGTTTTTTCGAAACAATTACCCTCCTGTAGGTTCATAAATGCCACCAGTAATTGTCCAATTAATTAGCCTTGTTTACATTTGTTGTAACAATGAATTCGTAAATTCCTTGTTTCTATAAAAAAATATTTTATATATTCGACAATATAAAGTGCATTCTGATCGAGTAGGTGAGAGTGAGAGAGAGAGAGAGAGAGTAGGAGCATGTGAGATAGATATATAGATAAATATATTAGAAATCAGACTCAATGTCTATTTTTTTCTATAAAACACAAATTGGCCGAAGCTCATTTATTTACGCTCTAATAAAATTCCCCTTTGGGAAAAAGATTTAATTAAAAAAAATTTAAATATGAAAATTGGAACATAATAAAGTAAAGTTTAACACGCTCAATCCCTAAATGCTATCATTATGTCGAGTTTGATTTACACCTTTATGTAAATTCTTGTTTTCTTATCTTCCAAGAGGCGCTGGTGAATTGCTCAAAAATTTTCAATAGAATTAGATGCGATATAGAGGTGCATACAGGCCCATACACTGAAGTGGTTTATAAAAATCATCATGAATAATGAAATATATAGACAAATTGGCAGAAAACACGACCTCGTTTGAATCTACATTACAATCCCATTCGAAGTCAATTAGCCAGAGGAATAAATTCACCTCTACTTTTAATTCTTCTTTCTTTCTCTTCTCTACATCCATCTCGGCTCCTTGCAAAGCGCCGGAAGCTTTAATAAGTTTCCCAAGCAACGAAAAAACGTGAAGAATGGCTTTTAAAGCTCATTTGAACATTAATGATTACTCAATGAGGCCATTTAAGCTCATAAAAATTAGAAAGATATTATTATCTTTCTAGATATGGTTGGTTCTTAATGCATCCAAATATTATCCTGATTCTGCAGCTAAATACCGTGGAAAAAACAGAGGAACTCTAGGTTCCCTGTAAATTTTACACTTTCTTCACTATAAATTAACCTGACAACAGAAATAAATAGAGTGATCCTCCGTTTTTGTTAAACCTATCCATTAAACTCACTTTTATATTTGTATGTTTTATGTCCTTTCGAAGGCAATAAAATCCAAGCATAATTTATGAATGGTCAAATATATTATTAAGCTGAGGTTATTTCTTCATTGGTTATATGTTAACACCTTTTTACACATAAATGTAGTAGTTAAGGGTTATTCACCGCCATTTAATTATGGAATTTATACGAGTACCTTTAATACGGACAAGACACAAGGTATCATAATCTGGTTATTATAAAAGACTTCACATTCGTAACTCATAGTCTAAAAATGCCTCTGTAGAGCCAGGGTCGAAGAAGGATGCTTGCACCTTCTGGTAGAACGAGACGATGAAATCAAACGCCGCCTTAGAATTAAAGCAAAAAGACCCCCTATTACCCCATTCCTATTAGCTTTCGCATCATAAATTACGGCATGATGTGAATGAATCCCAATTTTAACGTCAAAATCTGTCTATAATATTTAGTTAAATGCCATTAAATGCACAGAAAAGAGATATTTAGGAAATAAAATCTAACACCAGACACTAGATAAAAAAAACATTAAAGGAAAATATGTATGAAAAGAGGAAGCTAAATAATCATCTTTAAGAGCTTCTACGAACTGATAGACTAGTACAACTAGTACAAAAGGGAAATTAGAACGCTACCAGGCGAAAATGCACACGGGAGATATATTCTCTATTTTGGCTGCATGTTAATTCCCCCACTTTCAATTCTTCATCATCTTCCTATTTTGAGAAATAATAAGTCATTCACGTCGTACGCTCAAATAATTACTAATATCCTCAATAACATAAATAACAAGTTAATAATGAATGATAGTACGTCTTGATAATAATATTCGGATCCCGTCTCTTACTAGTACTTAGGGTAATTAATAAAATTAGTAGAATTAAATTAGTAGTCACTAATACTTTACCATTAAAAACGCGAAAACCCGAGCGTTTTAAGGGCGATACTAGCGGCAGCTAGAAATGGACGATGGGGTCCGGCAAGCACCGTCACAGGTGTCCCCCCCCCCTTCATGTAGCCATATCTCCACAGATCAGATCAAAAAACAGAGACAGAGAGTAAGGTCGGGAAACGGGGTTGGAAAGGAAGGTGGGGAAACGGGGTTTAAAAGGAAGGAGGGCAGCTGATCTGTGGAGATATGGCAACAGTGGAGGGACATCTGCAACGGTGCTTGCCGCACCCCATCGTCCATTTCTCGCAGCGGCGATTATAGTCATTAGACGAAATAATAGTAACGAAAGGAGAAAATAATGTCAGCCTTGAGGACTATAATATAGGCCGGCGTTGGACATAATGGTATTTATAGTATTATTCTCAATTGGTGGGTGGCTTCTGTTTTTTTGTCTACCAAATATCGGCTACCTTTACTACCCTAGACAACCGGAGATGTGGAGGAGGAGGGGGAGAGCTAATGGACGCTTGCTATTGTTTATTTTATCACTTAACCTTTCTTACTATTATTATAATTTTTATTCCTTATTATCTTGCCTATTCCTTTATCTTTAGGCAGAAATTCCGTCGTTAATTACATAAAATTTGTTATTGATTTTGATTAATGGTGAGGTCAAAATTTGGACTGTATTCTTATATTGCTGGGTAGTAATAATTTCAGGCTTATTGGGGTTTGACAGGTACCTTTTGTCATTCTTTATGTCTATTTCTCTTATGTTTGTCATAAAAGACTTTTCTTCTGTTGGCTATTAATAATAATGAGTTAATTTTTTTAATTACTTTAGTATATTTATGAAAATCAAATGTGATAGAACGGGTTGAGGCCGCGTAATTTCAACCACTATCACATGTTATTTAAAACCACGATGCTACCCACGTGCATCTTCACTTTGAAGCCTGGCGCCTTATCGCAGCCACCTGAGTCAATGTTTAAACAAGGAGGTTTATCTTCCCCCGTTTGCCCAATGCTCCGACCTCGCCAGATTAAGTTAGGCTTATGGGCAGATAAGGCATTGTTCTCAGGCTCGGCTGTACATTCCCTCGAAGCCCCCATTCCATTGTCCCCCCACGCCAAGGAATGTCTCGACTATTTAGATGGAAACTTTACCACTAAGATCAGATTGGAGATCCAGATTTTCGTCGTGAAACATCACTACGACCCACTCTCACCTTGTGCGCCAAGGGACCTCGATCTCGTGATTCACCATCACTTGTCCGGAAGAAGGACAATATCCCTTGAGTGCCAAGGTTCGAGCCTTCATGACGCCAAGTCCACAAGGCTTCCCCTGTTGTTCAGAAAGAGAACAACGTTAGAACAGCCATTGTTTGTTCGAGCCCGTTGCAAAGAAATGGTTCTCCCCCCCCCCTCCTTGTTGTTCAGAAGAGAACAACGTAGAACAGCCATTGTTCTTTTGAGTCCGTTTGCCAGAAACGGTTCTCACCCTTTCCCCTGTTGTTCAGAAAGAGAACAACGTTATAACAGCCATTGTTCGTTCGAGCCCGTTGACAAGAAACGGTTCTCAGCCCCCTCCCCTGTTATTCAGAAAAGAACAACGTAGAACAGCCATTGTTCGTTTGAGCCCGTTCGCCAAGAAACGGTTCTCACCCTTCCCCCTTGTTGTTTCAGAAGAGAACAACATTAGAACAGCCATTGTTCTCGAGCCCGTAGACAAGAGACGGTTCTCCCCCCCCCCCTGTTGTTCAGGAGAGAACAAAGTAGAACAGCCATTGTTCTTCAAGCCGTTCGTCAAGAAACTGTTCTCATTCCCAAGACGCCACGTCAGGATCATTTAATTTTCTCCCTCCTTCGGCTGGAACTCGCCAGCGGCTTGAAAATTCCTTCACGTCGCATTCCTTTGCACAACAAGTATAATTACGTAAGCCGAACGTTACCTTTGAGTAATTAACCCTTTTGTCAACTCTATCCTGTGCTTGAAATGGTTTAGCGAACCATTCCATCCTTTTAACTTTGTATTTGTTTTACCTTTTTAAATCTCTTAATCCTTGGATTAGTTAGATTTCCCACGACCCTTTCTAATTCTCTGTTTATGTCAATATTTTCCGTTTTGCGTGTTGTTGATAGTTTTTATTAATAAAACTCTATTTTATTAATGATAGCAATATTATTATCCTTGAGCTCAGTTCCACTTCCTAAGCATATCAAAGATACATAATATCGGCCAGCCTAGACATCCACGCAATCTAAAGATAATTAAATAAGTTCCCTCAACGAATAGTTATATATGGTATATCGTCGAGAGTCCATTTTACGACATATATATATATATACTATTTAAATTTGGTATCAAGTGTGTAAAGTTTAACGCTATATCTTTGCAAACACTGGTCTCAGTCGAGTAAAGCATAGTGTTATTCGTTATAATAATAGAGTATAGTAGTTCCCTTTTGTTTTAACGATTGCTATCCCCTTTTTTGAAACTTAAGAAGCTGGAGTAGCTCAAGGAACTGTTATAATAATTTGTTTGTGTTTTTTTGTGTGATTTTAGTAAGTGGTTATTTAGATCGAGAAACCAAGTACGAATACGTCAGTTCCCATATTTAGGTAAGCTAATTCTCTAGAAGGCATAATTCTTGTTGCAAGGAATTTTAGTTGGTTGACTATTGCGCCCCTAAGTGCAAAGATGACTCAGTTTGAAATCTTTAAAGCGCAAGGAGAATCCTTGGGACTTTCCGGAAAAGAACTAATTGAGTACGTTCAAGAGGAGCAAAGAACGGAAAGAGAAAAGTTAAGAGAAGAAAGAGAAATAGAAATCCAAAAAGAAGAAATAGAAAGAGAAATCCAACGAGAAGAAAGAGAAAGAGAAATCCAACGAGAAGAAAGAGAAAGAGAAATCCAACGAGAAGAAAAAGAAAGAGATGAACGGATAAGACAAGCTGAGCTTCACCATCAGATTGAATTAGCTCGTGTTGAAGCAGAAATACAGTCATCCAGTTCACGTTGTAAAGCCCCCCCTCCCCCCAATCTCCCACTAAAACTCTCCAATTTCAAGGACGGAGAGTATTTCGGAGCATTTTAAGCCCACTTCGAAAAGATCCTCGAAATCAATAACATGGATCTGGAGGCTGAAGGTGTAGTCAGATTACTTCCCTTGTTAAATTGTGAATTGCGCGAAATTTTTATATCTTTACCATCTGAATGTACAATTAACTACAGCAGCTTAAAAGCTAAGTTATTGGCCGCTCATAATATAACTCCCGATTTCCCAACCAAGAATTTCGAGGAGGTCGTATTAAACCCGGACAGACGTTCCGTCAATTCGGATACATTCTTCAGAGGAATTTTAAATTTTGGTTAGAATCCTCAAAGGTTGATCCAAACTACGAGTCCTTAACAGAATTCGTGTTGCGGGATCAATTTTTGGCGTCTTTCCCGACGGAGATCCGCGCGTTCGTCAAGGATCGTCAGTGCCAGACCTTTAAAGAATGTCCTGAAGAAGCGGATGTCTATGCCGCAAGCCATAATTTATACCCAAAGGAGAATCGAACTTCTCACCATACCCCTACAAGGAAAGAAGGAAGGATTCGCGCCCCTTCACATGAAGGCCAACGAAGTTTCCTAGCCCCGTAAAACCCCAAAACTTCTTTCCCCAAAACCAACAATGGGACTTCAACCCTCCCGTTATGATTTCTCCTACATCTCTCTTCCCGAAGCGACCAATCATATGCTTCACCTGTGGTGTAGAAAACCATATGAGCTATAATTGCCCCCAAAATTCTAGGCTTAAGAGCGGACCAGCCCACCAAGTTCACCAGATTAATGCCACCCTGGCTTCCCCGGTCGTGCAGACCCAAGTAGAAACTTCTCCCCCTCCTTCAGGCCACTAGGTAAATTTTATTTTTTATAAAAGTTCATCGGGAACTTTGAAATTTGAGGAGGGCAGCGTGAGCGGCTGCCGAGTATTGACTCTCGTCAGGGACACAGGATGTACGTGTTTCATCGTGTCCGACAAACTCCTTCCCCCAGTGGACCTTAACCACGAAAGATTTGCGGTGGTACATGACTACCTTGGGCGGGCGAACCAATTCCCCGTCGTTAGATGTTACCTGCAGTGTCAATATTATGATGGCTAGGCTGAAGTCATTTCAGCACCCATTCAATTCTGTTCCGTACTAATAGGACAGAGCCCCCAAGTAAGTTCCGACCCTGTGTCTCAGGCCGCCCTTCCTCGAGGCCGAGCTAAGAAAGAAGACCAGGAGCCCGTCCCCATCAGAATCCTGATACCGTCCGATTTCTCGAAGACCCTTAACGAGGACTTTAGGACGGCACAAAAGGAGAGTGAATTACTAACACCCTTAGGTGATAAGGCCCAAGACAAGGACACGGAGACTGTCCGTGGATCCAAAGAAAAAAAGTACCCACAACGCACCCATGAAGATACGTTCGTAGCACTGGACGAAACATCGGCGCTTGAAGAAGATTACCCCGCGGAGTCCCTTAATGTAATACAGACAGTGTGCATCCAACCTGATGCCGATTACCTTCCTCCTTCCCTACCAGGAAAAGAATTTCAGATAGGAACCGACCACCGTCCGTTAGCCTATATTAGGAATGTGCGACACTCCAACGGCCGAATCATGCACTGGAGTTTACTCTTGCAAGAGTATCAATTTAAAATAAATTTTATAAAAGATTCCGATAACCAGGTCACTGAGTCACTCAGTAGGAATGCGTTACCGAATAGCGTAGAGTAATTGTATTCGTAGGATTAGGATCTCTATGTAAGTAAATACCGTCTTGCACGACTTAAATTAAATTCTCTTGTAAGATAATTAGTTAATGGATATGTCTGAATTTTGTAACGCTCAATGCCTATTTTTTTTTGTATGTATATATATTTGTACCCATTAAATTACGTATAAATTATTTTGTCCCATATGTACTAATTTTATATCATTTCATTGTTCCATGCCCTTTTTTTTATTAAGTTTGTATTAAAGGTTATTTTCCCCTGTAATCAAAAGATCAAAATAATCATATGTATTGAGGTAATACTAGTTAGGTGTAGGAAGGTACGGTTGGAACAAGAAAACGAGTTCCCCACAACGAAGCTCTATCGTTGTCCCTTCTCTCTTTTTTTTCGAAGTGACAACTTCCCCCGGAATGGAGGGGTGTGATAGAATGGGTTGAGGCCGCGTAATTTCAACCACTATTACATGTTATTTAAAACCACGATGCTACCCACGTGCATCCTCGCTTTGAAGCCTGGCGCCCTATCACAGCCACCTGATTCAATGTTTAAACAAGGAGGTTTATCTTCCCCCGACGCCCCATGCACCGACCTCGCCAGATTGAGTTAGGCTTATGGGCAGATAAGGCATTGTTCTCAGGCTCGGCTGTGCATTCTTTCGAAGCCCCCACTCCATTGTCCCCCCACGCCAAGGGATGTCTCGACTATTTAGATGGAAACTTTACCACTAAGATCAGATTGGAGATCTAGATTTTCGTCGCGAAACATCACTACGACCTACTCTCACCTTGTGCGCCACGGGACCTTGACCTCGAGATTCACCATCACTTGTCCGGAAGAAGGACAATATCCCTTGAGTGCCAAGGTTCGAGCCTTCGTGACGCCAAGTCCACAAGGCTTCCCTTGTTGTTCAGAAAGAGAACAACATTAGAACAGCCATTGTTCGTTCGAGCCCGTTGACAAGAAACGGTTCTCAGCCCCCCCCCTGTTGTTCAGAAAAGAACAACGTAGAACAGCCATTGTTCGTTTGAGCCCGTTCGCCAAGAAACGGTTTTCACCCTTTCCCCTTGTTGTTCAGAAGAGAACAACATTAGAACAGCCATTGTTCGTTCGAGCCCGTGGACAAGAGACGGTTCTCACCCCCCTCCCCTGTTGTTCAGAAGAGAACAACGTAGAACAGCCTTTGTTCTTCAAGCCGTTCGTCAAGAAACGGTTCTCATTCCCAAGACGCCACGTCAGGATCATTTAATTCCCCCCCCCTTCGGCTGGAACTCGCCAGCGGCCTGAAAATTCCTTCACGTCGCCTTCCTCTGCACAACAAGTATAATTACGTAAGCCGAACGTTACCTTTGAGTATTTAACCCTTTTGTAAACTCTATCCTGTGCTTTAAATGGTTTAGCGAACCATCCCATCCCTTTAACTTTGTATTTGTTTTACCTTTTTTAAATCTCTTAATCCTCGGATTAGTTAGATTTCCCACGACCCTTTTCCATTTTCTGTTTATGTCAATATTTTCCGTTTTGCGTGTTGTTGATAGTTTTTATTAATAAAACTCTATTTTATTAATGATAGCAATATTATTATCCTTGAGCTCAGTTCCACTTCTTAAGCATATCAAAGATACATAATATCGGCCAGCCTAGACATCCACGCACTCTAAAGATAATTAAATAAGTTCCCTCAACGAATAGTTATATATGGTATATCGTCGAGAGTCCATTCTACGACATCAAACACTACTTCATTTTGGGGCGGGAGAAGGAGGGAATTAATAACAATTAATAAGAATTGAGAAAATTCTTAAAAATATGACAAAATAAGGCAATTTTGTCATTGCAAGAAAAGGTAAAGACAATTGAAATACCAAATAATTGCCTCTAATTTGTGGCTCCTTTCTAGCTTTCGCACAAATACCTAATGTCATTAGCCTCCTAATTTTCTTTTAAACACCCAATCTGGTAATTTTTTCCAGTACTTCTCTCTACCATATCAAATGCATCTCTTCGAGTTTAAAATCTAATCTAATGAAAAGTAACAAAACAGTGATTTTTATAATTATGACACTTATATTTTGTAAATTTCTTTCTTAAATTTTACCTTACAGCTCGAGGGACCTGCGTTACATCGCTGCTATTTTGCAGGCAGTTCTATTGTGAAGTTTTTCTTCGAAATATCAATTTAAGTGTAGTGAATTGCTAAAGTTCCTCTTTTGTTTTTTTCTTATTTCCTGCTTCACATTTTAATACTTGAGGGATTTCATAAACTTTAAATTTCGATACATTTAATATTTCAGTTCGTAGGTGGGCAGTTGGGTAGTAACCATTTTACTTTTCAATGAGTTTTGGGGCAATAATATCGTAACTATTCGGTCGATTCTAGCGAAATTTGAGACCCTTATGTTATTTTACCTTCTCTTTCGAATGATATAATTGTAAAGGTTCTTCCAAGGTTATTCATGGAATTATTTAAAGTTTTGAAGATCGTAAGGTCATATAGTCATAAATCAGAGTAATTGAGAGCACGCGACTTAGGTCGGTTGACCTTGTTTTGTTGTCATCATGCAAAAATTAAAAATCTCTCACATTTTAGACGTTTGGGTGTCTAGTAATAATATTTAAGGGGACCGTTTCAGTCAATTTTCACAAAGAAAAATCGAAATTTTAGGGTTTTCAGCTGATCATATTTTCTGAAACAGAAATGTTTCCTTTAATGTAGGTAAACTCTCAAAAATGGTCGCCAATTATTTATTAACTTATTTGTACAACAAAATTCGTCGAACTTTGTGTGCAATTTTTATCAAAAAGAGGCAGTGTATGTGCAGTTTTCATTGGGGGAGGGAGGATCCAATATATATGTTATATACTATAATCAATACACTCTCACATACACACTCATATATATATATATATATATATATATATATATAAGTGATTTTGAAGTTGGTATGAAAAATCACTTTTGTTAACCCACTTTCCATAGGAAGTTTTTTCTTGTCAAAAGACAAACTTCCTCTAGAAATGAGCAGCCGTGTTGTTTATATATATATATATATATATATATATATATATATATATATATATATATATATATATATATACAGAATGAAAGATATCACATTAACGTGATGTATATCAGTGAAAGATAATCGTAAACCACAATATTTGAATCAAGATTTTATTTATAACTATCGGACTAGTTTCGACAAAATGCCATTTTTAACTAATAATGAATAAACTAGGCAAGGAACACAGTATATATAAAGTAAGACACATACTAAACAAAACGAAACAGCAGGAAATAATTTGGAAAAAAAACTCGAGTGAATCTGGCGTGAATGACAAGCTATACTAAACGAAATGGAACCGGAAACAATCTAGAGAGTTGCTAATCTTCAAGACGCATTGAGTCCGGGGCTTGGGGCTTATAAACACGATGGGTGACTATTTATTATATATTTTTTAAATTTGTATTGCCCTTCAGATAAATTGAAATTATTAACTTTGTTGATGGTGATGGATTCAGCAATTCTTCTCTTAATATAATTGTTTGATTTATAAATGATTTTTGCATTGTTGAAATCAATTCTATGCTCGTACTTCTGCACGTACGTAAAGAGACCTGAAGAGTTTGTACACCCTCCGATATCAGCTAAATGTTCTTTTATCCTCTTATTAAAGTGGCCTGACTCTTCGATGTATGTTAATTTGCAATTATAGCATGGTATACTGTAAACTCCAGCTTCGAAACTGATTGTGCGCAGTCTAGTCAAGGACTTTCGAATGGTATTAGAATATTTAAATGTAATATTTTTGTTATTTCCGTTCGCATATGATGTTAGAGGAGCCAAGGGTGGAGCGTATAGGAAGCTAATACATTATTTTTAAATCGTCCCTTCGTGATGTAGAGGTGGCATAGATGATTTTAGTGCTTTGCAATGGCATCTATTTGTCAGGTGAATTGGATATTTTAGTTCAGTAAATTGCAGATAAGGTGGTTAATTTCATCCTGGAGGAAGATTGAGTCGCACGTTATAGAGGCTTGGAGAAAGAGAGAAGAAATAACAGATATCTTAACGGATTTGTTATGTAGTGAGAAATGATGTATGTAAGCATTTGAATTTGTAGGCTTCCGATAGACTGAGCACGGAATTTAATTATTTAAACGGTTTATATTTACGTCTAGAAACGGTAGATAATTATTCTGTCCCCATTCTACTTTGAACTTTATCGATGGGTGTAACAAATTCAGGTTGTTGAAAAATTCATCGAAATTGTTGTTGTCTATGGGCCATGCCGACAAGATGTCATCTGCATATTGAAACCAGATAAAGGTTAGGAATAGATCCTAGGAATGAGGGTCAATTCATAGTTTTCCATAAATAGATTGCATAGGATGGGGGAAAGGGGGTTACCCATACTTAGGCCATATTTTTGGCAAAAAAAATTATCTTCAGTTTAAAATACATTATTCGTTACCAATAAGCGCACTAATTTAATAATTTTAGGGATCGGTAAAGGTAGGTTAATATATAAATTGGGAAGAAATTTTGATAACACATCAAGCGCTTCATCGATCTGTACTTTTGTAAACAAACGATTTACGTCAAGGCTTAACAGTTTTTTACCCCCGAGGTCAAGATTTTTAATTTGGGAAATAAGGTCCAATGAGTGGATAATATGTAAGTGAGAGATTTTTCCCCATCACATTTGATATGATTCCAGCCAGCCATTTGAATAGCTTATAACTATGGGAGCCAATGCATCTATTGCATTGTAAAAAATAAATTAGCTGGGAGGGGATAGCCAAAATTGACGAATTTGAGAAAATCTTTAACTACTCGAAGTTAACTCTTTCTTAAAAAAAACTTTAATCAGATCTTTGAAAAAACTCATCATAATGATGTAAACGAATGTTTAAATTTACTTACAGCGTTTATTTCACAAAGATCAGTTCATAAATAGGGGACTTATTATGTTCAAGAAATGCCTGAAAATTTGAGTTTTTTCTTTCCCCATCGATTTAGAATTGGGGGTGAGGGAGTGTCATATATTTTAAAAACTAAACTAAATAGTCCTTGATAAAGTTATAATAAATATAATATCCAACTCTTAAAAAATTGACAAGCCGAAGAGTAAGACTGAAACGGTCCCCTTAAATAACTCTATTGCCTTAAGCGAATGAAAGCGGCATTTTCAGCTTATCGAAACATCTGATTCGAACGGAAACTTGGGTCACGAAGATAAATTCGATCAAGTGCCGAACTTTATTATTTAGAGATCACCCGTACGGGATCATATTTTGGGTACTTCTCAAATAGTCTGAAGATAGCACGAACCACAAATAACTAGTAATTGGTTATATATATTAACACAGGGGACTTTACTAAATTTAAACGCTTTGAAGATGTCATAAGTGCATGACGAAAACACCATTAATATAAAAATTGAAAATAATATAAAAAATAAGGTTTTTTGAATCCAGAAGAATTTTTTTAAAGTTAAATCTAAAACTATATAAAAATAAGATTTGTAAAAAAGGAGATATAATGTAACAAATTAATATCAGAGTAACCACCATTACGACCTAATTCAAAGGTTTTAAAACGATTCATGGGATTATTTTACATAGAGCGCCTTTCCCACGAAGCCTTTAACCCTTTTTATCTCTCTTGGGTGTATTAAAATTCACTCTTCATCTACGCCATCGCTTGATTCTACGCTCTCCCCCAAAAGGCGATCAACTATATCAGAAGCAAACTTGATGAAAGCGTTCCATAAAGACCCTAGTAATTTTATACTTGAATTACCCGATAATGGATATATAAGTTGGTACAATTGGTGAAGCAAGTATTACGCGCGTATTATTTCCATTAATGGAATTTGTATAAAAAACAACTATTTTTATCGCCATATCATCATCCGCTCATTAGAGAATAAGCCTGACATGAAAACACGGACGCTAGTATTAATTAGAACTCGCTTAAGATCATATTTACTGAACTTTCGAAATAAAATCATTAAGGTTTATCTCTAAATAATATCTTAGTATTAATCAATTTTCTGGTTATATGAGTTTGTTCATTAAAGCCTTAATCACTTAATTGTTCTAAGCCGGTAACTTTGAGATTAGACTTTATTAAAGCATAAATCGAAATTTAAGGGTTTTTTTTAATTAGAATTTTAGTCATATTTTCATAGTGTGTGGATAGGTGTAAGTAATTGTATTGAAATTTATGGAAATAGTTCAACGCAATGAAAAATAATATAAAACCTTCTAAAATGTAGATTATTATGAATTTTGTGTAGTGGAATTTAATTCTTTTTGGAAATCGATAAAAAAGGTATTGCATTTTTACTTAAATATTCACCAACCATTTCAAAATGAAAAATCTCACGACTTTCGTAAAATGAATTTTTTTCATTAGAATGATCTTATCAAGTTCTATGTTTAATTCCAATTCTCTTTCTTTCATTCTCTCTCTCTTTATATATATATATATATATATATATATATATATATATATATATATATATATATATATATATATATATATATTTCTTGTTGGGAGCTCGGTATTAATAGTCAGTTCACTGATGTCTTTATATTCTCATATCCATATACTACACCTTTGTCCCAAACTCCCTTCTGACTTCATTTTCTAAACTAGCCATCTCTTGAGCCTCAGTCTTAACTAAAATCTTTCAAACGCAAAATACCCGTTACTACTATTCGGATCTCTATTCTTCAAATTGATCGAAAAACAACGTATCCTTAAATCTGAAAAAAAAATATCCATGTATTTTTCACTGTAATTTCTGAAACAACACACTTGAATATGTTTGACGATGATGTTCGAAAAAAAGATAAAAAATGATTTTCAAGAGGTCAGTAGACGATAGTGTACACGCTACTCAAATGACTGAAGAAAAATAATAAGAGGATATATTTATTTATCATTACAAGATTATTTTTGAGGTCTCTCGCCACATCTATCAGCCTTACAATGAATTAAGGGGACCTAAATACTCTTTCAAGCCCTTCCTGAATACATCCCCCCTACCCCTCAAAGTGCTTTAAATGATCGACTCTATTATTTTATACTGTACGATCATTAGGGTGAATGCGTATCTTTCGCTGCCAGGCGTAAGAAAATCTCGAGAATTCTTGGGCCCAGTCTAGAAAATAAAATTCGTCAGATAAATTCCAATTATTATCTTGTAGAGTTATAACTAATTTGTAATCTAGAGGCGAGATATCTCGCGATAATCCATGAATAGATTAAAATGATGAAAGATAAGGCGTGAAACTTGTTCTGTACTGAAAAATATCTTCTATCCATTGCAATAAATCGAATTTCATTATGTTGTCCTTCACACACAAGGCGACGGAAAAAGTGAAGGCTAAAATACCCATTTGGTACAGTTGTTTATAGGGTGGTTAGATTTGTCTAGGGCAGAGGTGGGCAAAGTGTGGCACGCGAATGCTTTTCATGTGGCCCGCGTGTCATTTCAGAATTCGACAATATAGTGAAAATTACTTTTTTAACATTTTGGCAAAATCTCATCTCCTTAATTTTTTTAGGCAAGTGCTAGATTCTAAAATCAATCATTATCCAATATATTTCATTCGTAGATAAGAAAATAATTACACGATACTTTATAAATACTATTTTTTCCTTACCCTTATCTACACGTTCTATTTCGCTCTCGGAAGTTAAGCTAAGTTGACTATGGTTAGTACTTGGATGGAGGACGCCTGGACCCTGGGTACGATTACATGAAGAAAAAGTGTAAGTAGTGGTTTGGATTCCACGAGTTTAAAAGGGGTGGCAAAATTATGCAAAAAAATTACCCTTGGTTATTAATGTGTATCAATATCTATGACTCTGCAGTATATGAAAACAAATGGACAAAAAGGTAATTGAAATTCAATTATTTTATGTATTCTTAATTTACATCTAACCTTTTAAGTGAACACTAATAAAGTGAAGTGTCGAGGCTATTTATGGTTAGTTTTATATACAAAATTCTAATTATCTCCAAAAATATCGAGGCTTGTAATTTCCAATGGTATTTTTGAAATCAGGAGGTAAAACCACCTTAGAAACACTAAAAACATTTAAAGAAATAAAATTAGCGTTACCCAGTGTTATATGTATTTTAAATTTGACATATGACTCTTTAAGTGCGGTTCGCAAAGCTTTACATAATGCTGGGGTCACACAATCACGATTTTGTCCCCCCGACAGCTCCCACACGTCGAAATTTCTGATTTTTTCTTCATGCATGAGTGTAGGGTCTGTTGCTACCCCGATATGTGGATCGTCAACATGGTCGGACAGTCGTTTCCATTTCGCCGACCTTGTATGATTGTCGAATCATAGTCATATTGCAATGAGTAGACGTTTTCGACTTGCGTAACCAGGTCCGGATTGTTGGCCCGATTGTCGGGACCACAAGACGTGCCAGTACATCGTAGGACGTAATACGACCGTGTCCGCACAGTCTTTGCCCCACCTCGTATGTCGGGGGATAGTCTTTGTCAGACCCCGTAGGTTGTGGGGTAAAGTGGGCAACTATAAATGGGCAGGAACCCCCACACATCATTGCATTCCCAGTTACCCTTCAGCAGCAGAAACATCTCCTGGCTATTCATAATGGAAGACCTTGACATGATCATGTCCCTAATAACACCTCGAAATGTCCGTAACAGGAAGCTAATGCAAGCCATCATTGACTAAGTGGACGCCATTGAACGACTGGCAAAGGTCAAGGGTCTAATCGAAGAAGAGGAACAACAGAAACAGACGAGGAAGGTGAGATCAGTTTGGGTGTGTCCCTATCTGCATCGAAGAATAGAATATGGCCATTACGACAACCTAATGCAGGAGTTGCTCCGAGAATGTCCAGAACTTTACAAAAACTTCACGAGAACTTCATTCAGGAAAAAACATACGTTCTGGCCCAAACCTATTCCTCCTAGCCTGCGTGTTGCCATCAGCCTACGTTTTCTCGCTACAGGTGGTTCATACAAGAGCCTGCAATACTCATTTCGAGTTGCCAACACCATCAACCACACCATCAGCCACATTGTACCAGAAACCTGCCGGGCCATTATTGCTTTATACGGAGACAAGGAAACCAGGACTCCACAATTCCCTGATGAGTGAAAGCAGATAGTCCTTGGCTTCGAGGAATGATGGAACCTAGTTGGGTTCCTCGTCGTCTTCGTCACCATCGCTGTCGTTGTCCTCATCCTCGTCATCATCAGGGCTCGTTATCCAAGATAACCTCTACCTTAGCGTGGTCGAGGTGTAGCACCACATCGTCATTGCGTGGTGGGGTGGCAGGGCTGGGGTCAGCAGGCAAGGTGCTGGCATGTAGGGTGGGTACAATAGAGGTCACAGGTGGTGCTGCCGGCATAGTACAGGGGGCGGAGGTGCCTGGTACCTGCGTCTGAGAGCGGTGGAGGTAGATGCCGGCGAAGTTGTAGAGGTGCCGGTGGTGGTGGTGTTAGTAGTAGTATTAGTAGTAATAGTAGCAGGTTGTGTAAAACTACCATTTTGCAGCTTTTTTAGGTCCCTCCTCTTCATGCAGGGTTGCAGAAAGGGTGTAGAGGGGTACAGAAGGAGCTGGTAGATGTCTGTTTTAGGTGCTTAAGGTGCTGGGAGCTTGTGGAGAGCTCCTTTAGGCGCTGAAAGTGCTGCGAGAGGACATGCGGTGGTGTTGAGCTGGAGGATGGTCGGTTTAGGTGAGAGGACTGTCAGCAATGGCCACCCGCTGGTCCTTAAATACCCCCCCCCCCCTGTCCGACGTTACAGCCACGAAGCAGTGTGGCTTGGTTGCCAGATTCCGGCCGTCAGTCGTAAAAATTTGCGATTGACGGACTGCACCCTGACAGTCGGGCTTACCATAACGACTGCCGTAGATAATTACGACTGAGCCCCGATCGTCAAAATTTTTTGCGACAGATGACATTTGGGGTCACGCAGACCGACTGCTTTGTACAGTTCAAAACATTCGTGGTTGGGAGCCGTGCGGCCCACACGGCGTAGCTCCCCACGTCTGACGTACCAGTCCAACTGACGTTACACAATTTTCATTTCACATTACGTACCATGCACTTACGATTGACATATTTAGTTGTCAACTACCAATAAATGTTCTTGCGTAAGCAATCACTCGCAAAATCGTGATTGTGTGACCCCAGCATAAGCTTCAATGTTGCCTGCTGCTTAAAATTATAATTGACCCTCCCTGATTTAAAGCTATGCGTCGACAATGTGGTTGTCATGGCGATGGAAATTCAGTTGATTTATTTAAGACTACACGTAGACTATGTGGTTGTTATAGGCGACGGAAGTTCAGTTGATTAATTTAAGGCTACGCGTAGACTGCGTGGTTGTTATGGCGATGTTAATTCAGTTCATTTATTTAAGGCTACGCGTAGACAAGATGGTTTTTATGGCGAAGGAAATTCAGTTGATTTATTTAAGGCTACGCATAAACTATGTGGTTTTAATGGCGACGGAAAATGTTTGATTCACTCAATGGAGCCCTCTGCTTAAAATTATTGGCCATCCCTGGTCTAATGAATATAATCCCTTGCTTGGCGTGGAAGGGGAGCATCCCTCAGTTGTGCCCCACCCAGTGTGAAGGTGGCTACCCATTGCTCTAATAGCCGCAAATCTCTATAACTAATGAGGTCATTGTCACCTAATTAAAAATAGGTTAAATAGAAATAAAATAAAAATTAAACAGTTAAGAATGATACAGAATACAAAAGAAAATGTCCACGCTAAATATTGGGTACTTTGAACGTACTTCGATTCCCTATGGACAAGTTCGCACAGAGAGCAGAGCCACCCCAAAGTACAAACTATAAAACCCTTTGCAAGCTATTTTTTATTACCTGAAAGATGAATAAAAAAAGACGATACAAATGAGACAAGCTCAAATATTATAATAACATAATATGATACAGAACGGAGGTTATGGGTAAAGGCTGTTTTGCTACCTGCACAAGCTGGATGTATGGCAAAGCACAGTACAGAACAAAATCAACAACGTACTATACCTTATGTAAACAAGTGATAACAATCCTTCTGTACCGAACGCGATTTATCTCTAGTTTGTCAGGAAAATTTTATGTAAGATGTTATGATAGAAGAACAGGCTTTCTGAACTTTTTAGACGGTACTGTATCTCTCATCATCTCGGGCGCCAAAGACAGACCTCCGTTTATCAATAGAGCCAGATTACATTAACCATCATCCATTCTTCTAGTTGATCAACATGTATTAGTCATTCATCTACCATCTAAATATTTTTACTTCTAATTTTACCACTTTCGTCACTATCCTATTTTTAAACATTTCCCTCAATTGTCCTCGCTAGTTTGTACGTGTTTAGTAAATTCACCACCAACGTCTCTTAAACAAATGTGTTTACACAATTTGTTCTTGTTAACGTACCAAGCGACACTTTTATGCAGAGTGCGGGACATGTAAAAATACGGCCTTTAACCAAGCTTTGACAAGTATACAAATGCCAAGCCCTCCCAACAATACATTTGTATACATGTATTGAACGAGAACGAAACCTGGTTGCCAATATACTTTCCCATATTAACGAGAAGAATAGAAATATTTCTTGAAAGAAATGCGAAAAACAACCAAACTACATCAGAAAATAGTTAAAAAAAGATTCTTAGAAGAGTTAGGGGAAGTTTAAATCTGTGGAAGATCCACGAGCACCTAAAAGAGCCTAAGTTTGACTCTCGTAAGCGAGAATACCCCCAAAGATCTCTTTATTAGAAAGTGAAAGAATAATAGTAGAAATTCGTGCCCCCAAAATCGCGCCAAAAGGCGTATGAAAAGGTATTTAATCTGCCGCACTAATGCCGCGACGATCCCCAGACGACTAGAGATTCCTCACCAGATACCGGGTGGCCGAAAGTCGAAACTGAGCCGGATAAGATCACGGAGGCCTCTCCGGTGAGACTTCGGTGATCCCACACGGATGGGTGTGCTGGGGGAGGGGTACAGCGAATAGGGGCAATACTCCAGCAAGAGTACGCCTGCTCAGGAAACGAGATTATTATTATCCCAATTTCGTTTTTTCCTATATAAATCAACCGGGACGTTTCATGTTTGTCTTAATGGCTCCTTTTAGCATTACGTGTATCAGTATCATCTTTGTTTATTTCTTTGTAACTCTACATATGTCTTATTTCTCGATCTGCCAACGTGGCTATCATATCACCTGGATGTGTCTCTATTCTCGCATCCTCAGTTGCGAGGACTATAGATAAGAAAAACTATTAAAAAGATTAGAAACCATAGAAAGAAACTTATTAATATGGATCACAAGGCCATTCAAGGTGTATTTTTCTCATAACTCGTTATAATACACACACACACACTTTTCCGTCTCAATCATTCTCAATTTTCATCAATCTCTCTCTCATTAGAGTACAGTAATTAAGGTTTGTTGGAAGGTATAAGAATTTTTTGGTGTGTTTCATTTATCGTAACTCGGATTTGATTGACTCAATTGCCATGACTAAAGATCAAAGGCACTTTTTATTTATTGGTGAAGTTAATGCTATTATAAGAAGTGGTTAAATTCTGCATCTCAAAAAACCTGTCATGGCCTTAGGGCTTTGGTCATCATCTGGATCTGAATGTGATCAAAATGAGACCACACACACACACAAGTCTCATAATTGGATAGATCTTATTTCCACTAATTCTCCCGGTGTTATAACTAATATTGTCGGTTCTACAATTGGGAGGACGGCTTATGATTTCTTGTTCAATTTAAGCATCAAACAGTTCTAGTTGTGTCAGAGTGTTATAAATTGCTTTTTAATCTCAGAATGGAATGACTTCTTGATTGATCTTTCTCATCTAAATTGGTCACAGTTGTGTGAGAAAAATAAACCATTCGTTTCATCCAATGACATGTCGGTTAACTTAGGCTGCAGCTTGACGTGTATTAATAATAATAAAATTGATATGTACTCGCAAATTGACATGCAAATTTACGATTTAGGTGTATACATGAGTATGCATTCAAACAATTTTCTCTACATTTGAGAAACTGTCCGGGGTCAAGAAGAGGTCTAAAGAAAAAGGAATGAACCCATTTATGTAAGGGTTGGCGTGATTCTGTCTTTCAACTTTTGTTGTAAGAGAACATCAGACAGTCAGACAGAAGTGAGAGGAGAAAGAAAGAAAGAGAGAAAGATTTCAAGAATTAAAATTCAATTATTCGTTGCTTTATGACTTAGAATACATAAAAAAGAAGAAAGTAATTGACTTCTCACGATAACAACTTAACATTCGCCACTCTAATTTATTGAGTCAAGACTTACACTCTACAAATTGCTTCATTAAGCGCCGAGACCAAGCTTTGCATGATGATAACGCTTCGTTAACCTGGTTATTAAAATATAAGGAAGGGCTAAAAGAATGATGCTTACCTAGTTACCTCGGAAATAAAGATAGAATCAGTAATAAGTACATGCATAAAGAAAAATATTTAAAGCCATTCTTAACGTTCTTAAATACAAATACATTTTGAGGAGCTTTATAGCTATGGTGAAATTAACCCCATATAAATTCAAGATCTCAAATACACAGTCTCAGAAACTACTCACTTTGCAGTCGTGGGGAATTGGCACCCCCATATTTCAAATTGTGGACACACTTAATCAGAGAGGTTTGTAGTCAACCGCCTCTAGGCATGAGTTGCGAGATACTTCAAAGTAATATCAAATTATTCGGGTAGATAATTGCAAGTAAAATTGTATTATTATCATATAAATATAAAGTTGTTTAAAAATATCAGGATCATCCATAACCTGCCTGACACCAATAAAAAGAAAAACAATGGCCACTTAAGTAAGATATTTACTAAAAATGCAAAGACCTTTGAAGAAAGCTCAGGCAAACGTTTTCTTGGAAAGAAACGAGTATATTGGCGAAGTGGTCGGAAATATGAAAAATGTGTGGGAGATAAATGGACGGAGTGCTTAAAAAATCGAAAGAGAACAAAAATCAAGGTAAAAGACAAAATAAAAGAACAATTCAACAAATCCTAATTAATAAAAAAATATATATAAATAATAAAAAAAAAGTAATAATAAATAAATAAAAAGAAAGATATAAAATAAATAAACAAGAAAGGAAAAGATGCCGCAATGGGACATTAAAATAATAACATTAAAGGAAATAAAAACTAACCCGCAATGAGACATTAAAATAATAACATCAAAGGAAATAAAAAGATCCTGCAATGAGAAATTAAAATAATAACACCTCGAAGGAAACAAATAAAGATCCAGCAATGAGATATTAAAATAATAACATCAAAGGAAACAAATATCCTGCAATGAGACATTAAAACAATAACATCACAGGAAATAAAAAAGATCCCGCAATGAGACATTAAAATAATACCATCAAAGGAAAAAAAACAATCCAGCAATGGGACATTAAAATAATAACATCAAAGGAAATAAAAGAGATCCCGAAATGGGACATTAAAATAATAACATCTAAGAAAATAAAAAAGATCCCGCAATGAGACATTAAAATAATAACATCAAAGGAAATAAAAAAAAATCCGAGACATTAAAATACAGTAATAAAATCAAAGGAAATAAAGATATCCCGTAATGAGACATTAAAATAATAACATTAAATGAAAAAAACGATCCCGAAATGTGACATTAAAATAATATCATCACAGGAAATAAAAAAGATCCGGCAATTGGACATTAAGATAATAACATCAAAAGAGTTGAAAAAGATCCCGGAATGGGACATTAAAATAATAATATAAAAGGAAATAAATATGATCCCAGAACGAGACATTAAAATAATAAAATCAAAGGAAATAAAAAGATCCGCTATATTAAAATAATAACATCAAATGAAATAAAAAGACCCCTCGATGGAACATTAAAATAATAACATCAAAGAAAATAAAAAAGATCTCTCAATGAAACATTAAAATAATACCATCAAAGGAAATAAAATGATCCAGCAATGGGACATTAAAATAATAACATCTAAGGAAATAAAAAAGATCCCACAATGGTATATTCAAATAATAAAATCAAAGGAAATAAAATTATTCCGCAATGGGACATTAAAATAATAACATCAAAATAAATTAAAAAGATCCCGCAATTTGACATTAGAATAATAACATCAAAGGAAATAAAAAAGTTCTCGGAATGGGGCATTAAAATAATAACATCAAAGGAAATTAAAAAGATCCAGCAATGGGAAATTAAAAATTAACATCAAAGGAAATAAAAAAGATCCCGCAATGAGACATTAAAATAATAACATCAAAGAAAACAAAAAAGATCCAGCAGGGAGACATTAAAATAAAAGATCCCGCAACGGGAAATTAAAATAATAACTTCAAAGAAAATAAAAAGATCCCGCAATGAGACATTAAAATAATAACATCAAAGGAAACAAAAAGATTCTGCAATGAGACATTAAAATAATAAAATCAAAGAAAACAAAAAAGATCCAGCAGGGAGACATTAAAATAAAAGATCCCGCAACGGGAAATTAAAATAATAACATCAAAGGAAATAAAAAGATCCCGCCATGAGACATTAAAATAATAACATCAAAGGAAACAAAAAGATCTCCCAATGAGACATTAAAATAATAACATCAAAGGAAATAAAAAAGATCTCCCAATGAGACATTAAAATAATAAGGAAATAACAAGACTCAGCAATAAGAAATTAAAATAATAACATCAAAGGAAACAAATAAAGATCCAACAATGAGACATTAAAATAATAACATCAAAGGAAATAAAAGATCCTGCAATGAGACACTAAAACAATAACATCAAAGAAAAATACAAGAAAAAAAGAACTAATAACAGACATGTGTATCCCTAAAACGATATGGTTGGATGAAAAAGACAAAAAAATACATTTTAAAGGATTATCATTAGATCGAAAACATTTAGGGCTAAGAGTTAATACACAAGCACAACAGAGACACGTGGTTGGGGAGGCAATGCGAATGATATTACACTAATAAAGAGTGACAACAGGCTGCATTATGAAGTTATTTCATTTAGTATAAGAATTTTTTTAAACAGGGTCGAGTTTAAATAAGCCATAGAAAATGTTCATATTGGGTAAGATGCCAATTAAGGAACACTCGACAATATTTATTTTTGTGTTTATCAGTGCCTATCTAGGCCTACCCACTTAAATTATCCTCTGCGCTTTCACCGTGCTATATTTAATATTCGAAAAAGTCCTTCTATACATATTACGAAAGCAGACAAATTTAGTGACGTAGTTATTATTGACAAAGTGAATTATATTGAAAAAAATAACTTATTATTAGAAGATGAATCGACTTATGATGTGCTACAAAAGGTCCCTACTTCAACAACTAAAAGTGAATTTCATAAAAACATTCGATACCTTTTAAAAAAGATTCCCGATTTAATTACTAAATGTAAATCTAGCAACGCTTCTCTTCCATATATGTACCGTTTGGTAAAAACTCATAAACCTAATAATCTTATGCGCCCCAATATATGTTCGTTAGGCTCTGTTTCATATTCCTTATCAAAATGGCTTGTGAATCACTTAACCCCGCTGGTGGGGTCCATCTCCCAATCTCATATTAAAAATAGTTGTGAACTTATAGAGAAGCTTAATACAATACCTTACTCCAACAATTTCATTCTTGTTAGCTTCGATGTTTGTTCTTTGTTTACTAAAGTTACTTTAAACGATCTTCTTCCTCTCATTTGCGATAAATTACATAATTTAGATCTTCCTGTACCGGTCAATACTGTTCTAAGTCTTATTTCTCTTTGGGCTAAAAATTGTAAATTTTCATTCAATGATAAATTTTACCTTCAAAAATTCGGTCTTCCGATGAGGGGTTGTCTATCTCCCACCCTCTCTAATTTATATATGGAATTCTTTGAGACGTTATTCTTGCCCTAAATCCTCAATTTTCCTATTGTATGGTACCGTTATATTGACGATATTATATGCCTTTGACCCTCCTCAGAAGATATTCACAATTTTCTATGTAATCTTAATTCTCTAGTCCCTTCTATTAAATTTACACTTGAAATTGAGGAAAATGGGGATCTTCCTTTTCTTGATCTTTTGATACAAAGGTTGCCGTCAGGTTTTAAATACTCTGTTTATCGCAAATCGTATAACTCCAGTTCATATATTCACTTTTATTCTTATCATAGTGTAAAAATTTAATGGTCTATATTCACTTCTATTTTTCTACGTACATTACGTCTTGTTATTCTGGATTTTTTTGCATATCGAATTGTCCAATATCTTTGAAATAGGTAAGAAACTTTGTTACCCTCGTCAATTTTTGTATACTTCATTAAACTTTGCAAAGAGAACTTTTTATTTAACTGATAACCCACCGGTTTTCAATTACAAAAATTATCTTATCTTGCCATACTTTGAACCATTTTTTTTGTCCCGCCCACATTTTTATGCAACTTAATATCTCTGTAAATTTTAGATATAAATCCAATTTATATAAAATGTTAGTCCACAATAATACAAGGAAAAAAGGTGGAGTATATTCGGGAAAACTAGTAAATCTTTATCTAGTAGAATTTACCAACATAAGTATAATATTAGAAGAGGTGAAATAAACAGCGCTTTATTATTACATTTATCCGAAAATAACTACCCCATTGACTGGAATTCTGCAAAATTCCTTAATCATTCCGCTGATTTCACAAAAAAGAAATATTTTCGAGTGTTCCTTAATTGGCATCTTACCCAATATGAACATTTCCCCTGGCTTATTTAAACTCGACCCTGTTTTAAAAAAACTTATACTAAATGAAATAACTTCATAATGCAGCCTGTTGTCACTCTTTATTAGTGTAATATCATTCGCGTTGCCTCCCCCACCAAGTGATTTTGTTGTACTTGTGGATTAACGATAGAGCCCTAAATGTTTTCGCTCTAATGATAATCCTTTAAAATGTTTTTTTTGGTTTTGCACCCACCATTTCCATTCATATATATGGCGTTGTTGTGTGTATATCGTTTTAGGGATGCACATGTTTGTTATGGGTTGCCTATTGTTCTTTTTCCTGGTATTTTTCTGCCTTGTTTTTTGTGTTTTTTCCATTGGTCTGTACTATTTGATGGGCGTTCCCTACATATCTGTGTACCCCATATAATGGTGGCTTCTCTATTTTCATGCTACTCCTTGGAAATGAACTTGCAAATATAGTTCAGAAGTGCTTGGATTTATCTTTTAATTTTCCTGTGAGTTAATTTTTATATTATTGCTTTCCTCATTATATATATATATATATATATATATATATATATATATATATATATATATATTTATATTGGCGTTCATGCCTTTATTATAATTGTTAGTACTACTTTTGAGGTGTTTTTTTATATTTTCGCATTGTTTCACTTTTGATTTATTTTTTGCCTCTTCGTTATTTGTTATTAGGTAAGATTAGTCTCTTTTGGTTTATATATCGGATGTCATATTTAGGGTAGCTGTGTTCTTTTTCTACGTTTGTGTTAGGTCTTTAATAGTTAAATGTATTCGCCTTGTGGTACTTTGTAGGTAATATTAAGTGTTGTTTAAACGCCCCTTTAAAGCAGAACAGAAAATAATGTTGATAAAACTGCGACCATATTCTTTAATAAACCCAGATTTGGAAATTAAACAAAAGATTAATACCACCCAACTTCCCCCTCTTCGATCTACAAGTTGGATCTTTTATAATTAATAAAATATGATAACTGACGTGACTATCGAGGCCCTTTTTATTAGGTGAATAAGGGGTAATAAAGGTGGAAGAAAGCGAAAATATAAAATGTGAATGGAAAGAAGAGAACTACTAAAATAAATTGATAAATTAGAATAAGAAGTAATCATCAATAATCCTTAATAGTGAAGCAGGTTTGGTGTATTTATAGGGTTTATAAATAATTGTACGAACTGGAATCGAGGAGATGCGAGCAATGCAAACGCCTTTCACCTGCGTCAAAATGACGTCACGGCAAAAGGGCATCTCTTCATTTAAGAGTAAAAGGAACTAATCTGTAAAAAAACTCATGAAAATATTAATTTTAGCTTTTTACATTATTGACATAACGCACAAAATCTACCTTAGGCTTACTCGGTTTACGCCAATGTTCACTTTATTTATTTCACTTAACTTTATGAATTTCTTTATTAGCCTCTTTTGAGGATTTTTTTATTAAAGTTAGTCTTTGTTTATTTTCATTTTATAAATAAATAAAATTCTTCAGCTTGGGAAATGTTCTGCAAACCAATAAATAAAAGTTTTCAGCTTTGGAAATTTTCTCCAAATAAATAAAAGTTTTAAGCTTTGAAAATATTCGGCAAACAAATAAATAAATGTTTTCAGCTTTGTAAATATTCTCCAAACAAATATTTACCTAATGTTGGAGCGCTGAGAGCTACAGGAATTAATTCCTTGGCCACTTTTGAAAGACCTTCCTTTCCCCCGTAACCAATGATAACAATTCTAAAACTAACTTTGTATATATTAATTACCAGAATTTCAAAATTACCATATAAATCATATTAGTATCTCTAACCCTTTTTTTATCTTAATTGTTTCTAACATCAAGTTTAAAAATGAGCTGCCATGTTTTCCATAGCCTATGGCTGTCCTATAACTAATATTAATACCTATCTTTAATTATATTACGAACTTGTTTGTTATCATCATCACCACTAACTCTATAATTTAAGAAGGAGATTTTTTCGAGTATTTGAATAATAATTTCATCTTAGTTTGGTTATGACTTATGTTTTTTATCAAAGTTATTTCTAATAATTCTTTTATAATATCAAAAAAACAAAATGGTGAAGTTCCTAAATAAATATAAGTATCTAAATTTTGTGATTTTTTTAAAAAACCCAAAATTACAAATGGTGAAGTTCAGAAAATTTATTTATATATATCTTCTTCTTCTATAACTATATTTTAGCAATGTGATATTTTGAAAGTGGGGAAATTTAGTTTAGAGTTCTGTTTTAAAATTATTATAATTGGCGAATTAAGAAAATTTATAAAAATTCAACCATAGCTGTTTTTTTTAGATTTTAAATTTTAATCTTAGTAGCGAAGCGAAGCTCCCCCCGCAGGGGAGAGTGGCGAAGCCATCACCTGGTTTTCTATATATTCATATCTCCTAAAAAAGGTTTTAACGAGATAAAACTGAAACCTCCTACTTTATAAATTGAGATAAGTCTAATTGTACGCCATTTGTCAATATATTTATGATATTTAATAGAAGATTTTGAGCTATCTTTATCTTGAGTCGTTGAGGTTTCACTCGATCTGAAGCGAATGGAATGTCATATTTATCATTCATTTTAACAGAGTGATTAATGGCAGAGTGTCTTTATTAAGCGCTCTTATAATTATATTCATCTTTTAAATAAGCTTGTTCTTGTATTTAGAAGATAGCCTCTTTCTAGGATCAGTATACACAGTTGTGATAACATGTTAAATAAATGTATTTGTTGGATGATTATGAAGAATTGAGCTCTCATTCAAGTCTCTTTAACGTTATGGTACAGTGACTGTTCGTTATAATTATATTTTAGTAGATAAAAATAGAGTAATTGATAAAAAGATGGTCATGCTTATAATATAATTGAAACTTAAACAAAATAAGTTGCCAAGAGTTGATTTTTTTGAGTAGTCAGAAATGTGACTTAATAGATTTTACGATACCTCACTGATTACAGCGGGTTACAAAAAAGAAATCTTTGTGAGTCGTAAAGGTATTTTCAACTGATTTAGGTTGTACTGTATTTTACGGGGTTTTTTTACATGTACATGTATTTTCTATTTATATGATACAAAAGTCTTTCTTATCTTTTTAAATAAACAAATTCTGAATAGTTTAAATGCGACAATTTTTGATGAACTGGGAATTTTTATTTTGCAAGTGAATGAAATGAATTCGGCCAGAAGCTCTTGCAATAAATAAGCCGATGTATTTTGCTCCATCTGCGGCGAATACATCTTCGTTTCTAACTAGAACCAGTTTTATAAAGTGTTCTCACCATGCTTATTTTGGCATGAAACTTGGTGACCAAGATAAAGCTTGGATGCCACACCACATGGTATGCATGACATGCGCCGAGTATCTACGTCGTTGGACCAAAGGCAAGAAGAGTAGTGTGAAGTTTGGAATTCCTATGGTTTGGAGGGAGCCGACAAACCATGGCTTGACTACCATTTCTGCGCTAGCAATTTGAGTGTGATCAACAGAAATAACAGGAGCAGCCTCAAGTATCCTGAAATTACAGTACCTATCTTTGGAGCGCTTCCTGACATAAGTGAGGAAGAGTTCTCCACTGTTGAATTAAATGAAAAAGAAAACGAGTTTTTTGTCCATGATGCCTCACATCTTTTTACACAAGAGGAACTAAATGATCTGGTTCATGATTTCAGTTGTCTAGTCTTCTGCCGAACTGTTTGCATCTAGATTGAAGTAAAAAAACACGCCTCTCTGACAGTGCTCGCATCAACTTCTACCGCAACAGACACCAAGTGTACCTCTGTTTTTTATCTGATGAGAAGGACTTGGTGTACAGTATAGATATTCCGCAGTTTCTACACAAGCTTAGAGTCCCACAGTACCAACCAAAAGATTGGAGTCTGTTCATTGACAGCAGCAAGCGATCGCTGAAATGTGTTCTGGTGCACAACTCTAACCAGTTTGCCTCTGTATCCTTCGCTCACTCGACTAGACTAAAGGAGGAGTATAAAGCGGTGAAGTACGTGCTGGATAAAATTTGTTATGATCAGTATGAGTAGTTGATTTGTGTTGACCTGAAGATGGTGAACATTTTGTTGGGACAACAGTCCGAGTTCACCAAATACCCGTGCTTTCTTTGCAATTGGGATAGTAGGGACCGAGCTCAGCATTACACTAATAATGACTAGCATGTGTGATCGGAAATGGTGGCTTGCAGTGCAAGGAACGTGATGAACAAACAACCCACGCGTAGACAGAGACAGGATACTCTTCTCACTGCTGCACACCAAGCTCGGCTTAATTAAACAGTTCACCAAATCTCTAGACAAGGATGGTGGTTGCTCGACTTTAATTGTGCCACGTTTTTCCAGGATTGACCATGGACAAGTTGAAAGCTGGCATTTTAGAGCGTCTCCAACTCCGTCAGCTCATCAGAGATCCAGAATTTGACAACTCAAAGAACAAAAGGGAACTAGAAGCATGGAATGGTTTTGTTTTGGTCGTGAATAACTCTTTTTGTCAAAAAGAAGGCCATGAATTACATAGGACTTGTCCTCCGATGTAACATGAGCATCAATATTCATTACTTATTCTCACATATGGATCCGTTTTCTGAGAATCTGGGATCAATGGACGACGGGCATAGGGAGATATTCTATCAGGACATGAAAAAGATGAAGAAAAAGTGTCAGGGACGGTGGAATGCAGTCATGATGGCTAATTACTGTTGGACTCTAAAGAGAGACATCCCTATCACTGAGCATTCTAAGAGTTTGAAGAAACAGAAGTTCATTGCCTAAATGCTAAACAATGCTGACCTAATATCCAATTTACATGTACTTATTGTCTACTATTTAATGTACACTAATCTAATCAATTTTTGAACATTTAATTAATAAATTGTGTTAGAAAAGGAAGTTTTTTATCTCAGAAACCTATTTCGGATGAGAAATATTAACAAAACTCAACCGAAAATGTCATAAAAATGTAATCGATTTACTTATAAGATCGAATTTAAAAATTGAGTTAGCTCAAAAATCTGAGCTGATAAGAGGAAACGGGTGTGCAAAATTGTCCTAAATCAGTGGAAAAAAACTTAAACGACTTAAAAAGATTTGTTTGTAACCTAGTATTATAAGTTGTCTCTAGCTGCACTGGTCCACCTTATAAAATATGTAAAATAAGAAGGTAAAATTGCGGATTTTCTGCAAGCACCACTAGGAAGCAGAGTCGGAATATCTGACTAAACTTATGAACGAGGAAATTTGGATATATTTATGAATGGAGGAATTTTAATAAATTTATGAATGGGGATAATTGTATAAATTTATAAATTGGAAACTTTTTCTAAATTTAAGAATGTGGAAATTTTGATCAATTTTTGAAGAGAAATTTGGATGAATTTACAAATGGGGAAATTTGAATAAATTTATGAATCCTTGATAAAATTTAGATGAATTTATGAATGGGAAATTTTGGATAATTGATAAATGAGGTAATTTGTATAAAGTTATGAATAGGGACATTTCCTTCCATTAATTTATAAATTGAAATTTTCTTAATAACTTTATTATTGAATTATTTGAGATAAATCTATGACTAGGAAAATTTAGATCAATTTATTAACGAAACAATTGGCTAAATTCATGAATAAGGAATTTTGGTAAATTTATGAATGGAGAAATTTTTAGAAATTTATGAATCTGGACATTTGGATAAATATATAAATAGGGAATTTGTATTTTTCTAGACTTAGTAAATTTATCATATTAGGATTCGATTAGTAGACTATTATATCATATATGATAGTATTCGGATTTTATGTACCTCTATGGGTTAAAGGATTCCATAGAAATTTTCATGTTTTTTAATTGCTTCTGTGAAGTGAAATGGATTGCAGGATGTGGATCCGAGCTTTGTGGCTGTGTGTGGATTGTACTTATTGGAAATGGTTTGGGTGGATTTTTAAAAATTAAATTTAAAAGAAAACGATCGACGTCGTATCACGCAATAAGTTTTTAAGAAGCAATCGGTAATAGTGTTAAAGTTGGTAGAAATGAAAATGGGGCACAAATATATAGCTGCCAAGCCTCTGGGTCATTTGGGCGAGAAGGATTCACAATCATTCAGATGTCAACTACAACATGCTGATCCATGCAATACTTGCTATCTTCTTGCAGGGATGGGGTATCAGGTTTTTAGGTGGCCTCTGACAAACGTTTGTGTGTTTTTCATCTAAAAGTTATTTTATTTTATTTTATCAGGTAATCCAGAAAGTAATGTCGTTTTAGTTTGGTTGCAAGGTTTAAAGTAAGCAAAGAGGTAAATAATAAATATATTTTTAAACAAAGTAGGTTCCATTGATTGATTGCACTTTTTCCACAATATTACAATGCCATTTATGCATTTATTGTATAAGTTTTCACGATTCGAGTCAGGAAAGGTCTTCAAAACTTCTTCACCCGCTCGATTTTGAAACCTTTTATTCTTTATCGGGGTTTTTCAATGGTTCCTTTACCTTTTTCTTCTTTTTTTTTAATCTTTCGCAAGGTTTACCTGTGTGATAGAAAAATTTCCCATCGAACACGAAATTCTTTTTCAGCACACATGTCATTAATACGTTATCTTTCCATTGTATTCAGGTTTGTCGACAAGGAAGTGAACAGAATCGAGATCTCTGCTCTCCTGCGCGCGGGCCACAAGTCCGACATTGCCAAGCGGCTCACCCTCCGCTGGATGACCCTCCAAAGAGTCGGGGAGAGTCTCGAAAACGGGGAAGACCTCAAAGATCGACGTCGTCCAGGCAAACCTCAAGTTGTCAACCGTTTGGCTGGAAGAAAGGCTTTTGAAAGTGTTCTGAAGTTCAAAATGAAAGCGCTTGTATAGAAGAACATATCGGTGGCCATTGTGTCTAGGTTCGTGAAAGAGGAGGACGACAAGAGCTTAAGATACGTGGAAAGGCTTCTTATCACGGACTGTATGTGAGAACAACGTCGGGAGCGCTGCCGTCGCCTTCTCAATCGAATTCTCATTTTTTTAAGATAACAACCCTTCATGGTCCATCCGATTATCAACTAGTAGAACGACCGCGTAGTAAGCTTCGGCCAGGACATCTACGAGATCTACTACGTTCTAAGACCAAGCTCCCGGCCGCCGTTATGATGCTCGGTGTCGTGGGATCGAATAGTGAGAAGATGCCGCTGGTGTGATTCGAGGCTGGTTACAAGCTCACTGCGGCAGATGACAGGGACCTCTAGGCCATAAAACTCCTGCTCTAGATGGAAAATATCAGAAAAAAGGCGAAATAAGTGTTTCAATAGGACGGTGCCGTGACCCATACGACCAAGGCCGTGAAAAAATGGTTGGGGTTGAACCTGAACTTCTGGTAGAATGACCTTTGGCCGCAGCAGTTGCCCGAGCTCAATCCCCTCGACTACAGCATGTGATCACAATTCGAGGGCAAGGTCTTTAAGGTCCGCCACAGCAACATCTACGAGCTGAAGTCCTTCGCCCCCTTCCACCATGTAGTCAGTGGCCAACCACTCACTCTCTTGGATACCATCCACTGTCTTTTCTACCTTGCAGTCCCTTGTCTACCATACAATCTCCTGTATACCTTGCCCTCTATTTTCTACCATGCAGTCTCTTGTCTACCGTCTCTCTCTTTTCTACCATACATTCTATTTTCTACCATGCATTCTCTTTTCTACACTGCATTCTCTGGCATAACATTCATTGTCTTCTATAACATGCACTGTTCTGTCTACTAGCCTCATGTATTGGTCATTGCCAAATTTATCTATTTAAAGTTGTCTTCCCTTAATTGATGAAAAAAGAGTATATTATTTTTTTCTTATATCTCAAAAAATATTAAAAATACTTTCATAACTTCCTAAATTAATATAAACTTTCATTCTCTCACGCATTGAAATCAAAATTCGTATATCTACGTAAAATGATCATTCTTACGGATTTCTTTCAGTTAACTGTAAGCAAACTTGATTCTGAGATGCGTCGTCAACTCAATTTATTTCTGACATGCCTTATCAGCTCAATTTTTTTAATACTGTATTTTTTTCGTAATTTTTCGTTCTTCTCCGTCGCAGTGCAGATTAATGTCACACTGTGATGCTAATCTGTTTTAGTCTCTTCGCGATATATTTATTCTGCCATGCATAGTATAAACTTGAATAAATCCGCTTAATTAAACTAAGTCTAATTCTTTTAAACTAAATAAAATGTGTATAAATAAAACATGCACTTATGATTCATTTTTAATCTTATTTAAATAAATCCTTTATAAAAAAATCGTCTAAAATATATCTAAAACTTGAATATTCCTTAAATCTGAAAAAAATCGTCTGCTCGTACAGGAAGCGAAATCCTGTGAGGTCTCACTTTGTCGAATTAAGTAAAGGATAAATTATATCCATGGTCTTATAATAAATCCATTACTTTCATCAGAAGCTGCCTTTTAGAACTCATTCAAAGAGAGATTTACCCCGTCAATTTGGCAGATCTTACACTTGTACCGAAATTTACGCGCCTTTTATCATGTTGAAGGCTAAGTACAGCGTGAAATTCCCCTAATTTGGAGGGGGAAATTGATTAAATTGCGCGCGTTTTTGATAATTGACTTTAGCATCCTTAGGAAGGCTAGACATCCTTTGGGATCATTTCAGAGGGACTTATGTGAAATGTTGGATATTTAGAAGAATTTAGGAACTGAAGTAAATCCTCCGAGGCAAAGACAAGCTTTCCAGACCTTGTATGACTTTCCTAGGCTCCTTCGATTAAGATATTACAGCCCACAGATCATAGAGAAAATAAATTGCGAAAATAAATTTTAAGAAGAGAACTACTCGGAAAGCAAATGGTGTGAAATTAGGGATCTAAAAATGACTGAAAGATATTATGTATAATATCTTTCAGACAGGGGACTGGGACGCAACTCTCTTCAACATTCTTCCCTTTCACAAAGATAAAATATCCTATTACAATGTGTGCGGAAAACAAAAACAGATTATACAAAAGAGGAGCCTACTTGTAGCGCTAGAGAGAGAGAAAAGGTGCGCATCTCTCCCGTGCCTGCCCATTTACATAAAGGGAGAATTAGATCGGGTCTAACACCATCTTTCAACCAAAGATCGGTGTGTTAATACCTAGGAAAATATGAATAAAATAAAATAAAGGGAAAACAGAACAATAAAAATCGGAGAATAATGAAAAAAATAATCAAACTAAATGTTGGGTCAGAAGGGAACAATGGAATCTTGCAGGAACAAATCGTTTAAAGAGATGTGTCATAAGTAAAAATCTGCGGCCAATTGCAGAGGAAACGGGAACTTCACATAAATGGTACCTTACCTTATATAGAAGCTTATAAATACATTATTATTATTATTATTTTAAAAATCCATATATGGTTGAAAATTAGTTTATTTTCTTTTGAACTTCAGGTTTCGTGTTAGATTTTAGAAGGAAAAGAAGGCTTTAATTTTGTACCGTGACTTTAATCTAAACAGATGAGCTAATCTTTCGTTATATATGTACATATTAGATCTTCATAGAATTCAATCTTATGACGCCCTGCAAGTAAGTATTTATAGCGACCTAAGAACGAGGTGTGCAGTGATAGAGGAGTTTGGTGAAAGATTGGTCTTGTGGAAGTACCTAATATATGAATACGTATAGGATCCTACAGTAAATAAAAATAGATACTTCACAGTATCGGTGGTTGAAACACTTTTTCTTCTAAAGACAGGAGTAATTTGAATGAAGCCGGTGAGGCTGACTTCAATTCTCTTATTAAGATTCTTCGAATTTCTGGTTCATCTGTCGCCTGGAATTCGTGGAATACCCAATGTCAAGATCGACCAAGGACTAATCCCCTAATCCTACTCCTGCCTCCCACCCCCTTCTATTTGTTATAAATACTTACCTGCAGGACGTCATTAGATCGAATTCTATGAAGATCTACTTCAAGGTACAAAATTAAAGCCTTCTTTTCCTTCTAAAATCTAGCACGAAACTGAAGTTCAAAAGAAATAAATTATTATTACTATTATTGAATGTCACATCCTAATGATGTGACTAATGGGGGCATCTTCACGATGTAACTAGTACGAAATCTTAAGGATATGACTAGTGGGAAATCTTTATGATATGACTAGTGAGAAATATTCAGGATGAGACTAGTGGGAAATCTTCGGGGCGAGACTAGTGATAAATCTTCAGGATAAGACTAGTAGGACATATTCAGGATGTAACAGGTGGAATATATTCAGGATATAACTAGTTGGAAATCCTAAGAATGTTACTAGTGGGAAACCTTCAGGTTGAGACTAGTGGGAAATCTTCAGGATAAGACTAGTGGGAAATCTTTAGGATATGACTAGTGGGACATCTTCAAGATGTAACTAGTTGAATATATTCAAAATATAACTAGTGAAAATCCAAAGAATGTGACTAGTGGGACATTATCAGGATGTAACTAGTGGGAAATCCTAAGGATATAACTAGTGGGAAATATTTACGATGTAGCTAGTGGGGAATCTTTAGGATGTGAATCTTTGGAAAATCTTCAGGATGAGACTAGTAGGAAATATTCAGGATGTAACTAGTGGGAAATCCTAAGAACGTGACTAATGGGACATCTTCACGATGTAACTAGTAGGAAATCTTAAGACTATGACTAGTGGGGAATCTTGATGATGAGACTTGTGGGAAATCTATAGGATAAGACTAGTGGGACATCTCAGGATGTAACAAGTGGAATATATTCAGGATATAACTAGCAGGAAATCGTAAGAATGTTACTACGGGGAATTATTTAAGGTGTAACTAGTGTGAAATCTTCAGGATAAGACTAGTAGGAAATCTTCAGGATAAGACTAGTGGAAAATCTTCAGGATGTAACTAGTGGAATATATTCAGGATATAAATAGTGGAAATCCTAAGAATGTGACTAGTGGGAGGTCTTCAGGATTTACCTCGTGGGAAATCCTAAGGATATGAGGAGTGGGGAATCTTTATGATGTAACTAGTGTGAAATCTTTAGGATGTGAAGAGTGGAAAATCTTCAGAATGAGACTAGTGGAAAATATTTAGGATAAGACTAGTAGGAAATCTTCCGGATGCAACTAGTGCAATATATTCATGATATAACTAGTGTACCTCCTAAGAATGTGAATAGTGGGACATTTTCAAGATGTAACTAGTAGGAAATCCTAAGGATATGACTAGTGGGAAATCTTTAGGATGTAACTAGTGGAAAATATTTAGGATGTGAATAGTGGGAAATCTTCAGGATGAGACTAGCGGGAAATATTCAGGATGTAACTGGTAGGAAATCCTAAGAATGTGACTAATGGGACATCTTCACGATGTAACTAGTAGGAAATCTTAAGAGTATGACTAGTGGTAAATCTTTAGGATAAGACTAGTTGGAAATCGTCAGGATGATATTTGTGGGAAATCTTCAGGATAAGACTAGTGGGACATCTTCAAGATGTACCTAGTGGAATATATTAAGGATATAACTAGTGGAAATCTTAGGAATGTGAGTAGTGTGACACTTTCAGGATGTAACTAGTGAGAAATCATGAGGATATGACTAGTGGTAAATATTTAGGCTGTGACTAGTGGTAAATCTTTCAGATGTTACTAGTGGTAAATCTTTAGGATGAGACTAGTGGGACATCTTCAAGATGTAACTAGTGGAATATATTCAGGATATAACTAGTGTAAACCCTAGGAATGTGACAAATGGGACATTATCAGGATGTAACTAGTGGGAAATCCAAAGGATATGATTAGTGGGAAATATTTAGGATGCAACTATGGGCAAATCTTTAGGATGTGAATAGTGAAAAATCTTGAGGATGAGATTAGTGAAACATCTTTAGTAGGTAGCTAGTGGAATATATTTTGGGTATTATAACTAATGCGACATCTTTAGTATGTAAGTACTTTAACATCTTTAATGTGTAACTAGTGAGACATCTTTAATGTCTAACTAGTGGTAAATTCTGAGTACATAGCTAATGGTAGAACTTTAGTATAGAACTAGTGTGATATCTTTAGTATGTAACTACTTTAACATCTTTAGTGTGGAACTAGTCAGAAATCTTTAATATGTGACTAGTGTGAAATTTTGAGTACATAGTTAATGGTAGAGCTTTAGTATAGAACTAGTGCGACATCTTTAGCATGTAAACTAATTAAGTTTTTACCCAACAGAAAAAAATGGTTTGGGTTGTTCCTTGATTTCGGTTTTAGAGCTGTTTTCCATTTTTGCTACCCCCCCCCCCCAGCCCCCACCTCTCCACGGCGATTTTCATCCTTGCGTGGGAACACCGAACCATGGGGCGCTGCGACGCATGGCAACCATTTCAATGTCAACCTGGTGCCATGCGGCTTCACTCCATTGTAGAGGGATGCAGCGTCTCAAACCAGCCTGAAGGGTTAATGAGATGTTCCTGGTAGTGATTCCTGGAGGATCGTTTGAGGACCTCAGTTCAGTCCGACAGGAGAGTTGCGCACCCTTGGATTTCAATTTCCTCAGGTCGTGTGCCCTCCACTCTTTCACTTTTCCTTACCTTATCACTTTATGGACCACTTTATGCGTTTGAGATTCCCTCGTTGGTTTTATCTCTATTTATTTTTAATATGTAGCAAAAATTATTCCCCTAATTTAGTGCATGTTTTAAATGGAAATAAAAATGGCGACAGAAAGTTGTTCAAGAAATTATATCTTAATAATAAATAAGGATAAAACCACCGAGAACATCACAAATGAACATTTTTAAACTAAAGTAAAGAAGTTTAGGGTAGGTGAAAATAAGTGCCCGAGCAGTAAAAAGAGGAGACTACGTACTGCATTACAAAACAACGGAGGGTAACTATCTACATATATGAGGAGGGGATTTTTATTCTTATATTTATTTTTTTATATGCTTCAATTCTCCTCTCCGTCTATTTCTCTCTTGTTTCTATTTTTTTATTCCCCTTTTTTCTTTCCTTCTTTCTTTTTTTTAAGCTAAATGATTTTTTTTCCATTGGAGACCAATTATGACATTTTCTCCCTTTCATTCACCAATTAATTTAGATTAGAACATACGCTAATTTAGTCATTAAAAATCACTCATTTTTGTTCAACATTTTAATGTTTTTTTATAATGTGAAGATGTGCACGGACCAATAAGTCTTCTCTTCCACTGGTTGAAATTTATACCTTAGGCGGGGTGGAATTTCTAGACATTTATTATCAGTACTCTTCGGTCCATACCTTCATATAACTTACCATAATTCTTCCCTGTTTACAGGGAAGACCCTTAAACCCAGGTTACATTTTGCATCTCTTATCTTCTGAGTTTGCACTTTCACGTACACGCTCTATACCAAGGTTGCTCATCCCTCTATCAATCCCATAGTTATTCTTCTTATACACCAAAATCAGACTTAGCCCCTGTAGTTCTCGCCTTCACCTTTCTCGCATTTAATCTTATACAACTGTACTATCACATAATTCTTCCAGTCATCAGGAATTTTTTAATTTGAAAAGTCTAGCAAAACATTTACTAGAACCATTTCTTTAGACAATCAACACCACATTTTAGCCTCTCAAGTCTAGATCATCTACTCCAACTGCATACTCTTATTTCAGACTCTCAAAGAACAGTCAAAATCTAAAATTCTTGGTGCTTTCACACCCTCTTACAGCACCTGGTTTATACCCACGAACAAAATCATATTCATATTCGATTCATATTCCTTACCCAGATATTAAAATTGGTCAGATGACTATTGTCGTGCGCTCTCGCTCGCCTATTCGATAGATGTTGTTCTTCCAACCTCGAAGCACAGGTTCGATACCAGTTAACTCGGACAGCAGCCTCACATGCTGATACTCACTCCCGCAGGCCTAAGGAGCTCCATATGTATACTCGCGCATATAACCTATCATAACACTGCTAACATTTCTTCCTCGCTCTTCGCGGCACTACATACCCATTCTCGCTCATTTCAGCAGCCATGCCAATGTGGTACCAGTAATCGTAATGGAGGTTATCATACCCACCTTGTCTACGATGTAATGACGAAAAGGGCCGTTACCTAACTCCATTACTCATGCCATCCAGTTTGTACATTTCCATTGCATAAAAACATCCTGCCATATTAACTTTTATGTTTACATAGCTATTTTTCTCTTCATTTATCGCCTTTCTCACACTTCTTTCTGAATAATTTTCTGTTCCTATCTGAATATTCACTCTCCTTTCTCTTGATTTATCGCCTTTCTTACTTCTTCCTGAATTTCGCGCTCTCTTTTTAATTCTAACATACCCATATACATCCCTTTCACTACCCATTATCACTTCGCTTATATTTGTTCCCCGTTTTATCTCGTCCCATGTCCACACTTACTTCCTATTTCATACTTTCAAGCATTCTCATATCCTCTTCCCTTTCTCTCTGATTCAACAACTTTTCACCTTCGATTCTCCCGTTCTTTTCACCTTTCTGACTATTTCACATCCAATAACCTACCAATTTAACCGTACACATCACAATGGTGTGATGGGGTGGTTACACACTCATATAACTAAAAACTTTCACATAAAATTTCACTCCGTCGCATATTCTTTCTTACTAAACACAGATCAATCATACTTTTAACATCTCCAACTCTCCTTCGCCCAACTTGTGTGTTTATTCTCATTTAATGTGCTGAAAGAACGTGTTTACCACACCAATGGCCCCAAGTCATTGCAGAACCTCGTTTCCTCAACTCCCTTTCTATCATTACATGGTCTATACAGTACAACCACACACAATTTCACCCTTGAAAACCTCTGCTTCACCTAATTAATTACCGTGCTCAGACATTAATACTCAAGGAGTGAAAACATCATGCCATTCCTCAACTTAAAGCACTGCTACACTTTAATTATTCCTACCAACCAGATTCACACTTAGTCACATTCCATTAACTCCATCTCCTAAGCACTTCATTCCATTTTAAGTTTCTCTCACATAGAGCAAGTATCTGGAACTCGCTACTTTAAACACGTCTACCAGTTCTCTCTTTCTCACATGACACATACACCTCACATTCCAAATATGCACACTCACTTCCCACCTTCCCACGGGTCCAAGAAACCCCCACCCGTTCCAGCCATTAAGTTCTACTCTCATAGGAAAAGAAACCTTTCGACTGATCGTCTTCCGATGCCAACGGCCCATATCAGGGTGTAGTCACCTTTTAAGATACCTACAGGAAGACGGTATGAGAATTTTTCCTTATCCATATACAGGAAAGTTCTCTAACTAACCCTCCCCCGAGAAAAAAAAATTGTTTTTTTCAAATATTCAGGTTAGGTCATAAAATGTGATCGATCAAACTTCTATGTGTAGTCTGTGTTAGGATACGTACATATTAATTTATGTTTATTTAAGACACAATTGTAGAGGTTCTATGGTAAATTCTTGTTTTTAATGGCCTTAGTATTAATTTAATTCTGCTTTAATTTACTACATATATTTAATTCTGCCTATAGACTAAGTTATCCTCCCCTATTTCGTACTTACAGGCATCAAGAAAAGGTATGAGTGATGTTTGGACGTGATCGTAATAGCTAACACCCTGTAGCATTAATATTTAATATACTTTAACCATTTTATTTTTTAATCAGTCTCTATTTTGGTTTATTATTGAATTAAACTAGTTCGTTCATCAATTATTTTATCCGCGGACTTGTACATGGATATATGTGTATACATATACCCCTGTGTATATCTAGCTATCATCTTGGGTATCTATTTAATGTAGAGTGTACCCATGTTTATATAACATTAAAACCCTTTGATCCCGTGTAGATGGCTCATGATATGAGCGGGATATAAGCATGAAAATATAATGGGAATGTTTGCCATTTATAAGATGATGGCACAATTTTCGAGGGAATTTCGCTCGTCCAGGGACGGGGGGATGGGGGGTCACACACTGAGCCATTCATGTTTTAAACTAGTTTTTCGATACTTTTCCAATGAATAATACGAGTTATTCAGATGTTTAACCGGTGTGTTTACATCGGTTTCTCATCTAGCAATCCACCGTCAAGTTCCACTGAAGAAACCTACACCTAAGCAATCAAATCCGAATATTGGCCACTAAGCCTTTAAGAATCCCTGTGTAATAAGGATTACTGTCTTCTTAATACCCGGCTAATGATAAAAATAAGACTCGTTATTAACGTCTTTAATCGACCTGACCTTAAATCAGGCCAGGGCCAAGCATGACGTTGGGGGGACTGAGGACGCCTATTTATACAGGATTTCAGTCAATATTAAATAATCCTTCGATATTAGCATCCACATGGAAACATGCGGTGAAAGAGACAACAGTTGGACCGTGGCCAGAATATTCGCCTGGACATGGACAGGATAATAGTAGCGTCTCACGAAGGTATGTCCCTCTTGGAAAAGGTTCAGAATAAAATAAGGGATTGTGAACAAGGAGGTTGCAGGGGTTAACAAGGAAACATTAACTTAATAAACATTCCAAACCCTAATTAAGAGGTACAGCAGGAGGACAATCCTATTCGTTCCTGGGCTGGACAAGTTTTGGAGGTTCAAGATTGTAGCACTGTAACTAATACCGTCTTTTCTTGACCTTAATCCCCCCACTACTACACATTTTCACGTCCTCTCATCTCACCACTTTCCAATTTTCTTTCCAAAACTTCAAGAGCCATATATTAACTGGATTTCTAATAATAATTATGTCACAATTTTACAGACCTCCCCCGCAGTTATCTCCGTTGATTTATTTCCACAAAACTCAGAAATAGTTAATTATAAAAGCACAATAAATAAAAAGTTGAAGCATCTTTTCTTTTTTTACGTCGAGTGCATTCTTGCGTGGAGAAAGAAGTCATGGATTGGCTGTCAATTGTGTGAATGATGACGAGGCGACGCAATTTTCAAATCCCCCACCATACCCTGTAAAACCAGTTAAATGACCAGGTTTACTGAAATAGAATGCCTGATCTCCATTTAAGAAATGCATTGAAGACCGTTTGTTGAGAGGTGATATGGGAATCCCTATGTCCTTGAAGGTCACAATACAAAAATTATTATTAATATCATGAGCAACCAACCACATAAAACACGCAAAAGGCACATAAAAAACCGTGAAGACAAACTGCCGAAAAAGGCGTGGGTTTTCGTGGATTTGACAACTGGTCCTCTCCAATCTCTCTCTTCCCTCCCCTCCCTCCCGTCCCTATGTCATCGCCGAACAAGACTTATCAAAATGCTTAATCGATTAAATAATATATATATATATATATAAAGAAAAGTAATCATAAAACAGTAAACAACATCAAACTGTATTGCAGAAATTAGATGTTATCGGACTATAAAATAGACGAAGTAAACATCAAAAGGAGATTGTTAACCGTAACATCAAAGTGAAGAGCCAAATGGACAAAATTCGCCTCATTATAAAACGACAAAAGTTAACAATCTCCCTATGAAAAATTACAGCTGCCAAAACTCCTTGAACCAGAAGTATACCAACAGAGTTTAAGGGTTTAACTGCTCCTCATGAAGACTGCAAGCTTTATAACAACTCAAAAACTATTGGCATGACAACCACCATCCTATTGGTTGAAAACACCACCATTAAAAGAAAAGAGGAAAATAAAGCTAGGCTAAACATCTTAGAAGCAATCTTAATATATATATATATATATATATATATATATATATATATATACTTGGAGCACTCATAAAGATGCCTTTCTGTTTAGGGGACCTACTGATTAACGTAGAATCCATACCACAGGCATCTATAGCATATGACAACCGCCAAGAAGTCGATCCGAATCGGATACCATCTAACTACTAATCAGAGCCGATGTAGCTTAACTTAAATAAAGAATCGTTGCTTCTACTCGTCTAACCTACCCCTGTAAAAAATATTTTCTCAAATCAAATATACACGTTGTCCTTTGCCTCCAACTTAAAAACCTAGCTGTTTATTCGATAGGCTGCAACAACTGCCAAAAATGTTTTTAGGGACAAACCGGGAAAGAACTAGATGTCCGGGTTAAGCAACATCAAGCCAATGTACTTAATTACAGTGAACAATCTGCGCTTTTTCTACATGTGTTCAATCTTAACTCTAGCATTAACTGTAACAGTGCCAAACCAGTCATAAAAGGCAGTAATTATATTTAGAGAAATATATAAGAATGCATCTCCATTAACGCGTTCCCAAATTTCAATCTAAGCCCTGGTTTATTCACGCTAGACCCCATTATCACTACATACATAAAATCTCAAATAAAGTTGTTTCAGGATTTTGTCCCCCCTAATTAAGGTTCAGAGGTGGGTAGTCTAATCCCCCCTTCCACTATTTAAGGCAATGTATGTCCCGCCTCCTGTTCATTCCTTGAAAAGGTCTTTAAGAATAAAGACGAAAGCGCTCGAAATCGTTTTCCAATTTTCCTTTTTGTTTTGCGAGTTTTTTTTCATATATATATATATATATATATATATATATATATATATATATATATATATATATATATATATATATATATGTATATATATATATTTATATATATAAATATATATATACATACCACTCATACCTTATTCATTGAAAGAAACTGCACACATTGATAACGCACATTTTTTGCTCTTTTTTTCTTTGCTGATTTATCCGTATTCCTATTTGAGATGCTATTTCGTTTTATTTTATGACAATTGAACTGAATTAATTCATTCCTAAATCAATTTAAAATTAAAAGATAATTCGAATAATTTAAAAAAGATTTCGACAACTTCAGTTCGACTTGGCCATGATTTTGATTATTTAGTAATAATTTTAAGTTTCTAATCTCCGAAACACATGATTACTTGAATCCTTGGCCCGTGTAATCGCAAGCTGGACGTTTGCATGTTTTGAAGGAGGAGTCCATCCTCTTTGGATAATCGGTGGTCGACCGAGTGGCCACCAGATCGAAACCTTTAAAATAATCAAGGGGTGTTGCGATATAAATTGCTAGCTACCTTTCGAACGAGCACTCGAAACTAATAATAAAACTGAAACGATTCCAGTCAACAATTTATGTACATTTTTTTCAGGAACAAAATAACGTCAAAATGGAATTTCTTTCCTGTGTTTTACATTTATAGTGCTTCTATGAATTATTTTAAACAATGTATTAAATAAATACCTCATCAACCACTAGGACTGAGTACAAACACTGTAAAAAACGAACAAAGAGTTGATAATCAATATAAAGAAATAGACAGCTATTAATCGAAAGAAAGCTCTAACGAGGCATGAAGTCTAGGGGAACGAAACATTGCTAGTCATGTATGTTATGTGCTACATGGGTCAACGTAGCATATTAACATAATATATTGTCCTGTATTCAAAAGTAAACAAATTTGCTGCAAATAAAACAACAAACTCCTACATGAGTGTATTTTTAATACCGTATTTGAGGAAGTTTTCCTCATATGTACATATCTGTAAATATTTTGTTTACCTTTGATGTACATATGAATAAAAACATACTAATTCATTCGGTAATATTCACTTCTAACTGCATGATGCACTAGATACTGAGACCTAAGTTGAGAAATTGTTCTTCTTATTTATTAATGGAAGCAGAAATAGTTGAATATGACCACATATGTAAGTGAAAACATTGTACATGTCAGTTCTTCCATCAATCTTTCAGTTCTAGCCCTTCCACGATGAGCCTGACAGTAGATCTAAGGATATTTGCTCGTATGTAATAATGTAATACATTTTGTGCTGAAAGACATTATCTAGATAAATACTATTTGAGCTTTAAAAACTTTATCTAGATAAATACTATTTGTGCTAAAAGACTTTATCTACATAAATACTATTTGTGCTGAAATACTTTATTTAGATAAATACTATTTGTGCTGAAAGACTTTATCTACATAAATACTATTTAGGCTGAAAGACTTTATCTACATAAATACTATTTGTGCTGAAAGACTTTATCTAGGTAGATAATATTTGTGCTGAAAGACTTTATCTAGATAAATACTAATTGTGCTGAAAGGCTTTATCTACATAAATACGATTTGTGCTGAAAGACTTTATTTAGATAAATACTATTTATTCTGAAAGACTTCATCTACATAAATACTACATATTTCGGCTGATAGACTTTATTTACATAAATACTATTTGTGACGAAAGACTTTATCTAGATAAATACTATTTGTGCTGAAAGACTTTATCTACATAACTACTATTTGTGCCAAAAGACTTTATGACTTTATCTAGATAAATACTTTTTGTGCTGAAAGACTTTATCTGCATAACTACTATTTGTGCCGAAAGACTTTATCTAGATAAATACTTTTTGTGCTGAGAGACTTTATCTACATAACTACTATTTAGCTCAAAAGACTTTATCTCGATAAATACTTTTTGTGCTGAAAGACTTTATCTAGATAGATACTTTTATTTAGAAAAGGCAGCTATCTTCCCTACTTCGCTGTAGATGTAGATCTTTGCCTTCATGCATAATGAGGTCATCTAGATACCTTCTCTTATGCTAAGGGGAAATCATTTAGATCCATCCTTGGGGCACAGGATCGTTTTCTATCCACCCCTTGGGCACAGGATTGTTTTCATCCACCCCTGGAAAACAGGATCATTTTCATTCACCCCTTGGGCACAGGATCATTTTCATCCACCCAGTCGGCACAGGATCGTTTTCATCCACCCCTAGCGCACAAGATCGTCAATATCCAGCAGTGGGGAACAGGATCGTTTTCAATCCACCCATGGGGGAGAGGATAGTTTTAAATCCACCCCTTGGGCAGAGGATCATTTTCATCAGCCCTGGGGCACAGGATCGTCATCATCCACCCCTCGGGAACAGGATTGTTTTCAATCCATCTTGGGGACAGGATCATTTTCAACCCCCCCGTTGGGCACAGGATCGTTTTCATTCACCCCTGGGACACAGGATCGTTTTCATTTACCCCTGGGACACAGGATCGTTTGCATCCACCCCCAGAGAACAAGTTCGTTTTCAATTCACCACTTGGGTACAGTCGGCACAGGGTCGTATTCGTCCACCACTCGGGCACAGGATCGTCATCATCCACCACTGGGGAACAGGATCGTTTTCAATTGATCCATGGGGCACAGAATAGTTTTAAATCCACCCCTTGGGCACAGGATCGTTTTTATCCACCCTTGGGGGACAGGATCGTCATCATCTACTCATGGGGAACAGGATCGTTTTCAATAATTTCCTGGAAGACATGATCGTTTTCAATCCACCCCTTGGGCATAGGATCGTTTTCATCCACACATGGGCACATGATTGTTTCGATCCATCCCTGTGGCACAGGATCGTCATCATATCTCCTGTGGAACAGGATCGTTTCCATCCATTCAAGGGGCACAGGATCATTATCATAAACCTACGGGGCACAGGATCGTTTTAATACATCCCTGGAAAACAGGATATTTTTCATCCACCCCTGAAGAAGGAGGCTTACGATCCTGCTCTGGGACACAGAATCCTTTTCACACATCCCTGGAGGATATGATCGTTCTCATCCCTCCTCCGCGTACAGGATTTTTTGAATCCACCCCGAGGCACAGGATCGTTATTACCAATGCCTGGGGCACAGGATCGTTTTCATCAAGCCCTGGGGCACAGGATTGTTTTCATCAAGCCCTATGGCACATGATCGTTATCATTATTCCATGGGGCACAGGGTCGTTAACATCAATCCTTGGGACCTAGGATCGTTTTCATCCATGCCTGGGGCACAGGATCGTTTTTTATCAAGCCCTCGGGCACATGATCGTTATCATTATTCCATGGTGCACAGGATCGTTAACATCAATTCCTGGGGCATAGGATTGTCTTAATCCATCCCTGAGGCACATGAGCATTTTCATCCATCCATGGGGTACAAGATCGTTTCCATCCACCCCCGGGGCACAGGATCGTTTCTTTCCATCCTTGGGGCACAGGATCGTTCCCATCTACCCCCGGGGCCAAGGATCGTTCTATTCATCCTTGGGGCACAGGATCTTTTTCATCCACCGCTGATGCACATGGTTGTTTCCATCCACCCCCAGGGGACAGTATTTTTATCATCAATCCCTAGGGCACAGGATCGTTATCATCATAAATGGGGCCCAGGATCGTTATCATAAATCCATGGGGCCTAGGATCGTTTTCATCTATCCCTGGGAGACCGGATCGTTTGCATCCTCCCTAGGGCACACGGTCGTTTCCATTCACCCCCGGAGCACAGAATCGTTATCATCAATCCCTAGGGCACAGGATCATTATCGTCATTCCATGGGAAACAGGATCATCAGCCTCAATCCCTTGGACCTAGGATCGTTTCCATCAACCCTGGGGAGGAGGGTTATCATCCAGCCCTTGGGCACAGGATCATCATCATCCACAACTTGGGAACAGGATCGTTTTCAATCCATCCATGGGAGAAAGGTTCGTTTTCAATCCACACAATGGGCACAGGATCGTTTTCATCTAACCCTGGGGCACAGGATCGGAATCATCCACCCCTGATTAATAGGATTGTCATCATCCACCCCTGATAAATAGGATCGTGTTCAATCCATCCCTGGGAGAAATGATCGTTTTCAATCCACACCTTGGGTACAGAATCGTTTTCACCCACCCCGTGAGCACAGGATCGTTTTCATCTACCCCTGGGGCACAGGATCGTGATCATCCACCCCTGGAGCACAGGATCGTTTTCATCCATCCTTGCGGCACAGAATCGTTATCATCATTCAATGACACAGGATCGTTATCATCAATCCCTGGGCCTATGATGGTTTCCATCTACCCGTGGGACAAAGGATCGTTTCATCCAACCTTGGGGCAGAGGGTCGTTTTCCTTCACCCCTGGGGAACACTATCGTTTCCATCCACCCCTTGGGCACAGTATTGTTTTTTATCAAACCCTGGGGCACAGGAACCTTATCATCATTTCATGGGGCACATGATCGTTATCATCAATTCCTGGGGCCTTGGATCATTTTCATTCATCCTTATTGCACAGCGTCGTTTTCATCCATCCTTCAGGCACAAGATCGTTTCCATCCACCCCCGAGGCACAAGATCGTTATCATCAATGCATGTGGCACAGGATCGTTATCGTCAATCCCTATAGTACAGGATCGTTTTCATCTACTCCTAAGGCACGGGATCGTTATCATCAATCCCTGGGGCCTGGATGGTTTTTTGTTCATCCCAAGGGCACAGGATTGTTTTCATCTATCCCTCGGGTACATGATCTTTCTATCCACCACCGGGGCACATGATCTTTTTAATCCATCCTTTGGCCACGAGATAGTTTATATACAACGCTTGGGCACAGGATTGTTTATATCCAAGACCGAGGCACAGGATCGTTATCATCAATCCCTGGGACACAGGATTGTTATCATTATTCCTTGGGGTACAGGATCATTGTCATTAATCCCTTTGGCACAGGGTCGTTTTCATTCATCCATGGGTCACATGATCGATTTCCTCAACCCCTGCGGCATAGGATGGTTTTCGTCCACCTCTGTGGCACATGATCGTTTCTCCAATCCATGTGGCCCAGGATCGTTTTGTCCATCCCTGTTACACAGGATCGTTTTCATCCATCCTTGGAGAAGAAGATCATTTTCATCCACTCTCGCGGCACAAAATGGTTTCTTCTATCCCTGTGGCACAAGATCGTTTTTTCAATCCCTGGGGCACAGGGTCATTTTCATCTGCCCGTTGGGTAACGTTATATTGTACCTTATAGTTCTTTTTAGGTCTGTTTGGTGGTATACTTATTGCCTACCATCAGTGCGTACATTTCTAACCGGGTTGTGTATATTCGTCATTTCATTCATAAATTATAGCAGTTTCTACCATTGCATTGTATAAATCAATCGTAAACTTAACCTAACCAATATTTAGTGGTTTGTGTATACCATTAGAGCTATGATCAAGAACCAAAGCTTAGGAAGTATTTAGTATGAAATATACTTAGTTTAAGGGGTTTTAATTTTGTTTTTTTGCAGTGTTATTGCCTGTGCTTTCACAATTTGCTGTGTTGCTTTTTTGTGTTTTTAGGTATTGTTTACTAGCCTGCCCGCCTTAGCACCCACGTGTTTTTTTTCAAGCCGCCTCGTTGTTACCTCTGCTCTGTCTTTCCGCCCACGCCCCTCCCCCTCACCAAACGGCTAATTCTGATTCGTCACTTTTTCCCCCTCGTTTCTTGTTTCTATCGTAATTTTATTTGTTCACACTATTCGATTACTCTTTATTTTGTCTCGATTGTTGTTTTTCCGCGTTATTCTGTCGCTTAAGCCACTCTACTTATATAGTTAATTTGCTTTTCTCCCATTATTGTGTCACTTAGCCACTATGATTGATAGGTTAACGATTCTTGCCCTCAATGGAACTGCTACCAGTGTTTCTCAAAACACCCTTACTCATACTAATGCATTGGGAATTTCTCGTTCCCGCCGCCAGACTAAACGTGGTTTTCGTTTAGCTCCTGCTCTTAGAAAACTTTTTTACTTGAATCAACCCCCCCCCCCCACTTAGCCCTGATTCTTCTTCACCTGCCCTAACACCCGTTCTCTCAGCGTCTCTCCTCAATGTCAGAAGCCTCTCGAAGAAGGCTGACTACATTCATGACCTCCTCGTTAACACTCGAGTCACTTTCCTTGGACTCACGGAAACTTGGCTTGCCCCTTCTGCTTGCTGTTTAAATCTCGCTACTCCTGATGGTTACGTCCACTCCCATACCTCCCGTAACTCTCGCGGTGGTGGAGTTGCTCTAATTCACAGTGCCTCCTTCCCTCTGAATAATCTGCCCTCTCCCCCTTTTCTTTCTTTTGAGGCTCTCATCAATGTCTCTGATTCCACCCCCTCTCTAACTATCTTAGTCCTCTACCGCCCCCCAAGCTCCTCCATCGAGCTTTTTCTTGATGAATTTAGTAACCTCCTCGCTCGTCTCTCCCCCACTAGTTCTCTGCTAATCCTCGGTGATTTCAACCTTACTGGCCACAATCCTAATTTCAAAGCCTTTTCTGAAATCATTGATCTCTTCTCCCTCACCCAACACGTTTCTTTCCCTACCCACTCTCGCCTAACATTAATGGAAATTTGTCCAATGCTATATCTGATCACTTCCTTATAAACTTCAACTTCTCTATCCCATTACATATACCTCTCCAGCTGTCTTATAATCATAAGCCTTTCCGTCGACTAGCCTCCATTGATATTCCCTCTCTATCTAATCATGTAGTCCAAACTTCCTCCCATTGATGCTTCTGCCTCTCCTGACCAGATTCTCTCTTCTTGGAGCAACCCCTTCTCACTTGTCTTGATGCCCACTCTCCCCTTGTCACCCCTTCTAACTCCCGTTGTCACCGTGCCCCTTGGTACTCTATGGAAATTCTCCGTGCTAGGCAGTCCATGCGTGCCCATGAAAGTCCTTAGAAAGGCTCGCACCCGTGGGCAAGACACGACCCCTCTCTCGCTGGCGTTCCGACTTGCGACAGCTTCCTACGTGGCGAAATTGAAATCTGCTCTTAAGGCCTACTCACGTAATCTGCTTACTGATAATAGGAATGATCCCCGTACCATCTTTCGCCTGCTCTTCCGTCTTACTTCCCCAGCCCAGGTCTCCCCACCCATTAGCCCTGACACTCTCTCAAATTTCTTCGCAGATAAGGTCACTAACCTCCGTGTCTCCCTCCCTCAGCCTTCTGTCCTGGCTCCTGCCATTGTCCCTGACTTCCCACCTCAGCCGTTTATCGTTTTTCTCGCTGTGACCGCGTTGGAGCTTACAGCCCTGCTCTTGCGTTCTAAAAAATCGGGCTTTACAAAGGACATTTTTCCGCCTAAACTTTTAAGTAAAATTCTGCCTGCTATCCTCCCAACGCTTCTTCACCTGTTCAACACTTCACTGGCAACTGGTCTTTTGCCTCTTCCTTAAACGTGCCCACATCCGTCCGATTCTTAAAAAAACTCAACTGAACCCCACTGACCCTTCTAATTATCGCCCGATTTCGCAACTTCCTTTCCTCTCTAAGGTTCTGGAGAGAGTGGTTGCTTCACGCATCAACATTTACATGGTGGCCTATTCCCTTGATGAAACCTATCAATCTGGTTTTAAGTCAGGTCACTCCACAGAAACCGCCCTTCTCAATGTGTCCGATTGCTTACGAAGAGCCGCCGACAGGGGTTGTGCCTCCATCCTCGGTCTACTCGACCTCTCCTCTGCCTTCGATACTATTGACCATACCGTCCTACTTGATCGTCTCCACTCTTTCCTTGGCATATCAGGCACCGTGCTTGACTGGTTGCGCTCTTACCTCTCGTCTCGTACCCAATCCGTTGTGATTGACGACGTTTCATCCGACTCTACCCCATTTGCTTTGGAGTGCCATAAGACTCTGTCCTTGGTCCTCTACTATTTCGTATCTACCTTCTCCCTCTTAGTTCCCTTCTCCGTAATATCGGTCTATCCTTCCACCTCTATGCTGATGACACTTAAATTTTCGTTTCCTCATCCCCCACATATCTTGCCTACTCTATCACTGACCTCCTGGCTGCCTACTTCTCCATTTCTGACTGGCTCTCTACCAACTTCCTCAGGCTTAGTGACTTCGAAACTGAGGTCCTCCTCGTTGGCACCCCTGTTCTTGTCAAAAAATCTAAATCTCTCTTTTCCTCACTTACTCTAGGCGGTAATACTATCATTTTCTCTGACTGCGTTAGGAATCTGGGTGTTGTTTTTGATGAGCATCTCTCCTTTAAGCCTCATATCCGCAATGTCAGCAAATCCTCTCTATGTGTCCTCTGTAACTTCTCTCGCATTCGCTCTCACTTTGATCGCCAAAGTCTTGAAACTGCTGTTCATGCCTTCATCACCTCACGCCTTGACTACTGTAACTCTCTGCTTGTGAATCTGCCATCCTCCTCTCTCAGCCCCCTTCAACTTGTACCTAACTATGCCGCCCGGCTTCTCCCCCGTCGCCCTCGCTTCTCTCCCTCGAAACCCTTGCTGCATGAACTGCACTGGCTCCCTGTCAGATCCCGTACTCATTTCAAGATACTTCTCTTCGCATTTAAGGCTCTAAACAACAAGGCCCCGTCTTACCTCTCTTCTGGCCTCTCGCCACGCCATGTCCCTCAGGCCCTTCGGTCCCGATCTATTAATGGTATTCATGGTATTATTACCTATTTATCAAGGTGGATAGACGAGGGATGGTGGACAAATCCTACCAAAAGTAGTCTGTTCTGTAGAAGAGAGAAAAAATGGCGCTGTCTGGCATTTCAAGGCATTCTAATCGGTCAAAAAGTTTGATCATGCGTAATAAAGCTCCATGAGGATCATGGTCTTTACGTTTTACCATTTAAACTGGTTTAGCCTCGAAACAAGGTCTGCTAACCAAGAGTTGCGTGCTCTCACTTCTGATTTATGATCTTACTACCTTCAAAACTTTTAATAATTCCCGTCCTAACATTGGGACGACCCTAGAAATTATATAATTCGAAAGAGAATGTAAAACAACATAAGGGTTTCAAATCATTTTAAATTAGCCGAATAGTTATGATGTTATTGTCAAAACAAAATAATTCCCGCGCTAACCTTGGGAGGACCTTTATAATTAGGTCATTTGAAATAGAAAGAAAAACAACATAAGGGTTTCAAATTTTGTTAGAATTAGCCGAATAGTTATGATGTTATTGTCAAAACAAAATAATTCCCGTGCTAACCTTGGGAGGACCTTTATAATTAGGTCATTTGAAATAGAAGGAAAAACAACATAAGGGTTTCAAATTTTGTTAGAATTAGCCGAATAGTTATGATGTTATTGCCAAAACAAAATAATTCCCGCGCTAACCTTAGGAGGACCTTGATAATAGGGTCATTCAAAAGAGAATGTAAAACAATATAAGGCTAATAAACTTCCTTATAATCGGTCAAAAATTACAATATTATTAGTAAAACAAAAAAAAAGCAAGACGGGGACAGACCGACTGCCCGTCATAGTGAGATATACGAGGGGCGGTCAATAAGTTTTGCGAATCAGTAGCGCAAAACAAAGGAATGGAGATAACTGTTTGTGGGGGTGTTAGGATAAGTTATGACAAGTCATGAATTGCAGCCGCACGCTCCTGCCTCGTCTATTTAAGAAGCAGTAGCTGATTGCAGATCATCAGTCACAAATTTTTCAACAATGGAGAAGGTTGAGCACCGCGCAATGATCAAATTTTTGACTAAGGAAGGCAAGAATGCAAAAGAGATCCGTGAACGCATGGTTGCAGTGTACACCGACACCGCCCCTTCCTATGCAACCATTGCTCGCTGGAATAGGGAGTTCCGCCATGGTCGTGAGTCCCTTGAAGATGACCCCCATCCAGGACGCCCGTCAAACGTGACCAACGAGGACAATGTGGCCCGTGTGGAGAGGATGATGCTCGAAAATCGAGGGATGAAGGTCGAAGGAATCGAGCGAGAACTTGGAATATCACATGGAAGTGTTATCAACATCATCCACGACAATTTGGCCCTGACCTAGGTCTGTGCCCGTTGAGTCCCTAGAAAACTCACGCCCCATGATCGACTTCAACGTCATCAAAGTCCACAAGGCCAGAGTTGCACAGGCTGCCCTGCGCGAGTGCGGATTCGAGAAGCTCAACCATCCCCCTACAGTCCAGATTTAGCCCCTAGCAACTACTTTTTTTCCGCTAGCTCAAGGCTGCACTGTGTGGACGCCTGTTTGGGCACGATGAAGATGTCCAGCTCGCCGTCTAGGAGTGGATTGAACAGCAGTCGGGAGATTTCTGGTTGTCGGGAATTCGAAGCCTCAGGGACAAGTGGCGCAAGTGCATTGAAGTCCAGGGTAGTTATATTGAAAAATAATAAAACACTTTTCCTCATATCTCGTTTCCTTATATCTGAATTGCAAAACTTATTGACCGCCCCACGTAGAGTCGCCCACGACTAGACTCGCACGTGACTAAAAGAATACTCCAATGGACGATCCCATGATGCCATCCAAATTTTTAAAGGCGCGATGTGAGAGCGCACCCAGTATTACCCATTTAATTGCCGGGAAAATGAACCTGATTGTGTCTACAAAGACTGTCTCATTTTTTCTTTTAGAGGCTAGGTTGGCCTTCTTTACTAAGCTTGTCCTGTGGAGTGCTGAAGATAGCATTCTTTTTTGCGACAAAAGCAAGTGAAATTTATTCTGATCTGATTGGAAGCAAATTTAAGGCGTCGTACAGGTGAAAGATTGAATCCCACATACACGATAATGATGATTAAATTTGGAGTTGGCAGCGAAATAGTGTTAGACATGTTTCTAATAAGCGTTGGACTCTGTCATTTCAGGGGGAAAAGTAAACGCTGCTGCATACAAGAATCTGCTTAAGGAGCATCTGTTTCTCTCTCATTCTGAACATCAGGAGTACCTAATACTCTTTTAATGCAGTGGAATGATCTGTGCCATACAGAAAAGAACAGGAAGCAGGTCTTAGCTGCTAAAAATATCGACGAGATAAACGGGGCATGGCCCTGATTTATGTAAACCTGATAGAAACATATAGAAGATACTCGGTGAGTGGGTCATGGCTGCAAATTGACGAATTTTGAAGATCTCTAACAAAGATTGGCGGAAGAATGGAACAAAATCACGTCCGTTCATTGCGACAAATTGGTGAACCGGTCAATTTTCTTATAATTATTTAGCTTATATTCTGGATCTAGTTGCATTTATACGCATCCTTTTTATAAATACACAATTCTTTCCTCATAATTTTTTTTACCCGATGTTCTATGAGAGGAAACTTTGATACTATAGGAGGCAAATTTCAAAGAATTTTCGGGACAGTATTTTAAAGAAAAGGTAGACTTTGGTATTTTTTCTCTAGTTTGGGAGGGGACTGCATATACGAGGGGCGTTCCGAAAGTAAAGCCTACTAATTTTTTATTCCGCCCCAAGGAATCCGAGGGGATTGCTTATAGTACTGTTTGATATCTGAATCTTTGCGCCAATAGCCTGAACTTTTCATTTCTCTGTTGCAGATATTGACGCTTTGACAGTCTAAGAAAGCAAACCCATGGACGTGCCTTAGAAGCGGAGATACGTCATTGAATTCCTCCATGCAGAAGAAGTTGAACCAATCGACATTAACCAACGCTTGGTGAACGTTTACGGAGCCAAGGCAGTTGATGTCAGCAAGGTTAAAAGATGGGTTCGTTGATTCAAGAGTGGCGACAGAAATGTGAGTGACCTTCTGCATCGTACCGGTCCAAGAACTCCTGACTGACAGCCAGCCGGTGTTTTTTACCATCTGCGTGAGCATCCGTGAAGCCCACAAGGCACACACTTTGCTGTACTTCAGGGATGACAACATCATTTCCCGTGCACCGACACCACCTTCCATCTCTGCCTGCATTTCATTCACCATTATCAGCCGATTAGCGCCGATGAACTGATCGAGGTGCGGTTCATTTTCCGCCATGGCGTCTGTGCATGGGGGTCCAGAGCGCAATTTGTCACTCACATCTTTGTCGCCACTACGGAAAATACACCATATGAATCTGCATTACTGACTACTATGGTCTAAACCTTTTCATTTACCTTAATTTAACAATTTTATGTGCAGTATTTTTGAAAAAGATTCTGACTGAAACGCACTCATTCTATATCTACTCTATAGATTACTACCTTTTATGGACAACATTTTGACTTATTTCACATATGTTTTTATGAGATCGTCTACATCATGTATGTTTTACTAAAGAAAACTGCAAAGTACACAGTGATGGTATAGATGAGCATACCATCTATACTGCATTTGTCAAACTTCCATGTCTGTTTGCCTCCTTTACCAACTCTGCGAAACTATCAAATGACCAATCTCACAGTACCACTGGCGTGTCCAATGCAGTGTGAAGATTGCTACTCATTGCTTTACTAACCGCGTGCTTACGCAAGCAAATATGTGTTTCCACATCCATGTGTTTACATGTACGCATATTTACTAATTCGTCCATATACATACTTGTATAAGGTGAATATGTTGTTGCTTTTGATATGGGATTCATCATCGATCTTACTAGATTGTTGCTACTTCATATTCTGAAAGTTAGTAGTGGCAGATCCAGGATAAAAGTTGGGGAGGGGCTAACTTGAATTCCTCCCTGTGCGGTGTTTGAAGAAAAGGCATTAAACATAATAACGGTTCTTTTGCACAACAACGATAATAAATAATAGCATCTCATAAAGGAGTGAACACAACTCTCTGAGATCCGATTTTTTCCACATATCAGAAAATTATGAATTGTAGTTTTTGGACGTCAGCTAAGCCATAATACTGAATTTCATTATTTATTTTGAGATTGACCCCTATTTTAGCCATGTATCATATATGATACATTCGATCGCCTCAGTTTAAAAAAAAACAACTTTTTTTAGATATATTCTATATTATTACACAACTTTCTGAATAGCAGAATACAAGTATGACTTTAAAAAAAAAATATAAATATGAACAGGTCTGAACTTTATGGGAAGGCTTCAGCCCCTACCCCTCACCCCTCCCCCGACTGGATCCGCACCTGAGGGTTAGCACAAAATTCGACTAGAATCGGTATTCCATCCAGTGATTAACTATATTCAATGTTACTTAAGTTCGTTCTACGTGTTAAGCGATGTTTCCTTTCGGTTTTGCCAGCATCCACCCAGCTATATACTTATCTTACCACGAGATCCCACTAGAAGACCTTTCTCCGTTGCAGAATGAGATAGGTTTGAGAGAGGTAGGACGCATAGCAAGCTCTTCTCCTCTCAAACCACTCATAAGTAAAAATAGTATATATAGAGGCTATTTAGGTTGGCCTTCGTTACCGAGCATGTCCTGTGGAGTGCTGAAAATAGCAGTGTTTTCAGCAACAAAAGCAAATGTAATGTATTCGAATCTGATGGGATGCAACATTTGAACCGTCGTACAGGTGAAAGATAACAGCCGATGTTTCCCGTTGTCAGACTACACTCCCTGCACACATTCCCTTACCTCTAATTCAATGGTTTTCAACCGGAGTGCCGCAGGAGCAACCAAAGATCATTTTTAAAATGCTTAAATTGAAAAAAAAAATGAAATATTCCAACGCTTGAAAGTATTTCGAAACTATTTTCTCTGCATTATGAATCATAAAAACAAGGAAAAGAGAAAGATTGCAAACAGTGAAGGAAGAAATAAGAGTTGCCTTGTCAACTGTACGTCCCAATATTAAAGAACTATGTGATACTCATCAAGCTCAAATTTCCCATTTTACTCTTAAAGTGAAAATTTATTTATTTTCAAGTTTTTATGTCTTATTTTGATTCTATTAGATTAAATGTCAATCATGGTTAATTTTGAAGTATTTTCTACGTAGTTATACGTAAATTATTTTATATTGTGGTACTACGGTTGCTTCTAGATAGCAATTAGGGTGCAAGTATCATAAAAAGGTTGAAAACCACTACGCTAACTATCCACCCCCTTGTCAAAAGAGCCCCTGTGGGGGGTGGGTGCTTCGTAAGCTTTCGCATCGATAAATAATTAAAATAAACCTATTTTCCAATTCTTTCCTCCGAAATCCATTTTGATCGCATTTATCCCTATCGACACTGGATTGGGTTCGGTTATGGCTCCAATAAATCATAGCAATTTCGGCGTGATTCGAGGCCAGGCTCTGGAGGGCACTCCGTGAGGGCATCGTAACGAGAGGTCATGAAAGGTCATCACCATCAATCACAGCCGCATAGTGCGAGAAGAGGGAGTGGGGGTGGAGGAGAGTACTGTGCGAGCGAAATCAATGCACGGGTTGTTGACCTCTACCCCTCAGGTAATTGACTTATCTTCCCCCATAGGGGTCAAAGTTCGTAGATGTGAATTTCTGGTGGTCATTCATACGTATGTGTGTTTGTGTAAAGCGCTATGTTCTCACCATCTCTTACTATCCGTATGTGATTAATATTTCCTTCCCTTACTGACATGGTCAGAGTAGGTTTAAATTCGTGTATTGGTTTATACGTACATGTACGTAGCTAGAAAGTTTGCAATGTTATCTCAGCGTTCCAACATTTAAAATTAACTAGTTTTCCACTTATAATGTCCGTCATTTTTCCATCGTTACATAAATACTTTTTATATTATAATTTTCTCTTTATTCTACCTCTAATTATGGTTGATCGAATTATTAGGTTGCAGTTTGTAGACAATGGTCTCTGGTTTCCTCTTCAAAAGCAAACTCGTATTTATCCTTTTGGGCTGCGAAGATTTAGGATCACGTGATGATAAGCTCCCCACAAAATCACTCGTGAAGAAGAACGACTCCGACATTTTTCACCTGAAAATAAGAAATCCCGATTTTCCTCAAACGAAGATAACCGACCTCAAGAAACAGAAAGAGCTGATAAAAAGAAATGCATCATCTCTTATATGTGGCAGAACATCGTCGCATACACGAGACGTGATGGGTTCGGTGCTGGAATATTATGCGGTCTACCGAGGTTTTCGGTGGTCTACCAGCTAACGTGACGTCATTGACAATTGAGCGAATCCAGGTTCAAGGGCTCCTTTACACGAAGCCCCTATAGTGACGGCCCCCCAATCCTTCTAGAGGAAAACTTGACGCTACCTTTTAACTGCCATTTACAGTCCTTTAAGAAACTAGTCAGTCTCTGTAAACCACCAGCCCATAAATTTCCTCCAAATGGAAGAGGGTCACTATACTTGAACCCACTCACCGAGGAGGTTTACATTTAATTTCCAATAATTTATGTATTGGTAGAGATTGAGCGGTGGGATTAATGAAAGAGACTAAATAAATATAACAGAATGGTTTGACAGGTTGTAATGGCCAACACCACGATGAGAACAAGTATCCGTGCACGTCTGACTTGAATCGTCTGAGATACCTGAATCTTTGTATGCTAGAGCTTACACTAGGTTAGAGGTTGACAAACTTCTCGGTTCACCTCTGGGCCCTATCGCATTGATATTTTAAGGTTACGTCTCTTAATGTACTTTGTGGATTTAATCTGACCCTGTATTGGATGCATATACCAGTTACATAGAAATTATGCCAGGATATAATATGTTAGAGTAAAAGATAACCCCAGACCAACATAGCTTCTTCTGACGTATCCAGAAATAGGAATATAACAAAAGCTGTCAACAATTTTGTTGCTCCTGTGTCTCTAGATTCGTTAGCAAACACTAACAAAGCCATTTGTCATAATTCAAATCATTAAGCAGTAAAAATATATTTAGGGGCTGGTGGTTTCCAGAGAGAGACTGACTACTTTCTTAAAAGATTGTAAATGGCAGTAAAAAGGTAGCGTCAAGCTTTCCTCGAGCAGGATGGGGGCGGGGGTGCCATCATAGGGGCTTAGAGTGAAGGGGCTTTGAACCTGGGTTCGCTCAATTGTCAATGACGTGATGATAGCTGGTAGACCGCATAATATACCCCCACCGAACCACTCACGTCTCGTGTATAAAGACGATGTTCTGCCACATGTAAGAGATGATCCACTTCCTTTTATCAGCTCTTTCTGTTTCTTGGGGTCGCTTATCATCATTTGAGGAAAATCGGGATTTCTTATCTTCAGGTGAAAAATGACGGAGTCGATCTTCTTGACGAGTAATTTTGTAGGGAGCTTATCTTCACGTAATCCTAATATTTTTGTTTTATTTCTGCAATCGTTACTGATATGCTTTCCAATCTTGTGTAAACCTAAACATCCACACACTTTTAGCAAACACCAGCAACTAATAATCGTTAATTTTTCTTCACTGGTCATATATGTCAGCTACGAGACAACAAACAACCTAATATTAGATGCCAAGATTCTGCTTGATTCGAATACCAGAGGAGAGGAGAATTAAAATATATCTTGGAAGCAGCAGTAGAAAATCTATATTGATAATAAAGTAAAAAATAAATGGAAAACAATAAAAGAGAACGAATCGATACTAAAATCTAAAATGATGGAGAAGCAAAGAAGATACAATAGAGGTTCAAATTTTATAGCCTCAGTGAACGTTGTTTATGGCTTTTTTCGAAGTGAACAGGCGCTTACCTTTGAATTATTGGGTCCAGTCTTTCGCAATTTAAATAAAATATTAATTGATTACCACTCTATTGTTATAAAGGATTTTCTATATGTTAAATGCATCATTTTGTGTCAGTTCAACTTCTCAATGCACATGGAGATTATACAGAAGGCATTTTTTTCTAGCAATGGCACTATGCAACCATATATCACCAGTTTCGGCAAAGAGATCAGAGTAAAACGCTACATTCTATCAGCGACGGTGATCATATTGCCTTTTCGAATATCTCGAAAACCTGATGTGCTAAAGAAAAACTAAAGTCAGATTTGAAATCGGCGAGAAAAATGCCATGAGAAAAGTTTCTCAGCTCTCTGAGAAACTTGGCCAGAGTTATTTCTCTGATACTGACTTATAATTCATCTCTCCTTCTACAGGTTATGGCTATCATGCATCATGGGTACCCACAATTCTCGATCAGTGATCTTTTCTTACTATTATATAATTATTAAACTAAGTGCCTTGCCTCCAGCTGCTGCTTGTCACACCCGTCCTTTATGTTTAATAAACAGGGTGTTCTAGCTGTAAGATTAAACATAATAAATTGTCAAGGGTTTTACCACAAATCTTCACTTGTTTTTAGCCCTTTTCTTAGTTTTATGAGACGAATATGAAAGTGAATGAAGAAATCGAGTAGATGTAGTACCCTAACAACCACTACTTTGTTACATGACGTTCAGAATTTGGGGTGCTGAATGTGGTATCTATATATATATATATATATATATATATATATATATATATATATATATATATATATATATATATATATATATATATATATATATATATATATATATAAACTATCCTCTAACTGTGTCTCTGTTCCCTGTCTCTTCATTCATCCGTCCTTTCTCTTCTTTAACTATCTGTACCTACTTTTTCTCTCTATCCGTCACCTCTCTGTTTCTCTCTCTCTCTCTCTGCAAGTTTCCTCCCTCCATTCCCCCCCCCCGCCTTTTCTCTTGTTTGGATAACTTTGCTCCTTTCTCTCTCTATCGATGATCTCTCAGTTTCTTATCTCCTTCCGTTCCTCGTATCCTTTCTTTCAACTCTTCTTTCTCTATCTGCGCTCCCTTTCTTTCCCTATTTATCATCTCTTTCTCTCTCTCTCTCTCTCTCTTTCTCTCTCTTTCTCTCTTTTCTCTCCTTCTGTTACCTGTCTTACTCTATTCATCTTCACATATCTATCTATTTAACTATTCATTCGCATATCTCTCTTCTCGCTATATGTCTATCTCTCTCCCTCTTTTCCTCTTTACCTCCCCCCTCCACTTTCTTTAAATACGCTACTCTGCGCGACAATTTGTACGATGCCGATAATCCCAAATTGATACTCGTTCCAAATCGTAAACAAAAACCGGCAGAAGTAGTGAAACAGACAAGTTAATTCCCCATCAACTTAGGGACCATAAACATTTATGACGAACGTTTTACCCCAACTACCCCAACCATCCACCTCTTATAAATCTGTATATATATATATATATTTCCCTACTTCTTTTTATTCTTTATTTCTTTATCTATTTCTTTCTTTATCTCTTTCCTTATTCCTCACCTCTATTTTTTTCATTCTATTATTCTTTCTTTCTTCTTTACCATTCTCGTCTCTTTCTCTTCATTACTCAATGGCTTCAGGGATAGGTTGTTGTGTGAGCGTCTTTGATTGCCCCGACGATCAATTCCATTATCAAAGCTCTTGATCGCTTTCTCTTCCCTGTAAACTTTATCTACACTCGCTACATAACCTGACCTTGAGTCTGAACTTGAACTCAATTGTTGTTACCTCAAGAATTTTGTTTCCGGTCCGAAGCGTGGATCGTGTCCAGATGTGCTCGGACTCCATAAATACTTTAAAGCCACAGACGACTTCGGGGCGTGCGAAAGATGGAGAGACGCACGCCTTTTGGAGGAAATGATATCACCAAGACACAGGGAAAGAATGTTTCTTCTACCCTTGGGGTTACTCTAGGAATAATTCGCATTGGCGAGCAATGAGCCAAGGCGTGAATCCTTTGACTCAGGAGAGTGCTTGAGGGAGTTAACTTGGGGTTATTTCTCAAGGGCGAGGACTATCTTTGTACTTTGGGATACACCAGAATAGGGGGGTTTTCTGACGAGAGTTAGTTAAACTTGCTTCTTAAGTAAAGTTAACTTAAAGTTCGGGGTGACCACCAGGAACTAGCTCTAGGAAGAGCTTGTTCTTAGTTTCTCTTGTTAGTTAGCCGAGCACTTATGCCAGTCATCGCTGTCTAGATCTCTCTGAAAGGCCTCTGGACGAACTTCTTCTTATTCCCCTCTGTTGGTAGCCGGGCATCTTGCCGTCTTAGTCGTTTTCCTGACTAACGTAATCTACCGCATTTTTCCAAATGTATTTGATTTTATACTTCGCCACCCCACTGTAGGGGTAGGGGAAGGAAGGGGGGATGCGTGCACAGGCTTCTTAAGTCTCCCTCTAGCCCTAAGGGACCTTCTGGCTTTAGAACGACGCTCCTCTAATTTCGCATATGCGGTGAAATTGAATATCAACTCTTATGGGAAATCTTGTTGTTTTAACTCATGTTAGGGTCACAGGTCCGACCTTAGCTGATTAGTGCATTATGTAGTTTGGGGTGGCCGTTCAGCTTCTCTTCAAGACGAGGGAAGAGAGGGGGGGAGGTTAAGTGCTCGGGCTACGCCGCATTCCACTGCCAGGACGTTGTGGTTAAAGACCAGTGGCTCAAGTGCGAGGGGGGAAGGGGAAGTATCGCTTCCCTTACAATTAGGTGAAAGGCCATGTTGTATGCATGTACTATTGATGTCCACAGCTATGGCAGCTTTATTAATTTTAACTGAGTATTTTCTTAATATTTCTTACTAATTTTTTAACGGGGTCTTCAAGGCAAGAAAAAACATCCGCGAATGACATTCTTTATTCCTAGACGTATTTCGACCGTGTTCGGTTATCTTCAGGGAATGAACAGAAATGGAATTATGGTGATGATGATGTAACAAGTGTTGACATGTTGGTAGCAATAGATAGTGTTGAAGTAGATTTTTTAGTTGGCCTTGGTGTGGAGGGCATCTCATGCATGGTGACTCTTCTAGGTAGGGGTTGTGGAATGTCGAGGTTGGCATTTATAAGCGGGAGTATCTCTTCTTTTACCTTTTCCCCGTTCTTTCTCACTAGCCTGTTGAGGACAATATTCAATGGCTTCAGTCCTGCCCTTGCGGGCAGCTCCTCTGCCGAATACGGTCTATGCTGCGTGCGCAAATCTATCAGCAGGGTAGCTTTGTCGTGTACCCTCTGCATCTGCCTGAGTGAGGCAGAACTAGCTGCCTGCATTACCACTGCCGGGTACACCAGTGGTGAGCGCACCAGGGCAGTGTATAGCTTTTTGATGTTATCGGCACTGATGCTTTTGAACCTGTAGTTTTCCAAGCTCTCTATTGGCTAGGGAGATTCGATTGTTGATATGCGTATTATACCCTGTTTTTGTGATGCGCAGACCTAAGACTTTACCTTCGTTGCTGTACGGGTAAAGTTCGTCGTCAACTATAACATGATCAAGTTTCCGGCGGTTGGTCTCAATTTTCCCCATTCTCTCGAATCGATTAATGTTTTCAATTTCGGCCGCTGTTTCCCTTGCTTCGACTCCAGCGTTCCTATAGTAACTGTGGAAGATTTGCATGATGTCATTTGCAAACTGCAGGTACATCACATCCTCCTCAACTGGATCAGGGAGGTCCAATGTGTACACTAGGTACAACAGTGGGCTCAGAAAGGTACCCTGTGGAACACCCGCCTCGAGTTCGAACTCAGGTCCTCTGAAGCCTTTGATGAAGATTGGGGCTTTCCTTTCCATAATTTAGTCACAAAGGACTCTTTCCAAGACCGTGTTTAGCTAGAGGCCTAAGATCTTGTTGTTGACCTCTCAGCCAAACCTTATCGAAGGCCTTTTATACATCACGCAACACCACGTCTACGTATTTCCCTTCAGCTTTTTAATGGGCAAGTTTTTCGGTGAGAAGGGCAAGGGCTGTGTCAGTCACCCTTCTCTTTGCGGGCCCCATGTTCCTGAGGGTTGTGATCCTCTAGCTCGGTTAGCTGGTCTTGGAGCCTATTAGCTAGAAGCTTCTCGTAGACTTTGCCTACGAAATCTAAGAAAAAAATTGGTCTGCAATCCACCAGTTGGTCGAGGGGAGCTTCTTCCCTTTAGGCAAAAAATGATTTGAGACATATTTAGACCGTCGGGGAAGTAGCCCGTATTTAGGGAAGTGTTATAGATGTTCGTAATTACCTAAATGGTATGTCCGGGGGCATGCACTAAGTTATTTTTAGTGATGCCCGTCCAGCCTGGTGCCTTTGGTTTAAAAGTTTTCACAGTTGCCATGACCTCTTCTATTATTATCGGTCGGCCATGGTCCACCATTTCTTTGCCTTCATCGACGTGGGCTTGTGGGTGCGTTTGATATATTAGCAGATTAAGAGCATCAATCAGCTGAGCTTCGAATTTCTGGTCAAATTCCATATCGTCCTCAGGTGCGGAACGTGCGGAACCTCTCTTCCAGGGCCGGCGCATCCTCCAAGTAGTCATAGCCCTCCTTGATGTGGGTCTTTTCTCTACTCGGAAGGTCTTTTAGTTTCTAAACTTGTCGCCAGAATTTTTCGAAATTCACCTCGCTGTCTACCCTGGCTATAAGGGTGTTCCTGATTTCGGCCTGTTGTTGGTTTATAGCCTGCTTAAATTCTCCCCTCAAGCGTCGTAGCAGCAAGCTTTTATCCCGACTTGCACCTGCTCTTTTGATTTCTTCAAAGCGATCTCTTTCATTCCCTCTGTCCATCTGGGTTGTGGAGAAGTTCAGTACCCCCTCATAGGTACACACTCGCGGTCAGCCTCGGCCATGGAGGTTGTTATCCTCTCCAGCTCCCCGTGGATATCCTCTAGTGTAGCTTCGCTTAGCTCAGCTAGTTCAAATTCGCCAAGGATTTCTCTGTAGCGTTACCAGTTGGCCGAATCGTAGCTTTTACGGAGAGGGACCGGAAGCTGGATCGGTGTGAGCTAGATGGTCGACAAGCTTGTATATGGTCATTTCGTACTGTTGGGCCTGGCTCACTATGGTAATTGAAGGGAAAGCCGTTACTTGTCATGATTATGTCGGGCTTTGTTGCTGCCCGAGAGGTGATATAGGTCGGAAAGTCCGTTCCTATCCTCTGGATGTTCTTTCGACACATAATCATTTTCAAGTTAATGCCTCTGTTGTTCGTGTTTCCATAGCTAGCCGTTCGGCATATGACGTTGAGATCACCCCCAAGGAATGCCACCCGGCCGTGACTGAACAAGGTGTAGAAATTGTTAAAGGGCAGGTACGCTCGTTAAGGTGGTTGATAGGCCGCCGCTATCACCGAGACTGCCCACTAATATGTGAGGTTCACAAATTGCTACACTACGTAAACATAAGTATTACAAAAATTGGCCACTCATGAGGCGGGAAATTTTTAATGGCAAACTAAGCACTACAATTAGAAGACTCAGATTGTCTGACTGTAAAGAGCCTGAGGAAACGTGCTCCAAGTGCAGCGAGAAGGGACACCACTAGAAGGACTGCCGCAACAACTACAAGAGAAGCACCAACTGTGGACAAGGCCACAGATCAATGGCTATGGCATGCCCGGTCAAAAAGGAAATAATAAACAAAAAGAAAAATGACAAGAAACATGAAGATTTACGCAGATCAAACACTACCTACGCACAGGTAGCTAAAGCCGCGTACAACGAAACAGAAACAAAGAAAACATATTTGAAGATAGAGAACTAAGCGTCTACAAAAATCCTAACGTGCATCCTCTATGCTCACGTTAGGCATCTAACCCAACCTGGTTGCTTTGCAAAAGAACTTAACCAAATGCTGGCCAAAAACGGAATGAGCCAAATGTGGTTCCCGGACGACCGTCAATCAGGAGACGTCCTCCAGCTGCAAATGGTTCATAATAGGGCAAATGAGATGGACACCAACAAGCAAGAAATGGGAAACGATAGCCAAGAACCTGAATCTGCTGCAGCAAAACCTACACAGGCTCAACCAAATAGACAATTTACGAAGAGAAGCGAAACAGTGGAACCGGCATCAACGGAATACACTGACGCGGATAGGATTAATCTCACCATTTATGCGTGAGAGAAATTCCTCTTCCTTGAAAATATGGACGAAACAAAAATTCTAAACGGAGTAAATAAGAAAATATACAAATGGGAGTAAGACGCATCGATCGAGGTTAAAGTGGTTGAGGAGGCCCTACTACGCCATAACGTTATTATGTACGAGGATTCGTATGAGCAGGTCTCCACCACGGAATTTAAAAAAGACAGGAACGGAAGAAAAATAAACTTCACCCAGAGACACCAGTAGAGAAAGACCAGCATGGAAAACGTGAACAATATATTGAGGATTCTGACACTCAGCGTTAATGGATGTGAGGGGAAAGCAATGGCATATGGAAACATATTCCATGTGCTTGACCCCAACATAATACTGAGAACGAAGCACGGTATTGACACCACAAAGGGTTAACTCAAAATACCGGGATACAGAGTGCTCATGAAGAATCACGCAGAGGAAAGGTTTGATGGCGCTGCAAAAGCTATTAAAGGTAACCTCACATTCAAACGCCTCCCAGAATTGGATGAATCCTTTCTGGCGATACAACTTTCCACATTGGTGGGGAACCTCATGATAGCTGCAGCCTATCAACCCCCTCGCCAAGCCTATCTACCCGTCACAAACTTCTGCACACTTTTCTGGCACCGGAGAATGGCCTTCTTATGGGGCGACCTCAATATCAAATACCGAATGGCGGACTATGGTAGAACGAACGAAAGAGGCCGAAACTTAGAAATAATAATGGACAGAAAAAACATCCAGAGGATAGGGACGGATTTCCCGACCTACATCGCTAACAAATCAGCCACCAAACCTGACATTATCATGACAAGCGGATGCTTCCGCCTCAACTACCATAGCGAGCCGGTCCCAACAACTCTCAGCAACCACATTGCGATATTAGCCACACTTTCACTCGCGCCGATCCAGCTGCCACGTAAGAACTACACCGCCACCAACTGGGACCGTTACAAGACTTTTCTCCGACAATACGCCCCGGTCGACCTGAGCGAGGCTCCATTGGAGGAGATCGACGAAAAACTAGAAAAAGGAACGACTTCTATCATTGTAGCTGACGTCGTGTGTTCCGAAAAATGGATACAAAATGCTACTTAAGCCCAGATGGATTGAGGATATGAAGAGGATCGCACATGTGCATAGAGAAGTGTACGAAGAGGTAAGACGGGAAGGTCCAAGCCGAGAAAGAAGCACGCTACTACGCCGGCTAAACTCCGAATTAAAGGAAGCAATAAACATCCAACAGGCTGAGATCTGGAACAGCCTTATAGCCAGAGTAGAGAGTGTTCTGAGCACGGCCAAATTCTGGCACTAAATCAGGAAACTGGAAGGTTTGCAAATATAGGAAGTGGCTCGAATCAAAGAGGACGGGAAATATATAGAGGACCTGACGGTTCTGGAGGGAAGATTAAGAGCATACTGGGATAAAGTCTTCTCTATCACCAAAGAAGACAACGAAGAGTTCGACCAGGAATTCAGGGGCCGTCTGATTGACGATCTGAATGAGATAATATACCGCACGCATCCACAACACCACGTGGACATGGGAAGAGAGATGGTTGACCATGGTCGTCCAATAACAACAGAGGACTTCATGGCCACTGTGAAACTTTTCAAACAAAAGGCACCATCTTTAACGCTTCCCTGAACACGGGCTACTTCCCCGACGGTCTAAAGGTTGCCAAAATCACCTTTATACCCAAGGTTGGTAAGCCCCCAAATCAACTGGTGAATTACAGGCCAATCTCTGTTCTCGAGTTCGTGGGTAAAATCTACGAAAAAATCCTAGCAAACAGGCTTCAAAACCAACTAGCCAAACTGGGAGCTCACAACCCCCTGCATCACGGGTTCCAAAAAGGGCGAGGAACGGCAACTTCCCTCGACCTCCTAACGGAGAAAATATCCCACTGCAAAGCCGAGGGGAAATACGTAGACGTGGTGCTGCGCGATGTACAGAAGGCCTTCGATAAGGTTTGGCTGAGGGGTCTCCAATTCAAGATCCTGAACCTTCAGATGAACCCATTTCTGGAAAGGGCCCTCTGTGACTATTCCATGGTGAGAAAAGCTCAAATTTCCATTGAGAGCTTTTCAGGACCCGAATTCAAGGCAGGAGTTCCACAAGGCAGCTGTCTGAGTCCGTTGCTGTACCTCGGGTACACAATAGAACTCCCTGCTCCAGTGCGAGACGACACGATTTATCTGAAATTTGCAGATGACATCACACAAATCGTCCCTAACTCCTATAAGAACGCTGGAGCACAAGTAAAGGATACAGCTGCCGAAATAAACAACATTAACAGATATGAAAGGATGTAGAAAATTAAAACCAACCGCCAAAAATGACGTTATCGTGAACGACGACCGTATTAGGAAAATAGACCTGCACGCAAGAGCTAAGCTTAAGCCAATTATTACGGAAGTTCAAAGGCTAGGGAGAAAGACTTGGTAAAAGATAGAGCAGACTATTATACCCACACTCAACAACCTCAACATTGCAATTCCGCAGCAGAAGCGACACAAAGTTGCAAGGTCAGCAATATTCCCAATCGGAAGAAACTGTGCAAGAGAGGCAATAAACCCGATTTTTAAATAACCAAAATCGAGAAATACGAACATACGAGTAAGACCGTAGAAAACCAAGAAAGATCAACCAATATAGACTTAAACCAAAAAAGAAAACCGAACAAAGAAGAGATATAACGAATAAGACCACATAAAATAAATAAATAAATAAAAGGACGAACAATAAAAGGAGGCGAAATGCCCATAAAAGTTGTAAAGAAATGAGAAACAAATCAAAATATAATTAAACAAAGGAGGTGAAGAGCCCATAAATGGAAAAAACAACTAAAAAACAAGAACAAAACAAAACCAAACAACCTTATTTAAAATAAAATAAAAATAAATAAAAGAGGCGAAGAGCCCATCAAAAGAAAATGAAATAAAAAGTATAAACTAATTTAAGAATAGAATAAAAAATGAACAAAAGAGGCGAAGTGCCCAGAAGAAGAAAGAAAGAAAAATAAAATAATAATAGACGATAATGAAAACAAAAGAGGCAAAATGCCCACAAAATAATATTAGGCCGAATAAAGTTAGCAAAAGACAAACTTTACTCGAAAGGCTAGAAGGCTACGACGGAGGAAAAAATAAAATTTAAAAATATATATATTTAAAATGAAGATTCAGATCGGCTCTGCCGGTCAAAAAAGCCAACAGAGGGAACACTAGAGGCAAAAAAAGGCAACAAAAGAGGAAAAATATGGCAGAAAAACTAAAAATGTTCTCCACTCTTATCACACCTACCACACATTTCACCACCTAGCTCATCAAATCAAATCAAATCAAAGTCTGACTATTTGTCGCTCCGATCTAGTTCTCTGGCAAAAGAGGCAAAGGAAAATGTAGGTTTGAAAATGTGCTTCTTTTAACGGCGGTCAACTCGGAGATGTTGGGAGTATGGTTTCCGGCTGAAGTTGCACGTTAATTACCGGTTTCTTCATTTGAATAATGAACGCTTCGGCCATCCGCAATCTTCTGCGGTTTTGGAGTCTCAAGATGATGGAGGTATTCAGCTTTTTTAGGGGATTATTGTAGTGCTATGAGAGTGGGCGTGTTTTTTAATCGCGTCATCTTGAAGGCGAGCTGTCAATTGCCTTGACTGGGTTGTGGAGGTTACGCTGATGTACTTTGAATTGCGGTATTCGCAGTCACCGACTTTACACGAACGCTGCCACAGCTGTGGACTTCAATATATATATATATATATATATATATATATATATATATATATATATATATATATATATATATATATATGTGTGTGTGTGTGTGTGTGTGTGTGTGTGTGTGTGTTTTAAAGATAATGGTAAACCACAATATTTGAATCAAAATTTTATTTATTACTATCGGCCTAGTTTCGGCAAGTTACAAAATGCCATTTTAAACTAATAATGAATAAACTAGGAAAGGAACACAGTATATATAAAGTAAGCCACATCCTAGACAAAATGAAACTGCAAGAAACAATCTGAGGAAAACGCAAGTGTATCTGGAGCAAACGACCAGCTAAACAAAATGAATTTGTATTTCCTTTGAGTTAAATTGAAATTATCAACTTTGTTAAGTATGATGGATTCCACAATGCTCCTCTCAATATAATTGTTTTGATTTATAAGTGATGTTTGCTTGGTTGAAATCAACTCTATGTTCGTGCTTTTGCATGTGCGTAAAGAGAATTGAAGACTTCGTACATGTTTTGTTAAAGTCCAGGTTGTATTTTGATTTTAGCAATTTATTTTGGAACGTTAAAACTGGCGAATTCATTTTTTTTGTATCTGGTTGGAGATTAAAGATCAATTAAGGAAGATCTATTTTATTTTTTACAACTAATTTGAGTTTTGGCCGTGAGCTTTCGCCTTCCTTAAGGCATCTTCAGACGGAAGTCTTCATTATTGTTAAGGCTGCGTTGATTTTGTGTTTCCATTGGTTTTGCTTCCTTTACCGGTGAGGTAGCTCATTGGTAGTCGTGAGCAGCGAAGAGTGTAATTTTGATGTACTTAATAGTGGAAAATATGGATAGTAGTAGAAGATAGTTGTTTAAAGTTTGGAGAGTTTTGCTCTGGTTCAGAGGGCATCACAAGCATTACTTATTATTGTTTTTTTTTATTTTTCCTTTTTGTTGTTTGTATTTAGTGTTTTTATGTCAACTTATTTTATTTGTTCTTTTTTGTATACGTGTGTTCTTTATAGTTGTGTTTGTCTTTTTTAAATTCTTTATTAATTCTGTGGACTTTTGAGCTTTCAAGTCTTTATAGGCGATCGAGTTCAGCAGTTTACCTCGCGTTTGTGTTGCTTCTATTTCTTACGTTAATATATATCATAAATCTTGTCTCACTTTGTTGTGTTATTATTGTACCGTGTGTATGAGTGTCTTATGTAAATAATGGTACTGTGTTCTTCTCAGCGCACAGTTTTTTGCTTAGGAAATATCGATTTCGGCCAACTTTCTCATGCAATTTTGCAGTGATCTTGATATTACCACCTATTGCTCTTAGTTCCGGGATGATGTTGTTTGTCATCGATGACTAGACCTTTTCACCCATTTTCTGTTACTCTATTAATGGGCCCAAGACGTTGCTTGCGGTGCAGGTCCCTTTGCCTAAGATGTTAATTCCTTCTGCATTTGTTGATGCATAGGGATGCAGAGTTCTGCACTCGCTGGAGCCTCCTCATAGAGGTCCTACTGGACGCTTGAGTCACTACTGCAGGGTAGATGAGCTTAGCCTGGATGAACATCAAGTATATTTACCTGATGTTGACCGAGCCAGATTCTGTCTCTCCTTGTAGTGTCTCGAGTATCCATGGAAGGAGATTTTACGGCCTACGACGGTGCCTTCGGCGGAGTAACCATATCTCCTCCTATCTATCAAGATGGGCCTGCGCTCAGCGGGATGATCCTTAACTTGTCCCTGTTTGTTCGGATCTTCCATCGCCTCTCGTACTGGTTTATATTAGAGATCTCTGCCTTAGTATGAGTTGCTAGTGCCATCGAATTCTTCTCCACAATAGACGCGATTTGCGTGATGTCATCTGCTAATTGCATATACATCGTGTCATTGTGTATCGGAGTCGGGACGTCGATGGTAAAGACCAGGTAGAACAGAGGGCTCATACAGCTCCCCTGGGGAACGCCCGCTGTAAGTTCGAATTCTGGTCCTCTGTGCTCTTAGATCATGAGACGCGCTCTTCTGTTCATGACGAAGTCACAGAGGACTCTTTCCAGGACCGGGTTTCGCCAGAGGTATAGGATCTTGCATTGTAGTCCTTCCAGCCAAACCTTGTCAAAGGCCTTCTGCACGTCCCTCAGCACGATGCCTACATAGTAACCCTTCGCTCGGCAATACGCAATATTTTCTGTTAGAAGCGCTAGGGCCGTTTCTGTGCCCCTTTTGGACAACACCCATCGTGTTGCGGGTTGTGCGCTCTTAACTCATTCAGTTGAGCTTGTAGCTTATCGGCTATTATATTTTCAAAGATCTTGCCATGTATCTCGAGAAGAAAGATTGAGCGATAGTTAGCCACCTGGTATGAAGGCTTGTTCCCATTCGGGATTAAGATGATTTTTGTCATCTTATACCTGTCTGGGAAGTAGGCTGTATTCAGGGCGACGTTCATGGTATTTACCAGGCCCTGAATAATTTGCCGTGGGGCATTCACGAGGTTGTTCTTCGTGATTCCAGACCAGCCGGGCGCCCTTTGTTTGAAGGACCTTAAGGTGTTCATAGTCTTTTCAAAGATTATAGGGAGCCCATGGTTAACCATCTCTCTCTATCCCAATACTTGCGGGTGAGGATGGGTCCTATGTATCATCGCGTTAAGGTCCTGGAGCAGCTGGTCTTCGAAGTTCTGGTCGAAAACTTCGTTCTCCTCAGGTCATATTGCAAAGATCTCTTTCCAGTCTCTTCTAATCTTTTTTTCAAGATATTCCGGATCCTCTATGAAATTGTTGTCTTCTTTTATTCGTGTTCCGAGCCTAGGAGGCAATCTTCTAAGTTTTCGGATGTTATTTCAAAAAATTACGGGATTGCTTTTATTGTCCACTCTGCCAACGATATCATCCCAAATTTCTCTTTGCTTTAAAATGATGATATTTTTAAGTTCCCCATTTAGCTGCCTCATTCTTGCTATCTTTTGCCTCTTTGGGGCTGTTCTGCCGATTTTTCCATAGATTTCTCTGTGTTTCCTGGCGATATCCCTCATATTATCCGTCCACCTAGGTTGTGGAAGCAATTTGTAAGAGATTCTGGGGACGCATCTCGCGTCTGCCCTCGTGAGGAGATTGGTGATCTTATCTATCTCCTCATCGATTTCTTCTAGATTTGCGTCCTAAGTGGAGCGGGCTTGAGCATTGGCGCAAGCAATATGTTGGTGATGATGGGGATGTGATCGCTCGAGACCACGGGCCCTGGTTCATCGCTGATGTTGGAGGGGAATTACAAACTTGCTAAAACAATGTCCTAGCAACGCCAGCCTCCTGTGCCTGAAGAGGGTGAAGAAGTTGTTGATCGGCAGGTATTGGCGTCTAGGTGGTTGATAGCCTGCCGCCACTTGTAAACCTCCAACTAGGATTGGGATTTCGACAGCCATAAATGATTCGTTTAAGTCCGGTAGCGTTTGGAATTTAATGATTTTTCGGAATGCGATGGCAGCGCCATCAAATAGTTCCTGTGTGTGACTTTTCTGTATTACTGTGTAGTTGTGTATTTTTATCGTTTCCGTGTTCGTGTTAGTACCATGTTCTGAAATGAGGATGATGTCCGGGTACATTATACGGAAGATATTTCCATAATCAATGGATTTTCCTTTCCATCCGTCGACATTCAGCGTAAGTAGTTTTAGTGCATTGTTTGTGGTCTCCATTTTATCTGTTCTGTTTGAGTGTGTTTCTTTTTCTTGGGTTGTTTTATTAACTGTCGCGTGTTTTTCCTTTCCGGATCTTTTTTGTATTCTGTTTCACTGAGGGTGAAGCAGGGGTCCTTGTAGAGTTTAATTTTGTTTTCGTGAAGGGTTTGTTCAACTACTGATTCTTGTACTGATGCTGAGTAGATCCATTTATACCTGTTTTCTCTGATACTACGGTAGATCTCCGTGGTGGAGGATGTTTCTGAGAATGAGCTTCGTTCCGTCGCGTAGAGCTTAAGGTTGATCGCCTTTCCATCGTACTCGTAAGTACCTACTGCGGTCCTTGCTCTGCTTCTTGATCTCACTGGGCTCTTAGGAGCCTTGGATTTGACTTGTTCAGCATCAGATTCTGAGGATGATGAGCACATGAGATTTCCTTCTGCTTGTCTTATTTGATTTGGCGCTTTTTTCTCTTGCTGTTTTCGGTGCCTCTACCCTCGGGTCCCTCCGTTACAGTCACAGCGTTTGATGTTTTCTCATCTGTTGAAAATAGGGTAGCCGGTGCCTCTGATGCGTCCTTGGGCAGGAACTACAGTTACAGGACGTCTCCCGATGGGGGGTCGTCCCGGAACCACATCTCCAACATGCCGTTTTCTTTAGCATAAGATTCAGAGTGTTTGAGAATGTCCCCGGTTGTGTAAGATTCCTCACGTGTGCAAAAAGAATACACGTGAGTTTCATTCTCGAACATGAGATAAGTTTTTTGCTGTTGCTCTGGGATTCTTTCTGGATGGGGCTGCTTTTGTTGCCTGGGCATAGAGTGTGTTTGCCCTCCTCGTACCTTCGGTTTTCTTTTCGCTGTTCTTCCTTTTTATTATTTCCTTCTTTCTCGCGCAGGACATGGCCATAGTCCCGTGGTTTATCCCGCAGTTAGGGAATTTCTAGGTCTGTGCAGTACACTCTCTCTACCCATGTCCTTTCCACTGCACTTCAAACAGGTCATTTCCCGCTCTTTACATTCCTTAGTCGGGTGGTAAATTCCTCCCTCTCAATCTGCTCGCCGCTAACTTTCGCATTGCAAAGTACGAGTAGCAGCCCTTTTTCTTGGGCCTTTTGGGCCATATTTGTCTCACTGAAAATGACCTTGAATACGTGTTGGTATTCGGTGTTTTCCTATTTGTTACGGAACTTCACCACCTCCAAGACTTTGGCGCATTGCTAGTTTTTGCTTATTTATTTAACTATTTCTTTCCTCGTGTGTTGCCTTATCCAGGGATCTAGTGTTCTACAGATCACGCTACGATGTGACTGGATATGAGGTGGTGTGCTTGGCTTGATATTTATCTTCTTTAGCACACTTGCGCTGTTTCCTTTGTCAGGGTTTCCACGTCTAATTCCTTCTCGCAGATAGCGACGTAACCGGCTGGGGTCTCAATTAGCCTAAGGATAGCCACTTTTAGTTTACTAAAGACTGTCTCTACGACTTTACCTCAATCCGGCTTTGGCTTCCCACCTATGGTCCTCAGGGAAACTCGTGTGGCAGGGTGGAACTCCATTTCTTTCTGTTTGCTGCTCCAGCGGCGCGGGGGGACGGTGCAAATCTTACTTTCTGCAAAAAACTTGTTTTTTACCTTGGGACAATTACACGGACTCAAAAGTTGGTGTGTGAGTATTAATTTTACTTTAGAGTTTCGATTATTATTTACCTTGGGGGGGAAGTTACCCCCCTCTTTTATCTGCTGCCTAGATGGAAAAGTGAATTGCCTTTTGGATCAAGTATAGATGGATGAGATGAATCCGGGTGGATCCTCTTGAGGGTGTGATTGTATGGCGGATTCATTAACAACGCCGCCCCCGAAGGGTGTTTTAATTGCGACCGCATCCCAACATACCATAGAGACGGTAATATGTCCCTCTATGGTTCTGGAAAGGGCCTTTGCTGTGAATAGCAGTGGAAGTAGCAGTCCGTCCTTTGTCTGGAATAGATTCAGACATTCTTATCGGCTGGGGGCTATTCCTCAAACCAGCATCCTTCAATGCCCCCAATCATGCTAGGTCAACTGACCGGGATGAAACATGAATGGCTATCCTCCTCTCCACCCGGCAGCAGTTCACTTGGAGGGTGGTGGATCGGGGACTTAAGCAGTAATCTGCCTAGGTGGGGCCGCTAGAATAGAAAAGATAAGGATTACTGGTGATGATGGTTAGTACAACAACAGTATTTTTCTCTCTTAAAACTGGTTTCTATAAATAGCAAACCAGATTTTGAAGGCGCTTGGCAAAAGATTCCTTAACCGTTACCTCCTTTGCCGGGTAACCTGAGGTAAATCTGCCAGAGTGGTTCAACAAAGATTTCCGAGCTAGCGAATGAAATTGAATCTTGAAAGAGAACGATAGAATAAGAAGGGGAGGAATTGTTGGAAGAGACGGCGGAGGGTAATAGAAAAGGAAGGAAGTGGTAGTCAGATATGTATGTGTGGGGGTGCCTGGTGAACGGGCCATCTCCATTTGTTATTTTGTTTATTTTTTCGTATTTGTTAATGTTGTCCCATTGCGGGATCTTTTTTTCAATTTGTATTTGATAATGTCATTCTAATTTGTCTCATTTTGGGTTCTTTTTTTCCTTTTTTTTATTTTTAGTACGCAACTTTTTTCTTTGCTTTTAGTTGTACTCTGGTACAGATTCCGTTATTCTGGTGCTGGAGAGGTATCTTTTGTATATACCTCCCTCTGCCTCTGGGTCTATTGGCGCTACAGTCTCCATAGTGAGAATAGCATTTAGTCTCGCCCAGATGTCTCGAGCTTTTTATTGAGGTATGTGTTCAGTGGTTCAAGACCTGTTTCTTCGTGGAAGCTTCTAGAGGTCCGATACTCATACCATTTAGCGTTGGTAATAAACCGTAGGCCTCAATTCTGCACTCTCTGGAGTCTTGTCATATTTTTCCTTGACGTCGCGTTTAGCGGAATAGCAGGGTACACCAGTTTCGATCTAACTAGACTGGTGTACAACTTCTTTTTATTGGTTGTGCTGAGGTTTTATTAGTTGCAAAATTTTGTATTTCACACCCTCGATCCAAACTTTGTCGAAGACCTTCTTTACGTCTCTGCAAACGACGTCGATCCAGCCCCCCCTGGCCCGCCCTACCGCTGCGTGTTGAAGCATGTGGGCTATAGCTGTTTCCGTGCTTCGGTGTCTTCTGAATCCGTGCTGTTCCTCGTTCAACAGAGAGTGCTCTGACAGGTGTTTTGATAGTCTGCTGTTGAGAATTTTCTCAAAAACCTTCCCAATGGTCTCTAGCAATGAGATTCATGAAATTCATGACTTCGTTCGCTGGCTTCCCAGGCTTAGGGATGAAAATCATTTTCGACGTTTTCAGGCCATCTGGGAAATATCCCCTTGCTAGGGACGAATTAAGCAGGTTCAACAGCCTAGTCCGAAATCTTTCAGGTACCTCCTTCAGGTGTCTGATGGTGATTTGGCTGAGGCCTGTGGCTTTAGGCTTAAATAAAGGGATTGCTTCCCACAATTCGGCACTGGTGATGGGGTTTCCCTCTTGAGACTTGCCATTTAGACGTTGTAGTTACGAGGTTCCATAAAGGTCGAACCTGCCCTCCCTCATCTCCATGTACTCGAGAACTTGATCCTCGAATCCTAGGTCAAAGTTTTCTTTCTCTTCATCGGAGATTTTAAAACGTTTTTCTAGACTCCACGGAACAGCCTCTCGTTCTCTCTGGGAGTGGTCGCCGTGGTACCTTCGTGCGAAAACGCAGTTGGGCTATTGAAACGGGAGTACCCCTTTAGTCTGTTGACTGTTTCCCAGAAAGAATTCGGATTCCTGCCAGTGACTAAATTTTCAATTAGACGGTTCCACTTCTCCCTCAGTTTGTGCGCTAGCATGGTGTTCAGCTGTCCCCTATAGAGTTGAACGAGTCGGAAATCCATGGGCCTGGTGTAGCTAATGTCGAGGATGCGATTGTAGACATCAGCAAAGCGCTGTTGGAGCACCACTCTCTCTTGTGTAGGTGTTGTTGGCAATGTAATTTTGTGAGAGGTTGTCGGGATAGCTGTCGCATCTGCGTTTGAAATGCAGGCATTAATATCAGTAAGCTCATCGTTGAGGTCTCCCTCGGATGTACCTTCCAGGTCAGGGAGGTCCAATGGGAACGCCCTCCTGTATGCTTCCCAGTTGGTCTTCGAAAAGTTGGTTTTGGAGCAACAGGAACTGGAATAGGAGCAGCTGCTAAAGTGATTAACATTGGAATGTGATCGCTAGGTGTCAGCGGTCCTGGACTGAAGAACTAGTGGAAGGGGAAGCCGGGATTCATGAGAACTACATCAGGCTTGGTGGCCGACACTGGATACAAGAATGTAGGGAAGTCCGGCCTGATGCACTCAACGATATCCTTTCCTAAGAAGAGGTAAAGATTCCTGCCTCTTGCATTTGTCTTTGCATAGCCCGCTGCTATTGTCCTGGCGTTCAGGTCCCCTGCGGACAACACTCGGTGTTCTTTCCTGAAAAGGGTATACATGCCGTGGTAGGGCAAGTATGAACGGCGGGAAGGTTGGTAGCCCGCGCCGAATTCGATGTCACCCAGAGAGCACCTCAGTATGCTCGATAGAAACGATTCATCCATTGGATTCCCTTGTCTGTACTGCAGATCTTTCTTGACCGCTATTATAGTTTAGTCAAACCTCTGTCCTGTGACGTTCCTTTAGAAGACGTTGTACTTGAAGATCTTCTGCTTGTCGTCGTCCCTGATTCCAGTTTCTGACAACAGAAGAATGTCCGGATCTAGTTTTCGGTAGACGTTGTACAGCTGTTGTTTATTCACCTCCCTCCATGCACGTTGTTTGCTAGAATAGTTAGCCTATTTATAGATGCCATCGTGTGTGTCTGAGCTGCTTGATGGCTTTTGGTTGTTGGGTCTGCCCGATCTTAGCTTTTTGAAGAAGGATGGCTTGTAGAGTTTGAAGTTGTCGCCGTAGAGCCTTACTCTTTATTCATTAGGGCTGTCTTGACCGATTCTTCTTCTTCGGGTTAGTCATAGCACCACTTGATGTGGCCTCTTTTGACTCCTGAAGCAACATCGTCGATGGATATCTCTCTTTGTTGAGTGTTGGTTTTGTTAAAAGCGATGGTGAGTTTGATATCCCTTCCGTCGAGCTCATGTTCCTCCTGCTGTGATAGTCGTTCTGTTTCCTCTTTTTGTTTTCTGGGTTCTTCTTTATTTCTCTTTTTGTTCTTTTTCTGTCTGGGTGAGGCAGGCAGCTGTGTTTTGTTGCTGCAGGCTCATGTCCAGTCGCTGTAGGTATATCCTCGTGGGTTTTTGCTTCTTTTGTTGGCTTGACTAGTTCTGCTTGTGCTCCCTTGGTGCATGTTGTCGAGAGAACTTTGTCTGACTGTGGGTTGTCCGGGAAGGTGATAGATTCCAGGCCATTTTCAACCAGCATCTTGTTCATTTTGGTATTAAATTAACCCGGGAAGGCTAGGTTTATCGCATTCGCGTGAAGAATGCATGCTAGCGTTTTACGAGGGGTCGCTTCGGTGAGCTGTAGGACTATTTAAGGTTGTGCCGGCGTTGTGTTTGTTTGTGGTGGGGTCTTGGCGGCTGTTACGTAAAAGATGTTCGGCCTGTCAGCCGCTACTCTCTTCTTTCTTAGTTGTTTCTTCCTGACTGGGCACTGCATGCTCAAGGTACGGTGGGAACCAGCAAGGTTAATGCACGTTTTCGTGTCGTTAACTCAGTAAAACAGTCGTGGCCGGTTTGTGCGCACTCGAAGCAGATCTTAGCGTTCTCCTTTCTCCTTGTCTGGGCAAGCACTAGTAGGGTGTTCTTCGACCTTGTAGCAGGAAAATCAAGTTAGCAGCTCATACAATCTCTCCCTTTCAATCTGCCCTGGGGAGATTTTCCTGGAGAATAGCTTCAGTCCTACTTTCTTCGCCTTTGCCGCCATCTCCATCTCTTTGAACACGATTTTAACCACTTCGGTCACCTCTGCTCATTCTTTATTTCTCTATATTTCTTGTTTGATGTCTTCGGTTGATCTTTCGCCTACCCATGGGTCAACTCGCCTGCATATAGTAGCCTTTTTTGCCGCTAGGCTGGGGAAGGTTTGGGCTCTAGTCCTATGGCGATTAGGTCTCTGTTGCTAGTTATTGAGGTCAGTTTAACCAGGTCCGCCTGAGTGTGGCAAATAGCGGTGTACCGTCTGGTGACTTCGATTAGTCTTTTAAGATTAATCCCCAGTTTCCCGAAGATCGTTTCCAAGACCTTGAATTTGTCAGGTTTTTCATTCCCAATGAGCCTCAGTGAGACTCGAAAGTCCTCCCCCCCCCCACCGCTTTGTTCATGATTAGGACTCCGTATCATTGGAAGGGGCGGGATGCCCCACTTCGTCTCCGTCGAGTAGCTCTCTCCTTCCCCACAGGCAAGATAGAAAGAGGAGTAATCTCCAATCAGTCTATCTCATCCTGTTTGGTGCCTGTCAGAATCGTCAGAAACAGGGGGTATCTCCATCACACTGACAACCTTTTGATCAGGCCCCGAGAAGTAGGACTGACTGAGTCCTCAGTTCCCGGGGCAACCTCCTCCTCCCCAGGCCAGGTGGAAACAGGAGAGATCTCCAATCAGTCCACCCGAGTTTGTTGGCACCCCAGCCAGGAGCAACAGAAACAGGAGAATGAAATTGATTTTTGTTCCTTAGTGCTTTTATAGGCCAAGTCAGAGTACTATGTTCCCTTAGCAGAAAAGGTGAAGTACTTGCTCGGAACTGGTGCGTTTGGTGTTAAGTTTAGGGCCCATCTCTTTAATGAGAAGAGCCTCCAGAATCTTCAGGCGACGAAGCTCAGGGATTCTTCTGAGTATGGTATTGTTTTTGACTAGAGTTGCTCTTGTAATTTGTGCGTTATGCCTTTCTTTGTAGTGTGTTTTTATTCCTCTTATTGCAAATGCATCGGTAGGCCGCCTGAAGATTCTGGAGGCTCTCCTCATTAAAGAGATGGACCCCAAACCTAACACCTAACACACCAGTTCCGACCGAGTGCTTCACCTTTTCTGCTAAAGGAACATGGTACTCTGACTTTGACATATAAAAGCACCAAAGAAGGAAAATCAAATAAATATAGTAAAGCGATGCCCTCCCTAGTAGGGCAAAATATCCCTACCCCTCTTAAATATTCTCACCTCTTTCATCTACTACTATCCAAACCTTCTTATGATATTGAATACATCATCATCAATTTCATTCTTCACTGTTCATGAGCATCAATAAGCTACCTCACGGGTAAAGGAGGCAAAACCAAGGAAAACAAAAAATCAACGCAGCCTCAACAATAACAAAGACTTCCGTCTAATGATGCCTTAAGGAAAGCGAAAGCTCACGGCCAAAACTCAAATTAGTTGTAAAAGATAAAATGGATCTTCCTCAAATGATCTTTTATCTCCAACCAGATACAAAAAAAAAATGCATTCGCCAACTGTAACATTTCAAAATAAATTGATAAAATCAAAATACGACCTGGTCTTTAACAAAACATGTATAGACGAGAGTCTACTCCAAAAATACACACACACACACACATATATATATATATATATATATATATATATATATATATATATATATATATATATATATATATATATAAAGAGAGAGAGAGAGGATAAAAGAAACAAATTTGATACGAGGTTCCTCCACCTAACGTTTCGATCCTCTGGTGCTTCTTCGGAGTGACAAAAAACCAAGACAAGAAATGAACAGAACAAATGATCCAAAGGAGAAAAACATCAGCATGAAGGTACCTCGGCCACATTTGTTCTTTTATCTTACCTCTTACCTCTCCATACACACACACAGACAGACAGACAGACACACACACACACATATATATATATATATATATATATATATATATATATATATATATATATATATATATATATATATATATATATATATATATATATATATATATGAAGACACTGTTTTCCCCAATAGCGAGTAAATTATTGTAAAATGAAACCACTTTTTTTTTAAAACAAAGTTTATTGAATCAGAAGTAGTTTCGGGTATGAAGATAATATGGATAACTTCATGCCATTTCAAAGACCATGACTAGATTCAAGAAGCATGGCAAAATCCCAGCAGGAAGAGTAATTCCGGAGGAAAGACTTCGAAGCTCGCTGAAAGAGACTAACGAGTGTTGAAACGCGTTGTGATGAAAGATCCCATGACAATTGCCACTAAATTGACTGCAGAGTTGAATTAACACCTCACTAGCCCCGTTTCGACCAAAACTATTAGCCTTGAGCTCAATAAAGCTGGATATCATGGAAGAGCAGCAATCAAGAAACCTCTGCTTTCTCATCAAAACATTTAGAAAAGGCTGAAGTGGTGTAGAAATCACAAGGGCTGTTCGACAGACCAATTGGAAGCAAGTAATATTCTCCGACGAGTCCAGTTTTTTTCTCTTTTCCACACTGCAGGGCGAGTTTATGTGTGGAGGCAGTCCGGAAAAGATTTTAATCTTGACTGCCTTCTTCTAACAGTGAAGCACGGAGGAGGGTATGTGATGGTTTGGGCAGTCATATCTTGGAATTCTGTTGGTCCAATCATTGTCCTCATAATAGAATCAACAGCAATGCATATCTGAATATGTTGGAATATCAAGTCCAAAATAATCCCTGATGGTGAGTGGTTTTTCCATGAAGACAATACCCCAATACACACCGCTCATGTGGTTAAGAATAGGTATGAACAGCATATGTGTGAGCTACAACACATAGAGTGACCCTGACAATCCCTAGATCTTAATGTTATTGAGCATTTTTGGTGCGTCTTGGAGCGACAGGTTAGAAGTCGTTACCCTCCACCGTCATGTCTGAAACAGCTAGAGCAGATAGAGTGAGAAAAACAGCTCGAGATTCCTCTCAATGTAGTCAGGAAGCTGTATGAACCAATTCCACGACAAATCGACGCTGTTCAGAAAAGGAAGCGAAAGGAGGACCAATTCCGTAATAAATAAATATTCATTGAATTCACACTGAATTTATATATATATATATATATATATATATATATATATATATATATATATATATATATATATATATATATATATATATAAGGATTGGGTTTTAGTTGAATCCGTCTGAAATGTGTTATGAGATATTTGTGAAGTAAGCACTAATGGGCTGGTTTATTCTGAATCCATGTTGAATAGGGGCTAGTAGGATATGTGGTGTGATGCGATTTTGTATGACTTATTCTAGTCTTTTATATTTTGTGAGGAAAAATAGAGTGGAAGAATTATGTTTGTTTGTTTATGAGGTGAGTGAGGGAAGAAGTGAGAATTTGGACTATGATTGTTTTCTTCCAGATTGTCTATATTGGGTTTTAGAGCCAGGAGAAGTTAGCCATCCTGTCGTTTCCTTTATGTAGCAATCTAATTGAAGGTTTTACCATGCCCCATGATTAATATTTTGCTGCCATAATTGTTGACCAGCCTGCAGTTGTTCACATGTGCACTAGTGATTTCTGAAACCTGCCTCTTCATAAAACTGATCTCATTCCAGCGTTTGTGTTTTTCAATTGGTTTTGACTTATGTATTTTGTATGTTACCGAGAGCAGACTCGTTGGCAGAGCCGTAGCAACCATTACCCGACTCCTCCGGCCGAGGGAAAGCCATGGTTCTTCAGGGGCCCCACTGTGGCCAAACTTTGTATTTCATTAATGAAAATAGAAAATTTTCGAATAAACATTTTCTGTAATTATCTGATTTATCTCTTCCCTATGACTGACATTAATGATAGACCAGAATATTTGTATTAAGGGAATATTGTTATGGGGGCCCCACAATCTTGATTTGGGGGGGGGGGGGGGTAGGTCACTGGAGATTGCTACAGCTATGCTCATTGGACTGTAGTTTTTTAATCTTCCTTATTTCCTCTTTTATAAAGATTATCAATAAGCTTTTGACCTTGTTATTGGGCGTTCTTTCCAAGGTTTGATTATATCTTGTTCTTCCCAAGGTTTGTTGTGGTTGATTGTAACGCCATTTTCTTTGGCAATTATTAATGAATAATTTTTTAAGCAAATTACAATGTATTTTTAATACGTATTTGATTATATGAGTGGAAACTCCAAACCACACAGAATATTTCCCTCAGAACAATCGCAGGATGTACACACAGTACACTCACCCCATTCCTAGATGCTGAAACAAAAATAATCCTAATTAAAATACACCTACAAATGATTGGATCTTAACACTTCAGCAGAGAATTGACCATTCTTACTCCAACCACCAGCTGAAAGCAAAGCGCCTACTAACCAGATACAAGAAAATAGACCCAAACACTACTTCCAACACCTTTACAATACGCATTTCAGCCTCCCCCAGACAGTGCAATCATTACATAGAACACACACAGCAATCCTATCTCAACTCATGTCAGCCACTAAACTAAACTCCACTGGCCACTCCACTATACTCCAACAATACAAACACAGAATTAACCTTACTCCAACAACAACATACACCAGATTCAACCAAAGCCCAAACAACATCAAACTCCTTCCTTATAGACTACCCCAACCTCACACAACCATTACCCACACCTCCTCTCTTAGGGACTTGTAAACCCACCCAGGGAGTGTAGTGGCCTGCCTAAAGTCCACAGAAGAGAGATACGGGAAGATAATCAGTGAGTTTTTAACATACAATTAATCAATACTTTAATAATTAAAACGTAAGTAATTATAATATAAACAAGGTCAAGAAACCTAAGTCGCGTTATCTCAATTATTCTGACTTATGACAATATGACCTTACGACCTTCAAAACTTCCAATAGTTCCAGGACTAACCTTGGGAGGACCTTGGCAATTATATCATTCGAAAGATAATGTAAAATAACATAAGGGTTTCAAATTTCGTTAGAATCGGCCGAATAGCTACGATGTAATTGCCAAAAAACTCATTGAAAAATAGAATGGTTACCGCCCGACCGCTTGACCTACGGACTGACATAATAACTTATATATTCGGGTCCATACGACTAATTAAATACCTATTGAAGTCATTTTTAACCTCATAGGTACACTGGAGTATAAATTAGGCTGTTAGAAACGTAGAGAAAAAAAAGAAAGGAATATAATACAGTTTAATAGGCGCGTCCAGCCTCATATTTTCCGTGTACAGACACCAAGAAAAGGCTTTGCGTTCCTTCCATAACGTGAACAGGTTAAGCTGGATTGTTTTGCTCATCCTTAGCACATATGAGCAATAAAGCTTCCAAACCTTTAATTTCACCCAACTTCTTGACTGTCTATAAGAAACACTTTTCAAAGCTTCGTTTGGAGATTCCCTCGTTATTTTGCTATTTATATTTACAAATAAATCTATGTCGAGTAAAATATAGAGGTAGAAATGAATACCAAGACAGTTGTTGTGTATTCAAAGAATATTTAATCGCTTTTCATTAACATAAATACAAGGTTTGCCATTTTTCCTTCCCTACCTCCTTACTTACATCCTTTGTTTATGTCAGTAAATACAAATAATAAAAAATATGGTTTATCGCTTCTTTTCCTGAGGCCAAAACGTTATTTGTTAGTTCATTCTCCTCCTTATTCTCACCAATACCTCACTACCGCCTCTCTTCAATCACGCTAAATCACCCCTAGGTTATATAGATACCCATCCCGCTTCTCAAAAGAAGTGATTTATTGACAACGAATCAAAGCCTACTTTCTTACATTCCAGATCGATTATTCTTCCCAAAGGTTCTTGGTGGCGTGAGGGGTCGAGTTAAGTGGATAAGGCAATAGAGAAAGGAGTGGTTAAGTGGTTAAAATACCGAGAAGATAAACCTCCTTCGTTGTATGGAAGTGCGCTGAAGATTAAAAGTACAATTGGAATTCAGACAATGGAGTCCCTAAATGCCTGAATGTTCAAGAATCGAAAGACAAGTGCAAAAGATGTTCAAAAGCAGAAGTGCAGATTTTAGTAAGTGTTCAAGTGGCCGACCGGTTCATCTTAGTCAATGTTTATTTCCTATATTGAGCTGGACGCGATTAAATTCCTTGGCTGCTAAGCAACTGTGACTCGGATAAACACAGCGGAGACAATCATAAATCACAGGCAAATATGAATTAATCAAGATTACTCGGTGCATTTTGAACCGGTCTGCTCTCCTTGTATCTACATGCCCTATGTGTGGCGATACACAGACACACAAATACACACAAGTATATAAAGCATGAGAAATGATTAACCATTGTTTTTTTATTGTTTGCCATATTTGAACAGTGCCGTATATTGAAAAAAGGGATGTAGATCTTGTTTCTAAATAATGAAAACTGCCGAAGCTAACAGCTTGTAGTCGCCATCCTGTCAAAGGAGTAAATTTGACAGAGAGCAACTTCATATAAATGCGATATATATATATATATATATATATATATATATATATATATATATATATATATATATATATATATATATATATATATATATATATATACCAGGCAATGGCTTCGCCGCTCCCTCCCGTAGGGAGGGAGCTTGAACTTCGCTACTAAGATTAAAATTTCCAATCTAAAAAAAAAGCAGCCTTACTTAAATTTTAATAAAATTCTGAACTTCACCAATTGTAATTCATTTTCTTTTAAAACATTCTAAAGCATCGGATAATCATATTTATTTTTTTATAAACTAAACTATTTGTTTTTTCAAACTCTAAAGAAATTCTTAGAAATTACCTTGATAAAAATTTAAAATATACTTAAGTCATAACCAAACTAAGATGAAATTATTATTCAAATACTCCCAAAAATCCCTTTCTTTATTCATCTTTCACACACCTGTATATTCAATTTATATATGCCAAGTACACATAAAAATAATTGTAAATGTAAGAGATTCATAAATCCAGAAAAAATAATAATAAATAAAGTATTACTTACTATCTGAAATACCGGGTGGTGTTTAGTTTAAGATGTGTGTGTATATATAATGACTAAGAATTTTCTATGCAAACTACGCTTACACAATCGATTTAATTACGTTATAATCAACGAAAACCTTCTAAACATTTTAAACTCTTGTTAACAAGCAGTTGTTAAATAAAGTGGTGATGTTAGATAGTTTTACCATTACAAAACCACCTTACTCTACAAAATTCACCTGAGTCAATCAACCAAACACTTCACGTTGGCTCCAATATCCTCCCAAACTTCTCCCAGTATACCGCTGCAATGTTATCACAACTCAAACTTTGCCACCATCTTTAATTATGCTACTCCAATACATATTATTATATATATAGGTAAAGTAATGGGTGAAGTAATGGGTGAGTCACAACGTGACCGCCTCAGGGGTGTGGCAGTGTACCAGTGGTTACTCCCCTGCTACAAGTTAGACTTGGAGGAGTGTCGTGCCTTTCCATCCTCAATGAACAAGGCAGTCTAAAATCCACCCGAGGTTTAATCCCTCGACACATCCATTGACTTCTTTCTGCCATTGTCATTGCGAACACTTCATCGCCTTTTCCACTTCCATTAACTCCATCATTCTATCCACTTCTTTTCGATGATTGTACGCTTACGTCTGCGGTAGCGCACCCTGCCGGAGCGGGTTGGCCAGTGTGCAGAATGAGGTGGCCTCGAGGGGTACAAGGCCGGGGCAACTGATCCCTCATGCCTTAAAGCTTCTCCCTGCGATGTATGGAGGTGACCTCCCTCCCTTTGCTGTCACAGGGGTCCCTCTAAAGGAATAGAAAGAATGAATGAAGTTTTCTGCTCCCAGGGAAAGCCAAGGACACGTCCAGATCCCTTGAGAGGATCCTAAGGTGACAGATACCTTTTAGGTTCGCTTCACTTGTTGGACCCTGGCTTGGACCATTTCTATGGTGGTTACATTCAGTGCTGAACTACCGTGCTGTGCCTCATGCGACGCCACACTCGTTATCCTTAGAGGTTATAAACGATAACCACGATACCTCTAGGTGAGAGCCTAAGACTTGGCTGATGGGCACACCCACCCTAGAAAGCAGACTTTCCTGGAGTGAGTCATTTTACAGCAGGAAGCACGACCCACTCATGTAAAATATCCTCCCAAGGGGACTGAATTCCCCTAAAGGAAAAAAGAACAATAGCATTTAAAATATTTTCAAGGATGTTTCTTCTTCCTAGGTGGGTGGGCCTCCAGAGTCGGGGAGGTAATTCGTCCTTTTGACGAAGGACTGAGCAGAAACGAGCCCATCTAGCCTCGTGGCTTCCTTAGGAGAGGGACAGTAAAGGATTAAAACCGCGCCCTCACAAACCCAGAATAGGGAATACTAAGCATGAGGGAGGAGCCACGAGGCCTTCAGGTCCGTAATTTAGAGGCTTCCGTCACTTATGAGCCCACCGGCTTAAACCGATTTTTATAAGTTTGTTCGATGGGTCTATGGTATGTTAGCGAAAGATATTAGCTTATATTCAGAGTGGTCTTCGGGCACTCAATAACACACCGGTGTAGGCATTTCCATCCTCTGAGTTTCATAAAGGGATTAGTCGATACAAAGCAACTTCTCTGCTAATTTCTTTAGGGTGTTACTTTAGAGCTGGCAAACCAAAGCGAAGTATGATTCAACGAGTGATTAAGAAAAAGAGACGAGTCTCCAGACTGACCCCAACACACTAGGTCATATTTGACGTGGGCAAGCTCACTGAGTCAGTGCGTGTTTGATGGTATCCCATGGTGTAAGTAGGGATATATTATCACTTCTAATGTTTCAGCTATAAATATAAGGCGGTTTGACGTGAAGGAAGTGTGAACTCAAAATTAATTTAAACCAAAAATTTGGTCGTTTCGTAGTGAGAGGCAACTATAAACATCCTAGTCCTTTCAGCTACAAAATGTGCCCTACGCTCATGGCTGTCTCAGACCTTCGAGCGAAATAGATCCATTTGCGACCTTTCAGTAATTTATACATCCTATCATCGCTAACTGGTCAGACTGGCAGCAATAAGGGCTTGATTTAAGCCCAGGCCAAAATCAGCCCACCCTCACACCCACGCATTTTTGTATCACGAAAAACGAAGAGGCAACACTATTCCAACAAGGCGCTTGACTCGTAAGACTTCCAACACAGGCAGCAGGAAGGGGCCGTGAACCCACCACTAGACTTTTGCAATTCTACCTATCGGCAAGAGGCTAGCAGTAAGGGAGTTTCTGTCCTCTCGCCCGAGTCAGAACGTGGGAGAGTCACAATAATTAGTTTTCTGAAAAGAAGAAAGGAAAGGAGGGATCGGGGATATAACCTAACCTCCCCCAGTAGGCCTTCGCATGCAATTTTTCCAACGGTGCGTTCCACGACTTTCAGCCCTTATGGCCCTACTAGAGGCCTATTTAGAATATCTAGTAGGTTCCTTTAGAATAATATGGCCCCAATAACCTCTTTCAGAGAGGCTAAAGGTTTTATTTCTTTCAATAGAATTTATGTGGATTCCAGGCTAACTGGAGATGGAAAGGGTAGAGGGGGTGGAGGCTTGTTACTTTCTGTTTTCATTAGCCACTTTCCTTCAAGAGACAATGTTAGGTGGTTGTGTATCCCCATCCCCCACTCCTCTCGAGGCACAAGTGTTTCACGTCCAGTCCCTCACTTCGAGATGGGAGGTGGGCTTGATTGTACTTGACGTTCACAAGACGTAATATTTTGTCCTCATCCTCATCCCGTCTATACATACGTTTAGACATTAGCAGTCCATGTTCCCATGGATAGAGCTCTTCGCTGACTTTATTATATCTAAAACCATCAGCAGGCATTGAAAATGCGTAGTTCAACCGCATCGCCTGTTACCGAGATTGTCCTTTCTCCTTCTCTGGGAAGTGCCTGGTAGAGCCTCTCCCTGTGTGTATTATGTGGTCAGTCCCAGGGTCTAGTCAGAACGGAACTGGTCGAATACCTGTAGGGTGGACTTAGTGTGGAAGAATTTTTGCTGCTATGACCTAGAAGCGGTTCGTTTTTTTTCAGGTTTAAAGTACCCTGGTGCTTTCCTGCATTACAAAAAGAATACTGCGGCGAAAGAATAGCAAAAATGGAATGCTGGCAGATAATACTCTCTAGCCGAAGGATTTCTGCCAAAGACAAGGTCCGAGATGATGGTTCTGCCATCCTGTAGAAGGGGTAATGTATCCTAGTTGAAGCTTTCCAAAATTCATTTGACACGCTTCCACACTTCTACAAAATTAGTCTTCCGATTGATTAAATATATGTGTGTCTGCCGGAAGAGCATTAAGCGTGCTTCGAAACAAAATAGAATTTGGCCGGCACTCGGCTAAATTCTCATAAGTTAGAATCGGATCGACTGCGTTTATGGGAAAATCTCTTCTCTCTGAGGGATGGCTCACACTCCATGGGTTCTCAAGTAAGCGAAGGCATGCAAAACGGCCTAAACACATCGAAGCAGTCCAGGTCACATGTAACGAAGAGCTATTCTGGGTTTCGAGGCCTTTTCCTCCTTCATCACCACACACTCGACCATGATCACGCCCTAGTTTGTCAGCAGCTCTAGAGTAATGTGCCGAAGGAAAGATGTGAGTACTTCACTGACATAGACTATACAATGGTTAAGTGAGTAAATTGGCCATCCGTAAAGTGTATGTACTATTGAGAGATCAAAGATCATTTATTTTGGCCCTTTGAGTAAGGACTTCCCTAGTAATCATAAGACTCCTGTTCGAAATCGAGCCTTTCGGATCTGCCAAGAAAGGAAACTGAACTCTGACGCCTACGAAGCATGTGACAATCGAACTTTCTTCTTCCGTTAGCTGAGAAAATTGCCGAAAATCACTTGTAGCCAGTGGGCTTGAAGATGCAGGGCAATCTCTGAAAGAGAGACTCGACCTCGTCAAGTTTACGCTCTCTTTATTTGTATTATTTTCCGGTAGGGATGGCGGGGTTTCTCCCCTTTTCACTTCCCCTCACGAGGGAGCCCTTCCAATAAAGTTCCAGCTTTCTTGGGATGAGGACGCATTTTCTCTAGTATAATGATCCCCGCTCACTGGATATTGGACATCCATCTCCACATCACCCCCTCTAGGTTTGGAGGATTTCGTTTAAGATCTCTTAGGACAGGTGTTCTTAAAGTATCACCTCACTACCCCCAGAGGGTATCGAAACTGGTTCATGGGTTACCAATCTTGGGTTAGGGGGGAGAGCCTAAAATTCAGGCTCTGGTTGCTTCTAAAAAAAGAAGAGCACAAGGCCCATGTAGCTCACAGCCGAAAAAAATCATGCTGAATGAGCACAAATAGTCTTGTATAACAATAATGTAATGTACAATAATGTACAATAATGTAAGGCGTACAATAATGTAATTTGTATTGCTTTTCTCTTTTTTACAGGAAACTGAAATTTAAAAGTTGAGAGTCTAATATTTGAGAAGGGGTATCTGGTTGACTTTGAGTTGAACTTTAGGGTATTGGGGCTGAAAAACTTAAATAACCACTGTCTTAGGAAAACATGTCCTGGAGTGTGTGTACCACCCCTAGTAAGGTACTGAATCTATATAGAAGCAGCCGCAAAGCCGGCATCTTGGCACCGAAGGGAACAACGCATGCAACCGGCACACCAGTACCCAAGAAGTGAAAAAACGTGTGTTGGAAAATTTGTGGCCAGCTACAAACGGGTTTGCTAACACATGTCCCGTTTAAAAGATCTGACCGGGCTCTGCCATCACTTCGGGAGCGAAGCTAACATCGTCCAATCTTTTTTCTTTTGATAAGGCTAGTGAGATACCAGGTTAAAGGGGCCTTCTGCGGTAGAGATGGATACGCTTGAAGGTAGCTTCCAGAAGGAAAGATTTCATGGGGAAAATCTATTTACTAGATGAAGCTAGTGAATGGAAATTCCCTTTAGTTGGGATCTTTATTGTTTGAGTATACATTAAGTATATATTATGTCATCGTAGGTTTTAAAAGCTCAACACTTATCGTGGAGGTCTATTTCGAGTGCAAATATAGGGTGTCTATTAGATGACTTTGGACCAATAAGAAATACCTTTCCTGCCTGGTAACCAAATGTTCCACGGATGGTGCACCACTGAGACTTGAGCGTAAATAGATAGGACACAAAAATAAAGTTGAGGAAAGTATAGGGCAAAAGGTGTGCGAAGGATACAAGCCCATTAATCCCCCCTCCCCTCAGAGTCCATATGAGGGGCGGAGAGGAAGTGACTACCCTCATCACAGACCCGACGATGTATGAGTTGAGGAACTTTGATTGGAGAATAAACTGGCGATAAAAGGTCTGGAAGAAAAAGCCTAGAGAGTTTCCCTCTCCTGTGAGACTACCGGTAACACTGATTTGACGAATCAGACTTCCTCCATACTTTTGGAGCTGAAGTTTTACAATAAACAGAATTAAGACTGGAATTGAATCCTATAGACAATGCCCGGAGATCCCTCGCAAATGTATACAAAGCAGGGAAGCAAAATTCAACTGCTGAAGATCTGAAAATGGGAATTTAGAAGCCATGGGATTAGTTACTATCTGAACTGCTGCAGAAGTTGATTGGGAGCATGTAGTCACGTATCTTTTAAGTTATTCAGAAAGAGAGAGGTGAAACACATTATTGTTGAAAAAATATTATTGGAATATAAAAATTTATTCATTTTCCCTAGTTTTCACATCAGGGTGTTATAGTGTGGAACAGTAATATTTTGACTTGACTTATTGTGAGGAATTTCAATCAATCTGAATATTGCCAGGCCTTTTTTAATTTCATTTCCCATATAAAACTTTCTTGAATTTTAATCAATTATTTTCCCCAAAAAAAGGATAAATTACTATGGCTCTATAACTTCTAAACTTGAGTTTACAATAAAAATATTGAAGAATTAGCGTGCTAAGAAGGGCTTACTTAAAAAGGCTTTAGTATCAAAAGACAGTTAAATGTCAGAGGGGTATCGTGTTGACCTTCTGGTGAGTTCTTCGCCATGTGAGGCTTGCTGGAAACGAGCCCCTTGATGAGGGGGATAGGCTATATGCATAAATTTGTCAACGAGGCCAGCGTTTCACTCCTCCACACACTGACTACATAGAAGGGATAAATTGGATCAACCGTTCGGGATGCATGGCAAATAAGATGGGAGACGGTGCACGAGAATTTTAAAGCGGCGTGCCAGCACGTCCACTCATTAGTGTAGACCTAGCCTCAAATGCATCAACGTTATCGAAATCTATTTTTTCGTCTCCGAAGCGGACACACTCGCAGGCCGCAGCGCTATCTACCTAAGCGCTCTTGTAGATCCTTCTGCGAGAACTGTTTGGCACAGCATAATGTATGTACCTTACGTTTTGGTTGATTATCCCAGTCTGGGGAAATTGGGCGCGTGGCGCCAGTCTCGGTGCGGAGGCTTGTGGGTTGTTCACTAGCGTCTATCCCAAGGAAGGGGGGGAGGGGTCTTGCACACCAGGTTGAGGTGTAATAGAGTTAGCAGGTGAAGAGACCTGCTTGAGACCATCAATCCTCAAATGAACGCTGCCCTGTACAGATGCTGCAGCACATAGCAACTCTAGTTAGTGTAAAGAACATCAAATTTTTAACCTACACATAAACAATTCATATAGCAACAAGGTATAACAAGTTTAAACGACTTATATTAAGTAAGTTTAAGAAATACAATAAATGAAAATTAGATAAAAATAATCGTAAATAATGTCTTTTCAAGATCGACTGAAAATGGTTCTTAATACTTAATAACTTTGAACAGTGTGTTGTTAACGGACAAAGTCAAAGTTTTGATGCAATCATCAGTAGAAGCATTTTTGAACTATCATAGAGTGCTCCCAAAAGGATATTGTTGTTAAATTGGGTGTCATCTGTATAAACGTCTCTCTTCATGATGTTCCGCGAGTTTTCTATTAGATTTAGATCTTCACTGTTGGAAGGCCAGTCCATAATTTAGTCTCCTACAAATCGTTTTGACTCTAACGAATTCTTAATGAACTTTGAATCAGAACTAGAAGCATTTTCTGCATGAAGACAAGAAACTTTTACCTCCTTACTTGCATTTTCTTTGACCAATGTAGGATGTTTTCTCCAGTCTCTCTCAGTAAGTCTTCGAATCCATTTTGAAGCTATCATCCACTTTGAAAGGTCTTATTAGCTTGTCTCCAATAATTGTAGCTCAGGCCATAATTCTCCCTCCTTTCCGTCGCTTGGTTAACTACTTCACCTGATGTCCATTGACAATTCAGCCTCTTGCCCAAATATCCCGCCCACCCAGATGCCCACTTGATTCGTATGTAAAGATAACTTTGCTAAGATGAGTTTCATATACGTTTGGGTTAAGAACTGGTTTTGGTCTTATTTTTGACGGTGAAAAATTTCCTACGAGCTTTACAACTTTTTTCTCGAGATGGAAGGAGCCCCATTAGCTTAATAAATGTCTTTCCAGCTATTATCACGGCTTTTGCTGACTTTTCTTGTGATTTATGAAAGATCTCTAGAGGTAAGAGCTAGAAATTATGTTTGAATCCTTTACTTACTTGGCTGAATGTTATTCTTTACAACTTTCTTTTCAGTGCGATGATCACGCTTTCAAATCTTTTAAAATTTCTTCATCTCTAGATACAATACCTTTAATTAGCCATTTTACCAGAAAATGCTTCTTACAAAAGATGTCTGGACGATCGTTGTGATTGAATTTGATAAAATTGACTACAAAATAAGTAATACCCAAGATAAATAGTCTTGTGAGTATCTTATAAATTTTGTTTTTCACATTCCTAAACGTATTTCAACAAAGTTCATAACATCTTTCTGAAGAATGGTGAGAAGCGAGAGCGGTATTAGATATATTCTCTTGATACGCTTTAGTAATGCGAGCGTCCCATCCCCTTCGAAACTTTAATTCTTTTACTATATCTCTTTCGTGTTTGCGTTTTATCCATGAATTTCTTTTTTTAGTCTCTGCTCTTCTTAAAATTTATCGTTCATGTTTCTGTTATACTCAGTTTATGGTCTTTTTATCTTTTTTTGAAGACACCTGGCGCGAACCTAAGTCTCCATCAAGGCTGAATTCAAAACTTATAGAGTTAGGAAACAGAAACGAAAGACGGGGGAGTCTTTATGAATTTTTGAGGAGACGAAAAACCTAGTTTTGAAAAGTGTCAATTCATAATTATGGGTAAATTTCAAAGGCGTTAACGTGCGAGGAAAGAACCAGACATCGCCCAACCTTGAGTTCTCCAATAGCTACATAATAAACATGGGCCTCAGCAGCCTGCAGAGGATTGCACGGTCAAGCTAGTAGTAGTGGCACACAAGCCACGAGCTCAAGGTAGCAGAGACCAAAGTAGTACCTGTAAAAGAGGAAAAGTTAATCAAGATTGCAACGAAAAGCAATGGGTTAAAGTATTAAGTTTAGTTTGGCGTATTTTATAAACTTTCCATTTAACTCTGTCAATATATATATATATATTTATTTTTTTCTTTTTTTTTTTTTCTTTAAGAGCTCATCTGGCGACTGCCTACTTGGGCATTAGTCGCCGTATTAAAACTGGCCTAGTTCTAGGCTACTTTAAAATAAAATTAAAGAGAAAAAAAAACAACACCCTAAAAGGGGGAAAGGAAGCAAACTGGTGCGTCGGGAAGAGGTCCCCCCGGCGCAGGAGCGTGCAACTAAAGGAAAAAAAACAAAAAAAAAACAAACCTTGCTTAAATAATAGGGAGAAGGCCGGCCTCCCCCAAGAAGTCAATAAGTCCACCAGTCGATGTGCACGCACTCATCCCGAGTACAAGGGACAGGCGGTAGCGACCCCGCCCATCCCGGTACCGTGACAGGTGTCGTGCGCGAAGATCACCCAGACTGGGACATTCGACAAGAATGTGCCGAACAGTCTGGGGAACGACGCAGTCGTTGCAATAAGGCGCAGGCGAGCGCTCCATCAAATAGCGATGCGTCACACGAGTGTGGCCGATTCGGAGACGACAGAAAGCAACCTGAAGCCGCCGCGGCATTGGTGGATAGGTCCATGGGAACAGTCGCGGCGCAATGGCACGCAACTTTAAGTTCCCCTCGACCGTCTCCCATCTTCTTTGCCAAGCAGTCCGAAGAGCTGCCCGTATTCCTGCCATGTAGTCAGTGTAAGGAAGAGCGAAACGCTGGTCCGGTCGCAGAGTCCTCGCGGACTCTTTGGCGCCCTCATCGGCGCGCTCATTCCCCGCAATTTCTACATGTCCAGGAACCCAGCAGAAGATAATCTCGACATCTGCCCGGCTCGCCAAAACCGTGGCGTCACGGATTTCGTGAACCAGGGGATGCGAGATTCCAATGCCCCGAGAGCACTCAGGGCGCTTTGTGAGTCGCTATAGATCACAATCCGGTCTCCGAACCGGGCAACTCTGTCAATAAGGATACAGAGTTAGAACCACCACAAATGTAAAGACATTACTGCATACAGGAACGCAAAAGACCCTTGCATAAAAGAAGCAACTATTCACCAGCTTAGAAGTTAAGGCATCTAAGCAGGACTCATGAATCAACTTAGTCATCTTTTAAACCTAAGATGAGTTCCCCGGCCCATGAATCATGTGAGTCATCCTTCTTTGCACAGACTCAAGCAAACCAATAACCATCATATAATGTAGTCACCAAATTTTTCCCGCATAGTCAAGATCAAGCTTAACTAATGCCGGGTACAATGTCAGAATGACAAAAGAACTTCTATTTCTCACGTTCCCCTTAGTAAACCCTATTAGCTGTTTTCCTAGAACGTAAGCAATGCTTTCTAGACAGCTACGGTACCATCGGGCCAGAGTGAGAAGAAGATGAGCGAAGGAAGTAACTCGCGTTGTTCATATCTAGAAACCAGAACGACTTGTCAATGGGTGAAGAGATTGGGTTATCGCATTTCCTCTGAATAAACGAACGCTTTGACACATAGAAGCGCTTGCTTCGATTAAAGACCCTGACAAAAATGTCCGAATTTCACCTCTATTAATTGAAACGGGCAACATGAATTGATTAAATAGCATTTTTACGCATAGAGGGTGTTCCAGAATTCTTGTCACGAGCTGTAGATACTGTTTTAATTTTCTATTTCAAATATTGTTTCAATTTTATATTTCACATATTTGTTATTATTATATTGTTCCTATATTTTTCATAATACTTTTCGGCACGGATAACGAGACTTTCTGACCACCCTATACTTTGAGTCAGATCACTTGTGAAGATTTAGCTAATCTTTTCTACCCGAGCCTACTTTTCCTCTTCTACTCATAAATAAGAGATAATTCCCAACGCAATCTCATAATAGACCTTCCTTAAAAACCTCCCTTCTCTTCATTTTAATATCCACCTAAAGGAAAAAGAAATAGTTTTATTTCTCCCTCTATCACCCCCCAACCCAAGACGACACATCGTGGTTTCTAATTCTAGCCATCGAACTCACTAAATGATCAATCAGGCCAACGAGGACCGGTTCCAAAGCCTACTACACCCTTCAGCATTTTCCCATTGAATTTAATGCCTCTAACTTAATTGGCTGACATTTAAGTCATAAAATTAATAACACTAATTTGGGGAGGGGGGGCCCTAGATAAATATGCAAAACATAAAAGATATCTCTGTTGGATTATCCCCGAAGCCAAATATATGCAGGTGATGCGTCGGGCTGCTCGTAGAGAATATATCAAGACTAATCCTTAATTTATGAGGATTATACCAGGCAGAAGTAGCGTTTGTATCTATGGATAGACGTATATGTTGTAAGTTCTTTATGTAAACGTGAGGACGCACAGGAAAATTTACATTGGGAGAAAGGGTGTCCTGTAGATATCCTGTAGGTATTTATTTATGGAAACCCGCCAAGAGGCTATTAAATGTAGGCTCTTAAATTGGTTATTTATGAGAAGGGAATAATGGGTGGAATTTACCTACTCTGAGCGGTTAATAGAAGAGACTACTTGGAGCAAATAGAATCAGCGTCAGATTCTCCTGAATCTGGCGCACCTAGCTGCTAGAAAAATATACCATATACGCTTTTTCCTTCCATAACTTTAATCTATCAAGCTCTTTTGAAAAACTTGATGATAGGTTTGATCTTATTAGTTTCGTCCTTTTATTATAAATATGTATTATCTTAAGCCCTTAGCCATTCTTATTTATCGCTCATTTATGCCAACCTTTTAGCCAGCATTTTAAAATTGGAGCCTAATATCCCATTAAGTTGTTTTTTAAGTTTACCTTGATCTAAACTTTAAAATGCGACCTAATTGCAACAGGTTTATAACTAATTACTCCGTCGCTTTTTCCTGTTTCAAAAGATTAAAATTCCTCAATCTAAATAATGGACAAAGATCAGCTAATGTAAGGAATTTTCACGATCACCTTAACTCTGAACCTACTAACTATATCTTACTTATGTTAAGATATACCGAGAAAACTGCTATTTAAAATCCGAAACCTTTCTTTATGGGATAATTTAAGACATTGTGCTGACACGGGAGCACTAATTTAAAAAAATACAAGATTCAATTATCTCATTTTTATTCAAATTCATCGGAAATTTACAATATATTTTATCTTCCGATTCCAAATAAATTCTCCAGCAAGGCTTATGATTTCTTTTATTTTACGAATTGTGTATGAATACCTGTCATGTGTATGCGCATTTATATGTATGGTACACATTGTGCGTATTATTGTAAATGTGTGAGAGAAATACCTACAAAAGAGGCAAAGAAATGCATGATTGGATCATTTTTTATGTCACTTTATCAAGCGAGTTGGCGATTTTCTAAGATCTCTGATTGGCTCGTAGTAAGAAATACTTATAGAGGCTCATTATTTATATTTCAAAAAGCACAATAAACGAAGCTTAGAATTGTTATACACAATTTGAAAGACATAAATTAAATTTTTACTTTCGTTTTGTAAATTAATAATAATAATATATGGCAGCATAACTCCTGTCTGAAGGTTTAAGCTTGGCCATAAATATTTCATTTCTTAATTCAGGTTTTTTTTTTAATCTCAGCTGTTTACTTTCCGTTCTCCTCCAACGAAAATTGGTAAACATCGCTTGAAAAAGTAATTAATTTTAATTGTTTATAATCTAAAAGTTTGGAGAAATTAAAATTTCAGTTGAAAATTATATTAAAACATGACAAAGCGTTAAAATGACCAAAGCATATCATTCTAGCCTTCAAAAATTTCGTCAATTCTCTATTTTAACTTATATTTATTGAGTAATTGTTAATTCAACCTTCACATCTCACAATAATAATAAAAATTACTAACGCTCCCTTATCATTATAGGAAAATCTTAATCGCATTATGCAAAAATCGAAATTAAGAATTTAATTAGATATAAATATTTGGCCAACTTGAAGGTTTGCTTATTTTTCTTAATTATATATAGAATACAAATTGAAAACCTGAAGAACTTAGAATAATATCGTCAGTATGAAAAATCGAATATTTCAAAATCACCTGAATTTCTTCTTCAGGAAAGAAAGTTTTGACAAATATTTGGTTGATTATAAAGTAATAGTTTATTATGAAGAAGTCGCGAGCCAAAGTTATATGATAACTCGGAAAATTTAGGAAATTACCTAAATGCATGGTCGTTGTAAAGTTTAAATTCGTATATCAATATGAATATAACGGTCAAATAAGGAGGAATAAATAGCGCTAAGTTATACATGCCTCAAACAATCAACAAGAATTAACAAAATACAAAATTTGTCAAAAAACATGTAACATGAACAACATATTACAAGTAAGCAGATGAAGCTCTAGGAAATTACAGCAACACTAAACTGATACATTAAGCTCAGTAGAGTGTCGAGAGTCTCTTGGCAGTGATGAGAGCATTTATTCTTTGAGTTATGCTATCCACGAGAGTGCCACACCTGAAGGGTCAGATGCTAGTAGACTCCTAGGTAATGACTGCCTTTAGTTGTTCATTGTATGATGTGGTCTTGGAACCACAGTGTGGTCAACGCAGTCTTGTGACTTGGCCATTTTCCTGCTGTAAAATCACATTTCGGTCATTTCTTGAGAGGTCTCTTGTGGAAGGCAGCTTGTAATCTCTCAGGACAACTTGATACTTCTCCAAGTTCATGGTGGCATCACAAACAGTAAGATGACCCACCTATGAGCTTGACATACATCCAATACCAAAGCAGAGTGGCTACCATGCTCTACTATTGTCATTATGCACTCTTGTTTTCCCTGAAGCATAGGCCTCCTAGGGACTCTTTGTTAGCTGGTGTCTATAACAATTGAAACGTTGATTCGTCGGGCCATAAGACACGTGCCCACTGACGCATTGTCCAGTTGTGGTGAACACCTGCGCCAGTCAGTCGACGTCGATTCTGCTGAAGGTAGATCAGCGGCTTCTGGCGGGCCTTACATAACTTCAAACCTTGTGCAAGCAGTCTGCAACTGAGGCTTCTGGCGGATATAATAACCCGGCGTAGTCTGCTGATTCATTTTACAGCTAAACTACGGTATTCTCATGACCCCAAAAGCCCGTGCGACGCAGAGACCTGTCGTCACGTTGCTTAGTCACCCTAGGTCATAGGATGTTCCCATATTTTATGACCTTCTTCAACATTTATGCAGCACTGGAATGTAATCCGCGCACCTTCCGGGCGATATCTTCACAACTGAGACCTTCCTCGTGCAGCGTGTGCATGCATCAGGTTTATTTTCCTCTACGGTATAGTTACGTGTTATCTCCATTATCATTACATTATCAAATCGTGTCGACATGGGATATCATATTAATCAACAAATATGAAGTTATAGAAAAAACGTTGACTGTATCGTATCGCATACTAATGACGGGATTTCATACATTTCAAAAGCATCGAAATTTGAGATATTTAAAAAAAGTTATAAGCAAGCTTTTACTTTTATTGTGGTATCCAGATGTAGTGGACAAATGGATGCAAACTATATCCAATTATTCATAGACATACCCAAGCAATAAGAAAAATTCAAATATGCTGAAACTTTTGTACGCGGCTTTATGTAAAATACAAAAGAATATGGAGATAAATGGAACTTTCAGCATTAATTTAAGAATCAGGGAAGAGAAAGCAAAAACAAAAAGATAAATATAGTGACACCACTTGAAAAAGAACTGCAACTATCTGTTTTTCCGCCGCAGAAGGCGTTATAGCTGGTTACAATGAGTCATTAACTGGCCATCATTATTATGTAACACACATTTAGGTATTTTTATCGATCAAAGCTAAAAATATTCTCGTTTAGAGAATACCTAGCAAGCCATCATTAGTAGAAGCGAGAAAGTAGACACTTAAACAAAAAGATTATATCAATATTGAAAACATTAATACAATTAAATTATGTTAATTATCTTTCTTGCTAATTAAAACTAAATAAAATCGCGGCTTCCGTTTACAGAGAAGTTAAACCAGTCGCGGGAGCGAATCCTGACTCAGGTAGCTGTCATACGCTGTAGCAACCGTGTTTGGTCTCCAATGAGAAATAGCAAAGATAAGGGAAAATCTGTGGAAAAAATCTTTAATATATATCTATACATGCTTACATTAACTTTATTATGTGTTTGCTTACATATGATGCACATTATTCCTAATGTTAGTACTTCTGTACTGCTTCTTCTGTTCGTATATTTGATGTCTTAACTGTGATATATTAATAAGTTTGTTTCCTTAATTTATTATTATGCAAAACTTTGTATTATTGTAGATCATTATAGGAATTGGTTGATCATGAACATTGAAATGCTCCAAACGTTGTTAATAGGCATGTTCCGTCTCCTGACGTGTACTGGCTTTAATTTTCCAGCAAATCTTGACTATGAGTGCAATTTTGGTCACTGTATTATAGGATAGATATTGATTTTCTTGAGTCATTATAAAGATAGATTACTAAGATGATTCATGGGTTGAAGAGCCTACCTTATCTTCAAAGGATTAGGAGACTAAATTTATATGAAGTAGAAAGGAGAAGAGTTGAGGAGAATTGATTGAAATCTTAAAGTTGGTAAAGGAATATAAGAGAAGAGACATACGAGACGGTTCTTATTTATAGTATCTGAAAAATTATTGGCTCCTTCTATGTTTATCTATCGGCAATCCTTACAAGGTCCAGCGTACTGTATTTTTCAGAGGTTTTTAATATTTTTTTCCATTTTGTAGGAAATTCTTAGTAGTCAAACCATTTTGTTGCTTGACTTTCAATCAATAAAATTGAGAAGCTTCGTAAACTGATATTTATCGATAGTTTTGGGTTGTAGACTCTTTTTGTCAATTGTAAACAAGTTTTTGATAACATATTGATAACATGTTTTCGATAACATATTCAACAAATCTTCTGTGGAGGATTTTTTTTCGAAGACCTTTCCGATAAGGTTCATAAACCATATGTCTATAGCTGGCGAGGAGATACGGTGGTTCGCATGATTTTGGAATGAATTTGTGTGGCTAGTATGAAGTTGTCTGGAAAGTATCAGATGTTCAATAGTTTCATAATTGATTCAATGTTGTTGTCCAGTGCATTTTTGAAGGTGAATTAGCTGATACGACCAATAGTTTGACCACCACGTTCACCTGACCAATGGTTTGGATACCATATTTATCCAATCAATCATTGGTTTGCCAATCACATTCACTCGATCAATGGTTTTACCATGTTCACCAGAGAGGTGATTTGGATACGACGTTCACCCGACCATTGGTTGGACCACTATGTTCACCCAACCAATGGTTTGTTCCTCCAAGTTCACCCGACCATGCAATGGTTTGACCACCACTTTTACCCGACATAAGCCCATTTGGGCATTTATGGCACACGTTGGCCATATCTATTCGAATCCAAAATCCTGCCCCTACAAATATCAGTGTCCTGTGAACACTTTGCGATGAGGAATGGGTCGACATCTTCAGGGTTCTTCCATCCATTTGTTGGATCGATCCTCCATCCAGTTGCCGTACTTTACCGCTCTAGAAGGGAACCTATAGAATATTGAGTACCTACTCCTTAGTTTTTTTGGTACTTCAATCGATGTATCATTTGTTTCATTTACGGAATGAGAGATAAAATCGCTGTTCGTTATTAGAGATACAGTTTTTTGGTCACTACTGCTCATTCTTCAAATTTTAACTTTAAAAACTTTGATTTTTATTTATTATAACGTTTGTAAATACTAATTAATATTAACAGAAAAATAGGGTAGAATATATCCTGTAGTGATATAAAAAGGTTTCATTATTTTAATGTGGCCAGGGAGGTTTTAAACATCTCTGATGCTGTCCAACGAGAAAATAATTGTCCAGGTCTACTACACACCATGACCTACCTCGTACAGGGTGTTCCCCAAATCACTGTACAGAGAAAATACTTTAGAGTTTCCCTTGGCCTGTAATTAATCTCGAGAAGCAAAAAATAGTTGGTCATGATTCTATGGTACGAGGGGCGGTCAATAAGTTCTGCGAATCGGTAGGGCAAAACAGAGGAAGGGGTATGGCTGTTTGTAGGGGTGTTAGGAAAAGTTATGACAAGTCAGGACTTGCAGCCGCACGCTCCTGCCTCGTCTATTTAGGAAGCAGTAGCTGATCGCAGATCGCCAGTCACAAATCTTTCAACAATGGAGAAAGTTGAGCACCGCGCAGTGATCAAACTTTTGACCAAGGAAGTCAAGAATGCAAAAGAGATCCATGAACGCATGGTTGCAGTGTACACCGACACCGCCCCTTCCTATGCAACCATTGCTCGCTGGAATATGGAGTTTTGCCATGGTCGTAAGTCCCTTGAAGATGACTCCCGTCCAGGACGCCCGTCAGACGTGACCAACGAGGACAATGTTGCCCGTGTGCAGAGGATGATCCTCGAAAATCGACGGGTGAAGATCAAAGAAATCGATCGAGAACTTGAAATATCACATGAAAGTGTTATCAACATCATCCATGACAATTTAGCCATGACCAAGGTCTCTTCCCGTTGGTTCCCTAGAAACCTCACGCCCCATGATCGACTTCAACGTCGTCAAAGTCCACAATGCCAGAGTTGCATAAGGTGCCCTGCGCGAGTGCGGATTCGAGGAGCTTAACCATCCCCCCTACAGTCCAGATCTGGACCCTAGCGACTACTTTTTATTCCGCCAGCTCAAGGCTGCACTGCGTGGACGCTGGTTTGGGGACGATGAAGATGTCCAGCTCGCCGTCCAGGAGTGGATTGAACAGCAGTCGGGAGATTTCTGGTTGTCGGGAATTCGAAGCCTCAGGGACAATTGGCGCAAGTGCATGGAAGTCGAAGGTAGTTTATTGAAAAATAATAAAACACTTTTCCTCATATCTCGTTTTCTTATATCCGAATTGAAAAAATTATTGACCGCCCCTCGTATCCTCGCAGGGTCACAGGGCTACATGATGTTTGTTCTGCAGATGTTCACAGGGACACAGGGGAGCCCCCTCCGAATAAATGTTTCTCTTGTTTTACCTATTAGAAATGTATCGCAACTCTTAGGATACCTAGTATATACGATCATGATGCAACTGAGACCTTAAAGATTGCGTTTCCTTCCGGCCCCACTGCCAACAGAAGAACCTGCTGTTATAAATATTCCGGTCATCTTTTCTTCCTCTCTCTTCGACGCTTCTTTGCAGATCTCTTCCTTAAGAACCTCCTGTGGGGTTTGCCCTCTTTAGTCTTATCTTTACAAGTAAAAATCTATATTATATATATATATAAATACATATTATGATATGATAAATACTTTACTAACGTCACTCATGTTCGAGCTAGCATTGTTCACTCTCAAGTCCTAAAAATAATTTTACAAATTAAAATGAAATCCGATCCAAAATCAATCAGAATAACTCGTGATAATTATTCACAAATTTGTCTTTTTTGTGGGGGTTTTTTAGGTGTTCTCATCTGCTCCCACTTATGACTGCATGGCTGCCGAAAAATTAAGCGAAAACCTAACATAGGATTTCCTAAAAAAAACAGAGAACGATATAAAAAGAAATCACAAAAAAATAAGACCAAAGTCTAAAACGAACGCTCAGTTGTCCAAAGAGAGATCACCTACCTGCCAAAACCAGAGACCTACCTGACTCGCGACTACTATATCCGCTAAAAACTATCTGTAGAACCCAATAGCCCCCCACCCCCACCCACCTCGGTAACATGGATAAGCGGTATCGCCCTCATTCCTCACAAAACCAGAACATGTGCGACGTATGAACCTCCTACCGACTAGACCATTTAGCCAAAAGGTAGGGTAGGGTAATAGGGAGCAAGCGCTACTTGCGGAAGGTAACGCTTTAATCTGATGGCGCTGCGTCACATAAGAGTACCTGTTTCGGAGAAGAGACAAAATTATTTGATATCATCAAGGCATTTTGAGGTAGGTTGCCGTGTATGTTTGGGCGCAATGACATACAAGGTTAAATTTCCGTGCACCGTCTCCCATCTCTTTTGTTAGACCGAGAGCTAACCTGATCCCTGCCATCTAGTCAGTGTACGAAGAGAAAAAGTCTGGTCCAGTTGATCAGTCTGTGCAAATAGTCTGGACTCTGTATCTAGCTCGTTCCCAGGAGCCTATTTATGTTCGGGAAGACAACCTCGACACCTTCCCCTCGCATATCTAGGGGGTCAACAATACGGCGAACAAGGGGATAAGGAGATTCCAATATCTCATGCGTAACTAACGCACTCTATAATTCGCTATAAATTACAAAACGGTCTCCGAAGTTTGCGCTCGACTAATCCCCCCTACCGAGGAGTGCGTTGTGACCAGGTCATCCATGTAGACAGACGCAAAGTATGGGAGATTCCCACCGGTTTCAAACAAGAGGGAGCTAACAAAGATACAACTCTCCCTTAGGAATTGGAGCAAAGTTTTCTACACCGATCTAGTTCCAGGGTGTCACGATGCATGCTCCAAGTAATAATAACGCAATAATCCCTGCGATGTCTAGGCTTTATAAAACAGAGGTGTAGAGAGAAATGTTTAAAAATTGCATCCTTTAGGGTGACGTCTTTGGCAGAACCATCGCTGTCACCGGTCTCAGAGTTCCATCAAACTCGAGAAGGAGTTTCCTAACCCTAAATTCGAAAGGTTTAGTGCTTGATTGGTGTCTCTCTGTGGTATAGACACCGTCGAAATTGGCCCTGGATGAGACAAGAACCGTTGATGACTGTGCTTATCATGCATTTTGCTCCATGTAAATCAAGTGGTACCTCTTCTATATTAACAAGAAAGCTCTCTCTTTCTCTCTCTCTACGTAACGTGCTTAATTCATCATGTGCAATAGACGTAAAGGTGCACATGAATAAATCATGTGCCAATAGTACAGTTTGGGGCAAATAGAAGAAGATTAAAACAGAAGTAGGGTAGATCTTTCAGCACCCTATTTACTAAACTTTACAGAGGCGAGAATTTCTATGACCCAGGTACAAAAGACCATAGGGCTGCAAATATTTGCCTTCAAGGTCAGTTTTCGGTCAAACACAAGACCGAAAATGGGTGTGAGACCAGGAAGAGTGCAAATATGTGTGGTTGTATTAAATACATTACTACCAGACCTATCTCCTCCCAATGAGCAATGACATTTAATGCCTTCGGCTTGCCATTGATTGTTCTTCTGATCATTATGTACATTTCAGCATCGGGTCTTCGGATTTGTTCCACAAAGCGATGGTCGAATGACGCAACTAACAAATTGATTACATACTGATTGTCATGTCGTACTGTCGATAATTTCTAAGTCATCAACTGACTCAAAACCAATAACCTGAGAATAATTAGATACAGGATAAAATCAGCAAATGAAAAGGAAAGGGGAAGATATTCCTATGAAAAACATACCAATAAAATACTCTCAACACAAGGGTATGAATAACTAGCTTTTAGTTAGGCAAAAAAAAAGAGGAAGAACATTATGGTATTAGTGATTGTTCCTGGTGAGAAAGAATAAGCTAGGGGATGTGGATGATGTGACATCTGTAAAGCTGATGATAATTACAGGACTAATTGATCCTATGATTGTGATGTCTAAAAGAAAGCAAAATCTGAACAGTAGAGTAAAGATATGAAACATGCATGGAACAAAAAAAAGGGAAACATACTTGCTTAATAATGCAGTTGAGCATCTCAAGATAAGGAAAATTAAACGAATAATAAGATAAAGTGAAAAAAACAAAAAATAAACCATTGAGAAGGAAGATAAATGAGTATTGGGATGAAAAAGACAAGTTATTCTTGAATGAAAGAAGAAAGTTGAGGAACTAAAGGATAGTTCTATGGTTTTCGAAGATAAGTATGAGAGCGTATTTGTGAGTAATAAAGAGGGCAAAGGTAGAGTCAAGTGTTTAACGAATGAGATATCGTTTACAATGTCTAGCTTTGTGGTTAGCGACTGAGATCTCGTTTACAGTGTCTAGCTCTGTGTTTAGCGACTGAGATATCGTTTACAGTGTCTATCTCTGTATTTAGCGACTTGAATCTCGTTTGCAGTGTCTAGCTCTGTGTTTAGCGACTCATATATCGTTTACAGTGTCTAGCTGTGTAATTAGCGACTGGGATCTCGTTTACGGTGTCTAGCTCTGTGGTTAGCGACTGAGATCATGTTTACAGTGTCTAGCTCTGTATTTAGTGACTTGGATCTCGTTTACAGTTTCTAGTTCTGTGTTTAGCGACGGAGATATCATTTACAGTGTCTAGCTCTGTGTTCAGCGACTGAGATCTCGTTTACAGTGTTTAGCTCTGTGTTAAGCGACTGAGATCTCGTTTATAGTGAGGAACTCGGTATTTAGCAACTGAGATCTCGATTACAGCGTCTAGCTCTGTGGTTAGCAAATGCCATCTAGGTGACAGTGTCTACCTCTGTGGTCAGCGACTGAGATATCGTTTACAGTCTTTTGCTCAGTGTTTAGCGACTGAGATCTCGTTTACAGTGTCTAGCTCTGTTTTCAGCGACTGAGAAATCGTTTATAGTGTATAGCTCTGTATCTAGCAACTGAGATCTCGTTTAAAGTGTATAGCTCTGTGATTAGCGAATTAGATCTTGTTTACAGTGTCTAACTATGTGTTTAGCGAGTTAGATCTCGTTTACAGTGTTTAGCTCTGTGTTTAGCGACTGAGATCTCGTTTATAGTGTCTAGCTCTGTGTTTAGCGACTGAGATCTCGGTTTTAGTGTCTAGCTCAGCGTTTAGTGACCGAGATTTCGTTTACAGTGTCTAGTTCTGTGTTTAGCGATTGAAAACACGTTTACTGTTTCTAGCTCTGTGTTCAGCGAGTGAGATCCCATTTACAGTGTCTAGCTCTGTGTTTAGCGACTGAGATCTCGTTTACAGTGTCTAGCTCTGTGTTCGGCTACTGAGAACTCGTTTATAGTATTTAGCTCTTTATTTAGCGATTGAGATCTCGTTTACAGTGTTTAGCTCTGTGTTTATTATTATTGGAGAAAATAAACACAAAATTTGTGTGGGAAAAGCTTAGCGGCAATGAACTTGAAAACAAGCTGAGATCTCGTTTACAGTGTCTAGCTCTGTGTTTAGCGACTGAGATCTCGTTTACAGTGTCTAGCTCTGTGTTCGGCTACTGAGAACTCGTTTATAGTATTTAGCTCTTTATTTAGCGATTGAGATCTCGTTTACAGTGTTTAGCTCTGTGTTTATTATTATTGGAGAAAATAAACACAAAATTTGTGTGGGAAAAGTTAGCGGCAATGAACTTGAAAACAAGCTGAGATCTCGTTTACAGTGTTTAGCTCTGTGTGTAGCGACTGAGATCTCGTTTATAGTGTCTAGCTCTGTGTTTAGCGACTGAGATCTCGGTTTTAGTGTCTAGCTCAGCGTTTAGTGACCGAGATTTCGTTTACAGTGTCTAGTTCTGTGTTCAGCGATTGAAAACACGTTTACTGTGTCTAGCTCTGTGTTCAGCGAGTGAGATCCCATTTACAGTGTCTAGCTCTGTGTTTAGCGACTGAGATCTCGTTTACAGTGTCTAGCTCTGTGTTCGGCTACTGAGAACTCGTTTATAGTATTTAGCTCTTTATTTAGCGATTGAGATCTCGTTTACAGTGTTTAGCTCTGTGTTTATTATTATTGGAGAAAATAAACACAAAATTTGTGTGGGAAAAGCTTAGCGGCAATGAACTTGAAAAAAGCTGAGATCTCGTTTACAGTGTCTAGCTCTGTGTTTAGCGACTGAGATCTCGTTTACAGTGTCTAGCTCTGTGTTTAGCGACTGAGATCTCGTTTAAGGTGACCAGCTCTGTGTTTAGAGACTTAGATCTCGTTTACAGTGTCTACCTCTGTGGTCAGTGACTAAGATATCGTTTACAGTGTCTAGCTCAGTGTTTAGCGACTGAGATCTCATTTATAGTGTCTAGCTCTGTGTTTGGCGACTGAGATCTGGTTTACAGTGTCTAGCTCTGTGGTCAGCGACTGAGAAATCGTTTAGAGTGTATAGCTCTGTATTTAGCGACTGAGATCTCGTTTACAGTGTCTAGCTGTGTGGTTAGCGAAGTAGATCTTGTTTACAGTGTCTAGCTATGTGTTTAGCGAGATAGATCTTGTTTCCAGTGTTTGGCTCTGTGTTTAGGGATTGAGATCTCGTTTACAGTGTTTAGCTCTGTGTTCAGCGACTAAGAACACGTTTCCTGTGTCTAGCTCTGTGTTCAGCGACTGAGATCTCGTTTACAGTGTCTAGCTCTGTGTTCGGCTACTGAGATCTTGTTTATAGTATTTAATTCTGTATTTAGCGATTTAGATCTAGTTTATAGTGTTTAACTCTGTGTTTATTATTATTATTGAAGATAATAAACACAAAATTCGTGTGGGAAAAGCTTAGCGTCAATGAACTTTAAAACAAGCTGAGATCTCGTTTACAGTGTCTAGCTCTGTGTTTAGCGACTGAGATCTCGTTTACAGTGTCCAACTCTGTGTTCAGCGACTAAGAACTCGTTTATAGTGAGGAGCTTGGTATTTATCGACTGAGATCTCGTTTACAGTGTCTAGCTCTGTGGTTAGCGAATGAGATCTCGTTCACAGTGTCTAGCTCTGTGTTTAGCTAGTGAGATCTCGTTTACAGTATCTAGCTCAATGTTTAGCAACTGAGATCTTGTATACAGTGTCTAGCTCTGTGGTTACCGACTGAGATCTCGTTTACCGTGTCTAACTCTGTATTTAGTGACTTGGATCTTGTTTATAGTGTTTAGCTCTGTGTTCAGCGTTTGAGATCTCGTTTACAGTGTCTAGCTCTGTGTTTATAATTATTATTATTGGAGATAATAAACACAAAATTCTTGTGGTAAAAGCTTAGCGGCCATGAACTTGAAAACAAGTTTAGATCTCGTTTACGGTGTCTAACTCTCTCCTTAGCGACTGAGATCTCGTTTACAGTGTCTAGCTCTGTGTTTAGCTACTGAGATCTCATTTACAGTGTCCAACTCTGTGTTCAGCGACTGAGCACTCGTTTATAGTGAGGAGCTCGGAATTTAGCGACTGAGATCTCGTTTACAGCGTCTAGCTCTGTGGTTAGCGAATGAGATCTCGTTTACAGTGTTTAGCTAGTGAGATCTCGTTTACAGTGTCTAGCCCTGTGTTTAGCGACTGAGATCTCGTTTACAGTGTCTAGCTATGTGGTTAGCGACTGAGATCTCGTTTCCCGTGTCTAGCTCTGTATTTAGCTACTTGGATCTCGTTTATATTGTCTAGCTCTGTGTTTTGCGACTTAGATCTCGTTTATAGTGTCTAGCTCTGTATTTAGCGATTGAGATCTCGTTTACAGTGTCTAGCTCTGTGTTTATGATTATTATTATTATTATTATTATTATTATTGGAGATAATAAACACAAAATTCTTGTGGGAAAAGCTTAGCGGCCATGAACTTGAAGACAAGTTTAGATCTCGTTTACGGTGTCTAGCGCTGTGTTTAGTGACTGAGATCTCGTTTACAGTGTCTAGCTCTGTGTTTAGCGACTGAGATCTCGTTTACTTCTTGCCATTAATTGGGCATCTTTCCTCGGGGCTCTTATGAGAGATCAATGGCCTTTCCCTATAGTCCATCGTAGTCAAGGGTTCGAATCTCAGTGGTGGCTATTTTTTTTTCCCCTCTAACCGCTCAGTAGATTATGATAAGAAGCCTTTGATCCTACATCCTGTGCTGTATGACTCGTTACTCTTAGCATAAATGAGTGGGGCCGTGCCCCACTCATTTATATATATATATATAGATTGAGAGAGAGAGAGAGAGAGAGAGATAGCCATGACCAAAAGTTTTGCGACTGCTATATTTTTTAATTAGAAATTTAATAGAATTAATCCAGGGCGGTATTTTGATTTAGTATGTTTGTATCCCTATTTGAAAGTGAAATAATTTAGAGCCCTAGCACATTTTATTAATAAATGCAGTCGATTGATGCGCGCAGTTAATATTTACAAGGATGTCTCTCGTTCCTAGGACTGCATCAATTCCTTTTGGAATTCTGTGGGAACCAAATTTGTCGGGAATTCTTGACTCGTATTACTCGATTTTGTTTGATAATTACCTGCAACTGCAGGTAATATCACTTTGCCTGGGTCTGCCACAATTCCAGAAGCTCTAAACAAGCGGAAGGAACTTTTCTTAGAGAATATCACTTTGCCTGAGTCTGCCACAATACCCTGAAGCTCTAAACAAGTGGAAGGAACCTTCCTCAGATAACGTCACTTTGGCTGAGTCTGCCACAATTCCAGAAGATCTAAACAAGCGGAAGGACCTCCCTCAAAGAATATCATTTTGCCCGGGTCTGCCACAATTCCAGAAGCTCTAAACAAGTGGAAGGAACCTTCCTTAGAGAATGTCACTTTGGCCGAGTCTGCCACAATTTTAGAAGATCTAAACAATCGGATGGAACCTTTCTCAGAGAATATCACTTTGCCCTAGTCTGCCACATTCCATTGCTTAAATTTCCTATAAAATTGAAGCCAATCCCTAAGGATCTTCTTAGTGATATGTGGCTTCTTCGCAACTCTTCTTTACTTGATGCCTTTCCCCACTGTAAGCGCTGAATCCCTCACACTTTCCTCTTTCCAATGGTAAACAAGCTTGGCACGGGAACAATCCGATCCTTGAGCTGAGAAATTATCATGAAGTGATTTTAGCATTCATTTGAAACTCTTGAGCTTAATTAATGTTCTTAAAGACGGTGATCCTCGTTATAATACCCTTAACATCTATCTCCTTGGATTTCAGGCCAATTTGATGCAAAGAACCATTTTTTGAATTAAAAAAAATTCAAATATTTAAAAATTCAAAAAATATTACGAAATAGATTATAATTAAACATCATTCATTTAACAAATATATTGTTATCATTTTACCCTTTTGATCGAAAATCAAAGCCCCAGAGAATTAAAACTCATCTCCTAAAGGAACAGGACGAGACTACAATTTTGAATTCAGCGAAAGAAGGCTGTTTTTTCTTATTATTTTTTAATTGCTGACGTCTTAATAAACCTGCAATAATTTAAATATCAGAATAATTATTTCTATCACGTAAATTTTAAAAAATAAATGAAAAAATATATATATTAGTCTCAACTTTTTGTTGTAGTCTGCCCAAAGTGATCGCTCTACTATTCTTTCTATTCACAAACTGCCCTCACACACACATACAAACACACACACACACACACACACACACACACACACACACACACATATATATATATATATATATATATATATATATATATATATATATATATATATATATATATATATATATATATATATATATATATATATATATATATATATATATATATATTATATATATATGTTATATATATATATATATATATATATATATATATATATATATATATATATATATATATATATATATAACATATATATATAATATATAATATATATATATATGTGTGTGTGTGTGTGTGTGTGTGTGTGTGTGTGTGTATGTGTGTGTGAGGGCAGTTTGTGAATAGAAAGAATAGTAGAGGGATCCCTTTGGGCAGACTAGAACAAATTTCGTGGTGTAATAGAAGAAGATAAGGTTCGGAATCTTTTTTAGGGGTAATAGGGGCAGAGTTGAATGGTCGGCGGCTAGACACCGATGCTGTGGTGTTGTTGTGCGTTTAAGGTAGTGTTATTTGGTACAATTGTGGAGGCAAGAGGAGGGGGGTAGAAGGTGAGGCCCGTGTTTTGGGAATGCGGTATTCATGTTGCTGTTATCTAATGTGTGGAGAGCTGTTGGCTGTGGGTAGTCGAGTGCTGAGTGGTATATTAATGCCATCGCAGCGTATTGTCTGTGGTGTATATGGAGTCTCTTGCGAGTTTCCCCAACTGTTGCGTTGAGCAGGTGTGGGTGTATATATTGAGTTGTATTAGTTTGTTGTTTTCGTGTGGTGTGTACATAGGAGAGCCGCATGCACGTTTCAAAGCAAAGTTCAAATGTTCTGTCCTTTCTCTGCCATGTTTGACTCGCTAATACGAGTGTGACTGGTAAATATTTGGGATGTACTAGTATTTATATAGGTGTAGTTGTAATTTGCAGCTTGCAGGATACAACCTGTGATTTTGGCTCTCGTTTGTATGATGTTTTTGTGCGGGTGAAATGATTAATGCATGCCTGTGTCTTGCTCGGTGTGTATATATTGCGTGCAATGTTGACGGTGTCCATGATTGTACTTTAGTTGTTGTCTGTTTGAGTAGAGTTAGCGCTCTGGAGGTCGGGATTGTGTGGCGCGTTCGTGGTTCTCTCTCGTGACTTCCTCCCAGTTAGTGTAGTCCTAGAGGGAGAAAGTGTGGGTATTGGGATGGGTTAAAGGGATATGAGGAGGCATAGAAGGATGTGGTCGAATAGTAAGTGGAGACCTGGGGCAAAGTGGGCTTGGAAGCGTGTGGCGTGGTCATTGCGGAAGACTATGTCCAGGAACATAGTCCCTCCTTGATGCCCGAAGAATGCGGGGAAGGTCTGGTCGATATGCTCGCAGTAAAATCGCTGCAAGGCATCAGTCAGATAAATACTCGCATCATTAATAGTGTTCGTATGTAGTGTAGGATGGTGTGCATTTAGCTCCCCTCAAAGAAAAGTGCAAGATGGTAGTTTGATTTAACCCGGAGTGGGAAGTCTATGTGTAACTGTTGTCGCGTTAGGCTGTAATGGGTGGCCAGTAGAATAGAGCAAGTCTCTTTGTGTATCTTGAAGGTTAGGCTGTAATGGGTGGCCACTAGAATGAAACCAGTCTCCTTCTGTACCTTGAATTTTAGGTTGTAATGGGTGCCTTCAGAATAGAGCCAGTATCCTTGTGTACTTTTAAGGTTATGCTGTAATCGAAGGCCACTATAATAGAGCCAGTCTCCTTGTGTAGCGCTTAAGATTAGGCTGCAATGGGTGGCCAATAGAATAGAGTCAGTCTTCTTGTGTACCTTGAAGGTTAGGCTGCAATGGGTGGCTACTAGAATAGAGCTAGTCTCCTTGTGTACCTTGAAGGTTAGAAAGGAATCACCTTGCGTGTTTATGAGAGTCAAGGGGACTTAACTAGCATCGTGGATCCCAGTTAGGGCGCTTGTGGAATATGGTAGGTGTGTTAGCCTACAATGCAAAGTCTGTTGTTGAGAGGGTACAGGCTAGTGGACTTCAAATGTAAGCTGACAGGTGTTTGTGTTGAGTATCCAGTTGGAGATGGCATCTTTTGCGAGTAGGTGGAATCTGTGTGCCTCTTGTGTGGCTCGGAAAAATTAAACGTGTGCGTTTAATATGTTTGTAATGAGTGTGTCAAATATGATTGGAGTTTTTCAAAGTTGGTTGTGGTGTTAGTGTGAATCTTTTGTTGTCTATGTGTAGTGAACGTAAGGTGGTTTCCGTTACCATAACGTTTCCGGTGTGCGTATAAAGTGGAGTGGGTTTTAAAAAACTGTACGTTGTTAACCCCCCTCCCCCCGTTGTTGAGCGTCCGATTCCCAACACAGACGCCTCATCCAAAACTCTGATTATCATCAACATCCTCTTACCCAGAATCTTTTACCATCTTTGCTTCATCCTCAACACCTTTGGAGTTTAAAATCCAAAGAGTCATTGTTTATCAATAAAATAATCCCTACTTAAAATAATTACACCTCTTCAATTAAATTACTCAACGTATAAACCAATTAACCAATACTCACCAACAGACCAACCAAACAATCTTCGTAATTAGTATTCTAGCGTTAATCAGTTTCTATCAGAACTCAAACGAGTTTTAAAATTAATTGAGTATTTTCTACAAGTCAGTCCCTCTTTTCAATTCGTTGACATTTATGTTTTTGGTTTTTGTTTATAATAAATGAGTAATTTGTACAAGTCAGTCCCTCTTTTCAATTCGTTGACATTTATGTTTTTGGTTTTTGTTTATAATAAATGAGTAATTTGTACAAGTCAGTCCCTCTTTGTAATTCGTCCACATTTATGTTTTTAATTGGTTTTTTTTTATAATAATATGAGTGATATTTAAAAGTCAGTCCCTCTTTCTAATTCGTTCGCATTTATGTTTTTGCTTGTTTTCTTTATAATAAAGTGAGTAATTTTTACAAGTCAGTCCCTCTTTACAATTCGTTCACATTTATGTATTGGATTTTTTTGTTTATAATAAAATGAGTAATTTTTACAAGTCAGTCCCTCTTTGCAATACGTTCACATTTATGTTTTTTTTGTTTATAATAAAATGAGTAATTTTTACAAGTCAGTCCCTCTTTGCAATTCGTTCACATTTATGTTTTTAGTTTTTGTTTATAATAAAATGAGTAATTTTTACAAGTCAGTCCCTCTTTGCAATACGTTCACATTTATGTTTTTGGTTTTTGTTTATAATAAAATGAGTAACTTTTACAAGTCAGTCCCTCTTTGCAATTCGTTCACATTTATGATGTTTTTGGTTGTTTTCTTTATAATAAAATGAGTAATATTTACAAGTCAGTCCCTCTTTGCAATTCGTTCACATTTATGATGTTTTTGGTTGTTTTCTTTATAATAAAATGAGTAATATTTACAAGTCAGTCCCTCTTTGCAATTCGTTTACATTTATGTTTTTGTTTTTTGCTTATAATTAAATGTCTAATTTTATTCTTAAATCCCCTTCAGTTTTCCTCTTTAAATTTTTTTTTCAAACTTTGATACTCAAGTTAGTTTGTATTAAATTTTTTTTCGTTTTCCCCGTTTTGGCAAAATGCACTAAATATTGCTTAGTAATCTTTCGTAGTTTTTTATTAAATGTATTTTTAAAACTATTAGTGTAAATATTTTCCCAGTTCCCTTCCCTCGTTAGTCGCTGATAATGGTCTCAGTTGAGGTTCGAAACGTCCGGCCAATAAATGTTTAGAGCCATTTCCTGGGGTTTTATATTTCTGTTTCGAATCAGATTAATTACATATATATATTTATTTATTTATATATATATATATATATATATATATATATATATATATATATATATATATATATATATATATATATATATATATATATATATGTGTGTGTGTGTGTGTATGTGTGTGCGTGTGTGTGTGATTAGATATGTATTTACGAAACTATTTTGTTTAAGTAAATTTTAGTCTAGTTTTAATTTTGACATCCATCAAAGCATTCATTTCAGAATGAGCTCAATATCTTCTCACAAAATATCTCTGTAAAATTGAATATCAAATACGAAATTTCTGCCGAATTATAATTTCAAAATATAAAGCGTGAAAATTCAATAATCCAAACTTTTAAAAAAATATGATGATTACAAATCGGTTAATAGATGAGAAAATTAAGACAACTTAGAAATAATTATTTAAAAATAAAAGGTCTATTCACAATGATTGTCAATAGTCGACAGCATAATTCGGATAAACTTTGATTTTTTAATCTCTTTAGAGATAGCTATAATAATAAAATAAGACTTAAAATATCAATCAATATAGTATACTGACGGCAAGCACGGTGAAAGAAATGTTAATATTAAAAGAATCGAATCTCAAACAAATAAACAATTTATTGGCACCTATAGGGAGCCATAGAAGCTCAAACATGGTAGGACCTATTAAGAATAAGGCTAATTTGAGTGGGGCTCTCTCTAATATTTGTAAGCCATTTTAGCTATATTTTCCTTGTAAATATTTGTCGAAATTGCTCTTCATAATTTCTGTGTTTGGAGCGCTGTTGTGCTTGCGAGAGGTCTCTAAATGTTCTTAGAAAAGGGGAATAAACCAAATAATTAAGCTTCTTATTTAAGCTTTTGCCCTAGAAATATAAATTGTCCCGTACGAGTATATATCATGCCGTATATAAGCACTAATGACTTTTACTAATAATTAATCAAGTATGAAACAGCAGTTTAAAAAGAACTCCTATTTGAGCAAAAAAATAAAAACTATAAGAATTGAAGCAAAAATCCTCATAAAGTTCTTCCTAAAAGTTTCTTAAAGCTTCGATCAATCAAACTTAACCAAGAATTATTTTGATTTTGCTTCAATTTTAGTGGAGGTAATGTTGCTAAACTTTGTGTCTTCAGGCATTTATTTATAACAATCTGTCAAATAAATTTTAATTCAAATACTTCATTACATACTCGTTAGATTCTATCTTGCTAGACCATTTGGGTAAGAAGTGAAATTTTATAGTTTGGAAGAGAAAGCAAAAATTCAGATTAGGGTACCTTAATTACTTGTATTTAGCAAAAGATTTGAAAGGACTTTGATAAATGCTTAAGGGATGTGCTAAAACTAAATTCATCAAGAGAAAATTACACTTCACAGGTGTCAAGTGTTCATTAACAGAAAATAAATTCTGTCAAACTAGCAATTAAATGCAATTTCTTTTATCACAAATTATACATAGACATATGTTTGTTTGAGTGTGTGAGCAAATATCACATTCCTCACTAAATTATATAATGTATTTTTTTTATATAATTTTTAATGGGTAAATTTGGTTATTAATGGAATGCGATCTATCAAATCTCTTAATCTAAATGGGCTGATAATAAGAAATTCTTTAGTTCTGCCTCAGGATATTTAAACATTCAATTCAACCCCGCCGTCACTCAACTGAAACGATTCACTCTACTGCGAAGATAAATAAATCAATAGAAATTATATTTTTATAGTGAGATAGATGATTCTATTTGAGAATAAAAGGAACAACTTTATATATATATATATATATATATATATATATATATATATATATATATATATATAACTGAATCACGAAAATAAGGAACGTGAGGAATTTATGAATAACGTTACAACCACGAGGAAAATGAACCAACGGAGAACTGCGAGGCCTTTCGACTAATGGTCCTTTACTGCTCAGTATATATATATATATATATATATAATATATATATATACATATACATATACATATACATATACATATACATATACATATACATATATATATATATATATATATATATATATATATATATATATATATATATATATATATATATATATATATATATATGCCAAAGGTTACAGAGATCAGGAGAACAGAAATCATAAGAGAGAGGACCCTGAATAAAGCCACGAGAAAAAAAAACACGGTGCCTTGGCAAGGACTCGAACCTCAGACCTCTAGTTATTTAGTCCAGTGCCCTACCACTGAGCTAACTTGGACAAACCCATAGAGCGACATATTTCCACAAAGTAAACTCTTCCGTTTGCATCTCCAGAGATCGCGCCCAAATGAAACTGTTCGTGGGTTTGTATATATTGAAACTGAAAAGTGAACGCATCCATTTTTTTCTTTCGGCGTCTTCTTTCTGTATACCCTCCTGCATATATATATATATATATATATATATATATATATATATATATATATATATATATACTCATGAAAATCTTCCCTAAGTTTGCACTTGTACTTTCCGGTGTCGAGACCTAAATTAATTTTGGGGTTGTCCTCTTCTAATGAACAGCGACCTTTTGCCACCATATATCCTGAGGCTCATTATCATTAAGTGATACATGTGCCTACCTCGCGTTGTCAGTAGAGCGACGTAATAAACAGCCCTAGAAATCGAATCTAGTACAACTTTAATCACTTACTACCATCCAATCCTGAATCTTATCGTAGTAGATACAACTTTACACCGTTTTGTTTCAAGCTACTTTTATTGGTATGAAATCATGAAATCAGTACCTAAAACTACATTAGTAATATGTTCTAGTAATTTAGAACAAACATCCAATGGACTATCTAACTTCTCAAGCTTCCAAAAAATTCTCCTTGGACAATGAATCTACCAGATTTCATGATTCACTTACCACCTGTCAACATGACTTCTGTTCGCATAGAAACTACATCAGCATTATGTTCTAGTAATTTAGAACACGAAGGACCAATACGTCAAATGGACCATATAACTTCTCAATCCTCCCAAAAATTCTCCTTGAAAAAGAATCCTTCCGATTTCACGCTCCACTCGCTACTTGTGAACATGACTTCTGTTCGCATATAACTCGCCATGATAATGCCCTGAAGAGACAATAAAATACAAAGAAATACAACTCTAATATAAAATTAATCAATACATTAGTTTAGAACCGCGAGAAAAAAGTTAATAAATAATAGACAATTTTATATGAAATCAGAAATTGATATAAAATAAATTTCTCATTGAAAAATAATAAATTTTAATTTTATTCTATTTTAGCTCTCCTTATCTACCCTGTATCTACCTTTATCTTGTTGCCTCCTCTCGAAATCAATTTACCTTAAGAAAAAATACAAAAATAAAGTGATTGACAGCAAAATTTCCCTTTATTTAATGTTCCATTTTTCTACCACAATTCTTCCGCTGAGGTTCCCCTCTTCGTTGAGAAATGAGGACGGGGAGATGATTTTTAGCACAACTGTGCGTCCTCCTGATTCCTAATGCTACAAGGACTCTTCTTTATAGAATACTAAAGTTGCCTCCCTTGATCGCATTTTGATCTCTCTAACTTCACCACTTTATACGCAAAGCTCTGTAGCAGAGACCCCCTCGTTAGTTTTTCTTTATTTTATCAAATAATTAATATTATTACAGATTTTTATATACAGGATTAAATTGTGAATTGAAAGTTCTAGGGTCCCTCCATGGCAGAATATAATTGACCCTATTTTTAAAGACAAGATTCAATTCGGAATTGGATGTTCTAGAGACCATCTATGGCAAAATACAATTCACCCTATTTTTATAGAAAACATTTAATTCGGAATTGGTTGTCTAGAGTCCCTCCATTGGAAAATATAATTCACCCTATTTTTAAAGACAAGATTCAATTCGGAATTGGAAGTTCTAGAGTACCTTCATGGCAGAATATAATTGGCCCTATTTTTAAAGACAAGATTCAATTCGGAATTGGATGTTCTAGAGACCATCTATGGCAGAATATAATTCACCCTATTTTTATAGACAACAATCAATTCGGAATTGGACGTCTAGAGTCCCTCCATGGCTCAATATAATTCACCCTATTTTTATTTACAAGATTCAATTGCGATTTAGAAGTTCTTGAGTCGCTCCATGGCAGAATATAATTCGCCCTATTTTTAAAGACAAGATTCAATTCGGAATTGGATGCTCTAGAGTCCCTCCATGGCTGAATATAATTCACCCAATTTTTATTTACAAGATTAAATTGCGATTTATAAGTTCTAGAGTCGCTCCATGGCAGAATATAATTGGCCCTATTTTTAAAGACAAGATTCAATTCGGAATTAGATGCTCTAGAGTCCCTCCATGGCTGAATATAATTCACCCAATTTTTATTTACAAGATTAAATTGCGATTTAGAAGTTCTAGAGTCGCTCCATGGCAGAATATAATTGGCCCTATTTTTAAAGACAAGATTCAATTTGGAATTGGATGCTCTAGAGTCCCTCCATGGCTGAATATAATTCACCCTATTTTTATTTACAAGATTCAATTGCGAATTAGAAGTTCTAGAGTCGCTCCATGGCAGAATATAATTCGTTCTCTTCTTAAAGACAAGATTCAATCTGGAATTGAATGCTCTAGAGTCCCTCCATGGCTGAATATAATTCACCCTTTTTTTATTTACAAGATTCAATTGCGAATTAGAAGTTCTTGAGTCACTTCATGGCAGAATATAATTGGCCCTATTTTTAAAGACAAGATTCAATTCGGAATTGGATGCTCTAGAGTCCCTCCATGGCTGAATATAATTCACCCTATTTTTATTTACAAGATTCAATTGCGAATTAGAAGTTCTAGAGTCGCTCCATGGCAGAATATAATTGGCCCTATTTTTAAAGACAAGATTCAATTCGGAATTGGATGCTCTAGAGTCCCTCCATGGCAGAATATAATTCACCATATTTTTATATACAAGATTCAATTGGGAGTTGGATGTTCTAGATGCCCTCCGTGGGGAAATATAATTCACCCTATTTTTATTTATAAGATTCAATTGCGAATTAGAAGTTCTAGAGCGCTCCATGGCAGAATATAATTGGCCCTATTTTTAAAGACAAGATTCAATTCGGAATTGGATGCTCTAGAGTCCCTCCATGGCAGAATATAATTCACCATATTTTTATATACAAGATTCAATTGGGAGTTGGATGTTCTAGATGCCCTCCGTGGGGAAATAGAATTCACCCTATTTTTATTTACAAGATTCAATTGTGAATTGGAAGTTATAGAGGCCTCCCGTGGCGAAAAATAATTCACCCCATTTGCTGATTTGGGTCGCTCCTGTTCAGGTATTCTGTTAGCGAGATCAGTACACCTCTACATTCTGAGATGCTTTTCTAGTTTTGCCAAAATTTGCCATTGTTTCGTTTTAGTTTTCGCAAATTCTGCCATCTTTTTGCTTCTTTAGTTTTCCAAAATCTGCCCAACATTTTGCTTATTTAGTTTTGCGAAAATCTGTTATCATTTTGCTTTTTTTAATTGGTCAAAATCTGCCATCCTTTTGCTCTTTTTAGATTTATCAGAATCTGTCGTCGTTTTGATATTTTAGTTTCGCACCAATCTGCCATCGTTTAGTTCATTTACAAAAATTATAGGCCATATTTTTCTCAGTTATGACAAAATCTGCCATCGGTTTCTTTTTTTTTAATTTGGCCAAAATCTCCCATCGTTTTGTTTTTTTAGTTTTAGCAAAATCTGCTATCGTTTTTCTTATTTAATTATTACCAAATCGGCTATCTATTTTCTCATTTACTTATTCCACAATCAGTCATCGTTTTTTTTATTTAGTCTCACCCAAAACTGCCATAGTCTTGGCAAAATCTGCGATTATTTTGCTGCTTTAGTTTTACCAAAATCTGCTCTCGTTTTCTTTTATAAAATTCCAAAGCTAACTATCACGTGGGACCAAGACTGTTGCCAAATCCGGTTTGCGCCGTGAACTCATTGGACAACCCGATGCTTCGAATCAGGTTTTCCGGAATTCTGGTTCCTGCCCCTGAGACGGATCTTATTAAAATAAAATATTTATTTAATTATTCGTTTAGTTAAGTATTCATTTTATTATTTGTTTTTGATTAAGAGCAAATATGAAAAGTGTTTCATATTTGGTGTGAAAGCTCTAAGAAGGATGAGTTTAGGACTATCTGATCACATGCTTGCACTGTGTACGGTTAAAATGAGTGATACATGGACCTGAACTAACATTTGCAAAAAGGCGACGTAATAAACAACCAAAAAATCGAATCTAGTACATATTTAATCACTTACTAACCATCCGACCGTAAACGTTACCGTACGAACGAACTTAACCGATACAAGTTTTGTGAATTTGACATACACAGACCCCACATTCTAGGAAATCAGTTGAAATTTCATGATAATAAGAGGTAAAGTTTATTTAATTTAAAATTCTGCATTAGTTTTCTAATAAAAGTGGCCAGAGAGGAAGATTACCTAAATTAATGCAGAGAGGAATGGGTCCAAATAATTTGGAACTTTCTTCTGTCTTACATTGGAAGCAAGTCCATTTGCAGGTCAGTGGGGCTGGAGGGGAGGAGACAGACAGATGAAAAGAGGCTAATAACCAGAGAGAGGCAAGAACTAGTGGGAAAAGGTTTGGGATAATGTAAGCACTAGAGCAAACCTCATCAACTTTGGTTTCTGAGATCTTTAGAAACCATTGGTAAAGGGTGAGATTTTAACTTACTATAAAATGGGCTTCATAAATCCTATTTTCTCTTGGGGATACAAACCTGCCCTGGGTCATCTCCAAATAACTGGCGAGGCACAAGTGTTCATAGAAATTTAATATGGTATGTTTAATACCCATCCTGGGTCATATCCAGCATGTAGCTGATTACGTTATATTTTCCTGCAATAATAGCGCACTGCTCCAAGTACATAATGTTCTACGGTTCACTAATCCAATTAACTAATTCCATGAAAATAATTTTCTAACAGTGAAATCCATTGGAGTTTTTAAAGTACATTTGCGCATATTCTGTATTGGAAGGGGTTTATATGACATACGTGAACAAATTCTTACTTTCAAGCATGACGGATTGTTGACCAGATGGTAAAGTAGGTCAACAACAAATAGCAACGATTTTATGAATATCCTTTTTTTTATCCTCAACCCCATAGGAGTAAAACACAATGAAATGAACAAACCATCCTGAGCTACTTTTATCGGCCTTTTTTTTGAGGTCTTGATGTTTTGGGAATATTCGTTGATAATAAAATATTATTTAGAAGCTTCAGAAATAGCTGATCAACTCAAAATTACCACACCAAACAGCGTAAGATTTCTTCATAATTCTATTATTATCAGAGCAGACCAACTTTAGCTAATACTCACATATTCAAACGTAGCTTGTTTATTATTAAGTGGGCGGAAACCTAATCTTCGGAATTATAACGTCAGATATCAAAGAATTTTCAATAAAAGAGACAACACAACTTGAGGCAAAGAGCCAATAAAACTATGTAGTTTATCAACTATCCTAACTACGATTTGCCAAAACCACTCACAAATACTTTCAATTGAGGTAGAATTCTAGGCGAATGGTAGAGTAAACAGAAAGAGAGATGCCGACATTAAACAATGGTTATAAAATAAGATGAGTCCAGATCTCACGAGTTCAATTCTTTGGTCCAAAAGAGACTCAAAGAAGCCTTTCATTCCACTAATATGTGCATACCGTAGGTCAGGCGTGATTATAAGCACAAATTTTAATAATGTGCGCTAATTATTGCTATGGTGTAGACATGTGCAATTGAAAAAAATATATATTTTGTTAGATTATAATAATAAGACAGTACAAGCTATAGATTAGTTTGGTGAAGATGAAGCCAAAGTCAAACCTTTAGATGGGCAGCAGACATGCCAAATTTAATTTATAAAATCTTTATTTGACAACTAGAGCAACAGTTCAGAAACAAGAAAAATAACTCAAGAGACCATATAACGTTATTTCGGAATAAGAGGGAGAGAAAAAGAGCGGGAAACAGAAAAAAAGACAATTGTACGTTGTTTCAAAGTTCGATGACTTATTCCTCTCATAATTTTGTTATAAGGAGAGAAATAAATCGTCAAACAAATGAAGAAAGAGGCAGAGACATAAGGTTCATTCGCCGTTGGCTGTTCAAACATAAGAACCTTTCAGGTCATATGAACGCGACTGTCTCGCTGTATTGACACAAGTAAATGGGCAATTACATAGGAAAGACCAAAGGTAGCAAGTCAAGCAAGAAAATTATGTACATTTAAAACATACCATGTATTTCCTCCCCTAAACACATTTGGACACAAAAATTAAAAGTCACACACACAAAAAGATGCCTTAATTTGATTTGATATTGCAGGCTTAAGCGAAAGGAGAATATAGGAGAGAGAAGAAGGGGTAATAGAAATATAGCATTGTAGCGGGCCGAAAAATTTAGACTAACCTCAATTGATCCAACCCGCTCCCTACACTAATTCGGACGTGAGAAATCGAAGGAGAAAAAAACAGGTTGTATGTACAGTCCTTTAATAACAAAAAAATACAATATTTACAAAAAAATATAAGTAAATATGCAAAAAATATCTACAATAGAGAGGGGCGATTATATTGAAGATCTCCTTACTTTTCACCAAAAAAATACAAAAAGAAAATCTTATATCTATGAATACTGTGATAGAACGGGTTGAGGCCGCGTTAATTTTAACTACTATCACATGATATTTAAAACCATGATGCTTCCCACGTGCATCTTCGCTTTGAAGCTGGGCGCCTTATCGCAGCCACCTGAGTCAATGTTTAAACCAGGAGGTTTATCTTCCCCCCGTTCGCCCCATTGCGCACACCTCGCCAGTTTGAGTTAGGCTTATGGGCAGATAAGGCATTGTTCCCAGGCTCGGCTGTGCATTCCCTCGAAGCTCCCACTCCATTGTCCCCCACGCCAAGGGAGTGTCTCGACTATTTAGATGGAAACTTTACCACTAAGATCAGATTAGAGATCCAGATTTTTGTCACAAAACTTTAGCACGACCGTCTCTCACCTTGTGCGCCAAGGGACCTCGACCTCGAGATTCACCATCACTTGTCCAGAAGAAGGACAATATCCCTTGAGTGCCAAGGTTTGAGCCTTCGTGACGCCGAGTCCACAAGGCTTCCCCCTTGTTGTTCAGAAAGAGGACAACATTAGAACAGCCATTGTTCTTTTGAGCCCGTTGACAAGAAACAGTTCTCACTCCCCGCCCTGTTGTTCAGAAGAGAACAACGTAGAACAGCCATTGTTGGTTTGAGCCCGTTCGCCAAGAAACGGTTCTAACCCTTCCCATGTTGTTCAGAAAGAGAAGAACGTTAGAACAGCCATTGTTCGTTCGAGCCCGTTGACAAGAAACGGTTCTCAACCCCCCCCCTCCCCTTGTTGTTCAGAAGAGGACAACGTAGAACAGACATTGTTCTTTTGAGCCCGTTCGCCAAGAAACGGTTCTCACCCTTCCCCCTTGTTGTTCAGAAGAGAACGACATTAGAACAGCCATTGTTCTTGAGCCCGTAGACAAAAGACGGTACTCACCCCCCCCCTCCTCCCTGTTGTTCAGGAGAGAACAACGTAGAACAACCATTGTTCTTCAAGCCGTTCGTCGAGAAACGGTTCTCATTCCCAAGACGCCACGTCAGGATCATTTTATTCCCCCCCTTTGGCTAGAACTCGCCAGCGGACCGAAAATTCCTTCACGCCGCCTTCCTCTGCACAAAAAGTATAAATTACGTAAGCGGAACGTTACCTTTTAGTATTTAACCCTTTTGTCAATTCTATCCTGTGCTTTAAATGGTTTAGCGAACCCTCAACTCCCTTTAACTTTATATTTGTTTTACCTTTTTAAATCTTTTAATCCTCGGATTAGCTCGAGTCCCCACGACCCTTTCCATTCTCTGTTTATGTCAATATTTTCCGTTTTGTGTGTTGTTGATAGTTATTATTAATAAAACTCTATTTTATTAATGATAGCAATATTATTATCCTTGAGCTCAGTTCCACTTCTTAAGCATATCGAAGATACATAATATCAGCCAGCCAAACATCCACGCACTCTAAAGATAATTAAATAAGTTCCCTCAACGAATAGTTATATATGGTATATCGTCGAGAGTCCATTCTACGACATATATATATATATATATATATATATACTATTTAAATTTGGTATCAGGTCTGTAAGGTTTAACGCTATATCTTGCAAACACTGGTCTCAGTTGAGTAAAGCATAGTGTTATTCGTTATAATAATAGAGTATAGTAGTTCCCTCTTGTTTTAACGATTGCTATCCCCTTTTTTGGAAACTTAAGAAGCTGGAGAAGCTCAAGGAACTGTTATAATAATTTGTTTGTGTTTTTTTGTGATTTTAGTCAGTGGTTATTTAGATCGAGAAACCAGGTACGAATAGGTCAGTGCCCATATTTAGGTAGGTTAATTCTATAGAGGCATAATTCTTATTGCAAGGAATTTTAGTTGGTTGACTATTGCGCTCCAAGTGCAAAGATGACTCAGTTCAAAATCTTTAAAGCGCAAGGAGAGTCCTTGGGACTTTCCGGAAAAGAACTAATTGAGTGCGTTCGAGAGGAGCAAAGAAAAGAACGAGAAGAAAAAGGAAGAGAAAGAGAATGAGAAATCCAACGAGAAGAAAGAGAAAGAGAAATCCAACGAGAAGAAAGAGAAAGAGAAATCCATCGAGAAGAAAGAGAAAGAGAAATCCAACGAGAAGAAAGAGAAAGAGAGGAACAGGGAAGACAAGCTGAGCTTCACCATCAGATTGAATTAGCTCGTGTTAAAGCAGAGATACAGTCATCCTGTTTACGTTCTAAAGTCCTCCCCAATCTCCCACTACAGCTCCCCAATTTCAGGGATGGAGAGGATTTCGGAGCATTTCTAGCCCACTTCGAAAAGATCCTCGAAATCAATAACATGGATCTGGAGGCTGAAGGTGTAGTCAGATTACTTCCCTTGTTAAATTGTAAATTGCGCGAAATTTTTATATCTCTACCATCTGAGTGTACAATTAACTACAGCCCCTCAAAAGCTGAGTTATTGGCCGCTCATAATATCCCTCTCGATTTCTACCGCCAATAATTTCGAGGAGGTCGTATTAAACCCGGACCGACGTTCCGTCAATTCGGATACATTCTTTAGAGGAATTTTAAATTTTGGTTAGAATCCTCAAAGCTTGATCCGAACTACGAGTTCTTAACAGACTTCGTGTTGCGAGATCAATTTTTGGCGTCTCTCCCGACGGAGATCCGCGCGTTCGTCAAGGATCATCGGTGCCAGACCTTTAAAGAATGTACCGAAGAAGCGGATGTCTATGCCGCAAGCCATAATTTATACCCAAAGGCGAATCGAACTTCTCACTAATCCCCCTACAAGGAAAGAAGGAAGGACTCGCGCCCCTTCACAGGAAAGTCGACGAAGTTTCCGAGCCCCGTAAAACGCCAAAACTTCTTTCCCCAAAACCAACAACGGGACTCTAAACCTCCCGTTAAGATTTCTCCTCCATCTTTCTTCTCGAAGCGACCAATCATATGCATCACTTGTGGTGTAGAAAACCACATGAGCTGGAATTGCCCCCAAAATTCTAGGCTTAAAAGTGGACCAGTCCACCAAGTTCACCAGATTAATGCCACCCCGGCTCCCCCGGTGGTGCAGACCCAAGAAGAAACTTCTCCCCCTCCGTCAGGCCACCAGGTAAATTTTATTTTTGATAAAAGTTCATCGGGAACTTTGAAATTTGAGGAGGGCAGCGTGAACGGCTGCCGAGTATCGACTCTGGTCAGGGACACAGGATGTACGTGTTTCATCGTGTCCGACAAACTCCTCCCCCCAGTGGACCCTAACCACGAAAAATTTGCGGTGGTACATGACTACCTTGGGCGGGCGAACCAATTCCCCGTCGTTAGATGTTAACTGCAGTGTCAATATTATGATGGCTGGGCTGAAGTCATTTCAGCACCCATACAATTCTGTTTCGTACTTATAGTACAGAGCCCCCAAGTAAGTTATGACCCTGTGTCTCAGGCCGCCCTTCCTCGAGGCCGAGCTAAGAAAGAAGCCCAGGAGCCCGTCCCCATCAGAACTCCGATACCGTCCGATTTCTCGGAGACCCTTAACCAAGACTTTAGGACGGCACAAAAGGAGTGTGAATTCCTAACACCCTTAGGCGATAAGGCCCAAGACAAGGACACGGAGACTGTCCGTGGACCCCAAGAAAAAAAGTACCCCCAACGCGCCCATGGAGATACCTTCGTAGAACTTGCCGAAACATCGGCGCTTGAAGAGGATTACCCCGCGGAGTCCCTTAATGTAATCCAGACAGTGTGCATCCAAACTGATGCCGATTACCCTTCTCCTTCCCTACCAGGCGAGTCTTTGGAACCCTCTGACCTGGATATTGACGCGCAGCTGACACCACATCAAAAGAGTCAGGTACAAGAACTAATTGGATGGAGTCACCATTTAACAAACCTATTAGCTCTTTTAGAGCGACTGCGCGAAAATGGCCCCACCATTGGCCCCAGCAAATGCCATTTTGCCCACGAAACCATAAATTACTTGAGTTTCAAAATAAGACAAAGCAAGTTACGTCCTCAAGAGAACAAGATTAAGGCAATCGCCGACATGCCCCTCCCGATTACAAAGAAGCAATTAAGATCGTTCCTAGGATCAGCTTCTCACTATCAGCGATTTGTTCCGAATTTCGCTGCAATTTCGGCCCCCCTCAGCCCCCTTGAAAAAAAAAAATTCCCGATCGTTTACGTTGGAATGATGTCGCTATTTCCCATTTTAATTAGCTCAAGAGTAAGCTCATTTCTGCCCCCATTTTAAAGTTGCTCAACCCGGAAAAATACTTTGGGATTAAGACCGACGCGTCCAACGAGTGCATTGGAGGTGTACTCCTTCAATACGAGGATGACGGAACGAGTCATCCAGTTGCATATGCTATTCATCAATTATCCCCCCCCCGAAAAGAGATATGCCACTATAGAGAAGGAAGCTCTATCAATTATCTGGGTTATAGACAAATTCAAAATGTACTTGATAGGAAAAGAATTTTAGATAGGAACCGACCACCGTGCGTTAGCCTATATTAGGAATGTGCGACACTCCAACGGCCGAATCATGCGCTGGAGTTTACTCTTGCAAGAGTATCAATTTAAAATAAATTATATACATAAAAGGTTCCGATAACCAGGTCGCTGACGCACTCAGTAGGAATGCGTTACCGAATAGCGTAGAGTAATTGTATTCATAGGATTAGTATCTCCATGTAGGAATATACCGTCTTGTACGACTTAAATTAGATTCTCTTGTAATATAATTAGTTAATGTATATGTCTGAATTGTGTAACGCTCAATGTCTATTTTTTTTTGTATGTATATATATATTTGGACCCATTAATTTACGTATAAATTATTTTGTCCCGTATGTACTAATTTTATATCATTTCATTGTTCCATGCCCCTTTTTTTATTAAGTTGTATTAAAGGTTATTTTCCCCTGTAATCAAAAGATCAAAATAATCATATGTATTGAGGTAATTCTAGTTAGGTGTAGGAAGGTACGGTTGGTACAAGAAAACGAGTTCCCCACAACGGAGCTTTATCGTTGTCCCTTCTCTCTTTTTTTTCGAAGTGACAACTTCCCCCAGAATGGAGGGGTGTGATAGAACGGGTTGAGGCCGCGTTAATTGCAACTACTATCACATGTTATTTAAAACCACGATGCTCCCCACGTGCATCTTCGCTTTGAAGCTGGGCGCCTTATCGCAGTCACCTGAGTCAATGTTTAAACAAGGAGGTTTATCTTTCCCCCGTTCACCCCATTGCGCACACCTCGCCAGATTGAATTAGGCTTATGGGCAGATAAGGCATTTTTTCCAGGCTCGGCTGTGCATTCCCTCGAAGCTCCCACTCCATTGTCCCCCACGCCAAGGGAGTGTCTCGACTATTTAGATGGAAACTTTACCACTAAGATCAGATTGGAGATCCAGATTTTCATCGCAAAACTTTAGCACGACCGTCTCTCACCTTGTGCGCCAAGGGACCTCGACCTCGAGATTCACCATCACTTGTCCAGAAGAAGGACAATATCCCTTGAGTGCCAAGGTTTGAGCCTTCGTGACGCCGAGTCCACAAGGCTTCCCCCTTGTTGTTCAGAAAGAGAACAACATTAGAACAGCCATTGTTCTTTTGAGCCCGTTGACAAGAAACGGTTCTCACTCCCCGCCCTGTTGTTCAGAAGAGAACAACGTAGAACAGCCATTGTTGGTTTGAGCCCGTTTGCCAAGAAATGGTTCTCACCCTTCCCCTGTTGTTCAGAAAGAAAACAACGTTAGAACAGCCATTGTTCGTTCGAGCCCGTTGACAAGAAACGGTTCTCAACCCCCCTCCCTCCTCCCCTTGTTGTTCAGAAGAGAACAACGTAGAGCAGCCATTGTTCTTTTGAGCCCGTTCGCCAAGAAACGGTTCTCACCCTTTTCCCTTGTTGCTTAGAAGAGAACAACATTAGAACAGCCATTGTTCTTGAGCCCGTAGACAAAAGACGGTTCTCAGCCCCCCCTTCCTGTTGTTCAGAAGAGAACAACGTAGAACAGCCATTGTTCTTCAAGCCGTTCGTCGAGAAACGGTTCTCATTCCCAAGACGCCAAGTCAGGATTATTTTATTCCCCCCCTTCGGGTGGAACTCGCCAGCGGACCGAAAATTCCTTCACGCCGCCTTCCTCTGCACAACAAGTATAAATTACATGAGCCGAACGTTACCTTTAAGTATTTAACCCTTTTGTCAATTCTATCCTGTGCTTTAAATGGTTTAGCGAACCATCCCATCTCTTTAACTTTATATTTGTTTTACCTTTTTAAATCTTTTAATCCTCGGATCAGCTCGAGTCCCCACGACCCTTTCCATTCTCTGTTTATGTCAATATTTTCCGTTTTGTGTGTTGTTGATAGTTATTATTAATAAAACTCTATTTTATTAATGATAGCAATATTATTATCCTTGAGCTCAGTTCCACTTCTTAAGCATATCGAAGATACATAATATCGGCCAGCCAGACATCTACGCACTCTAAAGATAATTAAATAAGTTCCCTCAACGAATAGTTATATATGGTATATCGTCGAGAGTCCATTCTACGACAAATACTATTAATCGATCCTAAGAAACATAAAAAATCAAACAACCAAAAAATCCTGACTACAACAGTCAATATATAAATATCAAACAAGGCCTCACTTGGTACAAAGAGGATGGGGGGGATGTCCAGCCACCTGCCACTCGAGCGAGCAAAATGCCTAGGACTTACAAGTGTGGCGCCTCTGCGCTTGATGGAAGATAAATAACCTTATCACGCTTGCGTGGCTATTATAAGCCCTCCTTTATTAATCTATACTATTGTCCTTTATTTATTAACAATAATATATAGCTTTCCAGAATATAACGCTTTGTTTGTAATATAAGGATATATGAAACTAAGTCCTATCTTTCCAGAATATGGCGCCTGGAAAGAAAGAAAAAAACATGGTAATCATTTTTATACATAAAATAGACAAAAAACAAAACAAACCCATTCCCGTTCACACACACATTCTTACAGAGAGAGGGAGAGGGTACTGAGAAAAGGGGTGGGAGAATGGCCCTTTTACACACACTACATTCGCTCCACCACACCCCTCCTTCCTTAAGCCATTCGACCAGTCACTCACAAAACCCCTTCAATCACTCTTCACGGTACTACTTGTGCTCAATCGCATCCTTCTGCACCCATTCACACTCTTCTACTGGTCCCTGGCTACGCGTAGCAATTAGTCGGGGTTGTTCGTCAGTCGTCCTGTCAGTCTCATCGTCACTATTGATCATCTCATCAACCATACTTTTAGCCCTTATTACCAGTTCTTTCATCTCACGACAGAATTCTTTCATACTCTTCTGTTCAGAACCCTCACTTTTTATACCCCCATTCATCAGCTCCTCACTCACAGCTCTCATCCAACTCAAGGTACATTCTTGCAAAACAGACAGGTCACTCACATCCCCTGTATTCTCAACAGGCATAAAAGAAACCCCTTCGACTGGTTCCCACCAGAAACCTGAAAAATCAGCCACTTTATCATTCACTACATCAAACTCATCCCTACTATTACCATTCGTTAAACCTGAAAAATCAGCCACGCTAGGTTCGTTCTGCCCAAATACACTATCATTCATACTGTTCCCAAAACCAGAAAAATCAGGCACAGGCAGCTCACTCACTCGTCTACTTATACCAGCTAAATCACTCACCTGTTTACGCAAAAACTCACTCTCCCTTTCAAGATCCCCCATACCAGAAACACTCTGCTCAGACTTACTTTCATTCGTACTTGCATTCTTCCTTTCACTCTTCTTTGTACGCTTTCTACTTCTTGAGACCAAGACAAGCTCTTTCCCAAACAGATCCATACTACCATATTCCTTCTCATTATCATGCACTTTACCCTTATCTTTGCACAATTCATACACCGGATGGCTTACCAGATAGTCAGGAGGTTCTCTCCATCCCCTTAACTGACTCTGATGAGCCCGCACTCTCTCAGTCATACCGTCATTCAAACTCTCGAAAACATACGTCACCCCATTTTCCCAAACTATCACAACTCTATAAGGTCCATCAAACTTCTCACTCATCTTTGACACATTCAATCTACCCTTCACTTCTTTCACCTTCAATACTTTTGCACCTAATTCAAATGAACGGAACTTTTCATGTGCCTCACGCCATACACTCTGCTTACCCTCACTCAAACGAAACCTATCTTTCACTCGCCTTTCAAAATTCATCACAAACTAACATGGGGACATTCCAGTTGCACTATGCACAGTTGAATTATACGCCCACAACACTCTCCCCAGACATACATCCCAGTCATTCACTGTCGTACTCATCATTCTCAACATCTCACACAAGGTTCTTATAGTACGTTTAGCCAATCCATTTGAAGACGGTACATACGGATTTGTTCTCACATGCTCCACACCATTCTCTCTCAACATTTGCTTAAACACTACCCCTACAAATTCAGGCCCATTATCACTCAGACATCTTCTAGGCTTCCATACACACATAGGAAAAAACAACTGCTCAACCACACACGCAACAGTCACACTCCTTATATCTCTCACAGGCGCTGCATACACAAACTTACTTTTATGATCAACCATAACAGCCATACCAACATTCCCAGCCCTCGTACGCGGCAAAGACACACAATCAATCACTACCAATTCAAACGGTTCTTCCGCATCAACTTTCAACATCGGTGGTTTCACTTGCACACCTTGTACCTTTCGCTTCTGACACCTTTCCCACGTAGTTGCAACATCATTCAGAACAGTTCTCAGAAACGGGTGGAACACACGCTCCTTCATACACTCCCACAGCTTAAACTTACCCATATGCCCATAATTATCATGCACAGCCTTCACCAGACCAATCATACCAACCAAGGACATCACAGGTACATACATATCATCACCACCCTTCACATACCTCACAAAATATACAACATCCATACAAACAACAAAATCCTTAGCATACCTTTTAAAATCACTTAAACACTCTGGCCATTCATTCAAATCAACACGCGTCATTACACACCTCTTCAACTCACTAACAAAAGGACACCTCTCTTGTATCTCTAGAATATCATCATCACTTAAAATCTCATTCTCAACATCCATGACCAACTCAATGAAGCCACAAAATTTGACAACATTCTTCGCACACTCATTCAACTTCATCACCTCACATTCACCTTTCATAAGACAATCCTTATTAGCATTTAAAGACAAATCATTCAATCTCATAAAGTCTACACCAAGCAAGAAACAACACGGCATTTGCTCATCTTTCAGAATCACAAAGTCATGCTTCACATTCACACCATTACCCAAACTCACTTTCAGACTAACCTGTTCCCATGCCACTATCATGCCATTCCCTAATCCACTTATCCGTAACTTCACAGGTTTATGCTCGCAACATTTAAACTCATCATACTTACTCAGAATCCTCTCATTCACTAAAGACACCTGCGCTCCAGTATCAATCAAACCACAGAACAACCTTTCACCAACTTTCACTCTCGCTTCCATCATATCAGGTCCACTATGTTCGCAATACACAGAAGGAACAAGCACACCAACATCAGCACTGATATCCACATTATCATTAACTCCCATATCATCACTCACCACACGCTCATCTTCATCCAGACAATCATTCTTCTCTCTTATATATCAACACTTTTCAATCACCCAATTGTATTGCACACCGCTCAAACATTGCAGATGTACCACATTAGGATTCAAACCCTTCATCTTCTCATCCTTGTACACAACCGGCCTCTCACCACCAAAGTGCACATAAACAATCACTCCATATAACGACTCACTACAATCAACACTTCCTGAAATGGCAGGACCCCTGGCATACACATCTCTCTCAATTCTTTCATGAAGTTCCGCACCTTTGCCATACCAATGCTTTCAGGCTTTCTACACACTTCATTCATTACCTCCTTCCTTAAATCATCCACACTATCTGGCACTCTCACGTCTACTCCATCACTCTTCAAATCTTGCAAACCATTCCATACACTCTCAAACAAGGAATCACCACCACCCGTACTCTCTTTTCCATTCATAATCTCTTTCAGCAAATTCTCAGGATCACTCACTCCACACACATTTTCATCATTCGTACCAGGATACCTTGACATCAAATTAGCCACTCCATTCCGTTCACCAGGCACATATTCAATCACATAGTCGAAGTCACTCAAATCTTCCAAAGTCCTTGCAATCCTACTATCAGCCCACTTCATACGCTACAGATACACAAGAGGTTGATGATCTGTTCTGATCACAAACCTCACACCATACAAAAACAGACGCAACACTTTCAAACAATACCTTATCGCAGCCAACTCTCGCTCCACAGTCGAATACTTTCGTTCTGCAACATTCATAGCCTTGGATACATACCCAATTATTCACCTGACATTCTCTCCATTCAAACGCTCCTCTTGCATCAGAAAACCTCCCATACAATACCCACTCGCATCTATATACAATTCAAGCATTTTAGCATTTACACTATAATCTGGGTAGGTAAGCGAATTCAACATCTTCAGCCGCTGCCTCTTTCAGTCTCTCATACGCCTCATTCATCTTATCATTCCACTTGACAACCGTACTACCTTTCTTACCCATCCACTCAGTCAGAGGCTTACTCACACCAGAACAATCACGTATAAGCTTTCGCTGGAACTCAATCAAACCCAAAAACGACTTCAATTGCTTCACAGTCACCGGTTTAGGAAACATTCGCACCTTCTCAACATACTTCGGTGATTTTCGCAACCCATTCTCACTCACCATATGCCCAAGGAATTCCACTTCTTTCGCAAACCATTCACACTTCGCCACTTTCACCTTCACACCAACACTCTCCAACGTTCTCAACACATCATTCACCAATCTCATATGCTCCTCAAAAGTCTCAGTCATAATCAAAATATCATCTATAAACACAATCACATTCTTACTCGCAAACTTACTCAACACAACATCCATTGCCCACTGGAAGGCTCCGGGAGCATTAGCTAACCAAAAGCTGAGGTTCCGGAACTGGTAATGTCTCTTTGAGGAAGATAAGGCAGTTACCGGTCGGCTCTTCTCAGCAATGGGCATCTGGTAATACCCCCGTACCAGATCCAGCTTCGTAAACCACTCCATCCCATGCATACTATACACACACTCAGATACCACACACATCGGAAACCTTTCTTTCACAGTTTTCATTCACCTTTCTATGATCCACACACAGACGCAATCTTCCATCCGGCTTACGTACAGGTACAATTGGACTATTCCATGCACTCTCGCTCTCTTCAATCACCCCCAATTGCTCCAATTCTAAGCACTACTCCTCAATCTCATCAGCAACCGGACGTGGGAAATGCCTTGGCCGCTGATAGATTGGGAAGTCCTCCTTCAGGACAATCTTGAATTCCGGGAGCTTTGCAACCCCGAAATCCAGATCACCCTTACTGAGGGCTCCCTTTCGTTCAAATATCATTCGATACACATCCTCCCTTTTATACTCAGTTAAACATCCATCCAATTCCACCATGCTCTTTACATCATTATACGTCCATTCACACGTCTTTTTACCTGCAGCATTCACCCTGACATCCGTACTATCATCCATACCTACCTCATTGAAAGTGGAGAGGTGGCCCAGTACATCTCCGACTTGAATTACCCTCACCTGCCCTTTCACACTGGGGTCCACCTGCACACATACAAAAGGATCATTCATTCTCATCAAGCTATCAAACACACCATCAACACGCCTTACCTTATAACACGCATCCTTTCCATCCAATATCACAGTGTTCTCACCCACATTCAAACTAACATCCTTACTCCAACTCACTCTAACAGACACCCTTTCACCCTTCACAAGCCTTACATTCTCCATAGCAGTCACCTCAATACCAGTAAATACACTCCTCAAAACGCTACCATCTTTCCCTACATACAACTTATACACCCCATTTTTACCAATCTTTCTCTCAATCTGATCACTCGCAGGATGCACAACCATACGATTCATTTTCATAAATTCATACCCCAAAATCACACCATACTCACTACTCACCTTATCAATCACAGAAAATTCACATTCATTCATCATCATACCATGCATTCGAACAGCTGACCTCATCATTCCAATCACAGGCACTCTCCTATTACCAATGCCTACCAAACTACCCTTGCACTCGGGCAGGAGGGCTTTCTCGCTAACCATGTTATACACATCTTTATACACTAAGCTCGCCTTGCATCCAGAATCTATTAAAGCCAAACACTCAATTCCATTCAATTCGACCTTCACAGTCAGACACTCATACTTCCTACCAGACAGCACTTTTAGACTAGACAGACTTCCTAACACATTTCTCACACTCATGCACTCAGAGGATACTTCAGCAGGTACCCTCTTACCATTCAGTTTCTCGCTTCAGACTTCCCATTCACACCTTGCGCTCTCAGTCTAATCCAAGACTTTTCACTCGAATGTCCTTCCATCGCACAATAGCTACATACATTCCTCTGGTCACGACACATCCTCGCATAATGACCAGCCTTTCCACAATTACCACAAGCATACTTCACACTTCCCCCAGCAGTTGCTCCACCATTCAACCTCGGACAATCTTTCTTCAAATGGCCTATTTCTTTGCACTCGAAGCACTCTTTGACACTTTCCTGGCAATCCTTTATCATATGCCCTTTCTTACCACACCCAAAACATGCACCAGATGTCCACCTACATTCTGCCAACATATGACCCTTCCTTCCACACCGACGACATTCCACAATCTTTCTCCCACCATTCGGTCTCTCGTTTGCTGGGACATACCTCGGTTTCTCTCTCATATATCCGTTCCCACGCTTGAAATTCATCTGCCCCCTTCCGTTCAACCACCCTCCATTTACCCATTCATTCTGCCGGCACAGGAAGTTCGACATCACTCCAGCTGGTGCAGCTTTCAGGGCATCCCTGTAGCTGACAAACTGCTGGGGTGGATGAAAGCTCTTGGGCTTCTTACCGCCAACATTCACACTGTACCATTTATCCTCTTCTAGATCGCTTTCACCATCAAATCTTCCATCTTCCAACAGCTCCAACACATCCTCCCACATCAACCGTTCACCTGTCAGTCTCATTCTCTCCTTTCTCTTTCCACTCAGCCATTCACTCACCTTTCGCGGGATCGTGTCCAAAAACTTCCTCATCTGTGGTTTACATTTATTTACATCATCATCTCCATACCTCTTTCTTGCCATACTCTCAAGCTTATGTGCATACATGTTCACACTTTCACTTTTCCCCATTCGAGCCTTCTCAAATTCATTTACCCTTTAATACTTCACACTCTCTTTCATTCGTTTCAACTGCCCAATCAATCTCTCCTTCAGCACATCGTACCTTGGTTCCCCCACACTTGTAATCACGCAGAAAAACTCCAATACTTTTCCCTCCAAACATTCCCCCAAAACATTCATCCAGTATCCCTTATTCTCCGGGTACTTGAGCTTACAATATCGCTCAAATTTCCTGAAAAATTCTTCAACACTTTTCCCACCATGTAACCTAAATCTATCTATCTTTGGCACTTCCCTTATCAAAATACCCTTTCCCAAATTCACTTAGCTCTCACTTGAGCTGCCTTCACTCTCACTCATATCAATCATACCATTACTCTCTCCTTCATCCGAGTACAATGAGTCCACACTCTTGCCTTTTACCTTCCTATCCTTCCCCTTTGCATCACTCTTCCTTCTGCTCTTGCGTTCAACTCTCTTCTATTCTCCGTCCTTCCTATCACCATATCCTCTCTAGACTCGCACACACTCCCATTGATCCCATTAGTCTTATCCCCTTCAGTCGGAGCAGAGGTCAGGGTTGTAGGTCCTGAGGCTGATCCAGCCCCTGTCATCATGTTATATAGGTCCTGCATCCGTCGGTCCGTCTGATCCTGTCGGTCTCCCATTTCCTTCTTCATCCTATCAGTCTGTTCATTCATCCCTTTTATTTTATTCTCCATTCCCTCCATCATTCCCCACAACATTTCACACTCCTCTTCTTTCTTCCTCAACTCCAGTCTCAACCGCACTACTTCTTCACTCAAAGTTTCCGCTACAGCCATTGTTCCCAAGTTAGTAAAAAGATAGGATGAGGGAAAAATCAATCAAACTACTTGTCACGCTAATTGGGTATGGACTGCAATCCAATCCCGTCACGCTCCAGGTTTCGAAGTCTTACGTCCCTATTCGGGCGCCAAATGTAGCGGGCCGAAAAATTTAGACTAACCCCAATCGATCCAACCCGCTCCCTACACTAATCCGCACTGAGAAATCGAAGGAGAATGAAACGGATTGTATGTACAGTCCTTTACTAACAAAAAAATATCGGCAAACATGCACAAAATATCTACAATTTAGAGGGGCGATTATATTTGAGATCTTCCATGCCTGACGAACCTTGTGGAATTCTTCCACTTCGTGTTCAGTGAGCACGATCGGGACAAGGCGGTGGATGTGGTTTACTTAGAAGGTACCACACCGCCGCCTTCTCCGGAAAGTGCGAGCGCTGGGCATAGACGGAAAAGTAGCCGGCTGGATCGAGAACTGGCTAAGTGGCAGACGGCAACGGGTGGTGGTGAATGGACAGGCTTCTGAGTGGGTGCCCGTTACTAGCGGAGTGCCTCAAGGTTCTGTCCTGGGACCACTACTATTCATCATCTACGTCAACGACATGGACGGTGACATGGTTGCCAAGATTTCCAAATTTGCCGACGATACCAAGCTTGGTATGAACGTTGCAAAGGATGGAAATACTGCCCGCCTGCAGGAAGACCTTGGGAAGATTGGGGAGTGGTCGGACACGTGGCAAATGCCGTTCAACGTGAACAAGTGCAAAGTAATGCATATCGGCCACAGAAATCCCCAATCTCATTATATCCTTAAGGGCACTGCTCTCGAATCGAGTGACACTGAGAAGGACTTGGGTGTTACTGTCACTAGCGACCTCAAGTTCTCGAAACAGTGCATTGAGGCAGAGAAGAAAGCCCAAAGGATGTTAGGCTACATAAAGCGCCAGTTTGGATACCGTAACAGGGAGATAGTACTTTGTCTGTACAACTCCCTAGTTCGGCCGCACCTGGAGTATGCCGTACAATTTTGGAGTCCTTCGTTTCGAAAGGACATCGCAAGGTTGGAACGCGTACAAGCCAGGGCAACCAAACTGATTCCCTCTATCCGACATAAAAGTTATGAGGATAGACTAAGGGAATTAGATCTGTTCTCGTTGGAAACCCGTAGACTGCGTGGTCAGCTCATCGAAGTTTTCAAAATACTTCGAGGGTTCGACAATGTTGACTACCGGGATATTTTCACACTGAGTGAGAACAGAACGCGCAATCACGGCTTCAAACTTGAACTGAAGCGTTACAACCGCAATTGTGTGGAAACTTTTTCACCTACAGTATCTGCGGTAAGTGGAACGCACTTCCAGTGGAAGTTGTCAACAGTGAATCTGTTGACCAGTTCAAGTCAAGACTAGACAAAGTCTTGAAAAGTGGCCGTTTAGGGACGCAAAACAATTGAGCAGCCATGTGCCCGCTCGATTGCTAGTCCCAAGGTACCCTCTTTGAATGGACCGTAAGGTCTCCTAGGGTACCTTCTCTCCTTGTAACACTCCTTGTAACACTTTTTACCAAAAATAATACAAAAAGAAAATCCTATATATATGAATACTATTAATCGATCCTAAGAAACATAAAAAATCAAGCAACCCAAAAAATCCTGACTACAACAGTAAATATATAAATAACAAACAAGGCCTCACTTGGTACAAAGAGGATGGGGGGGATGTCCAGCCACCTGCCACTCGAGCGAGCAAAATGCCTAGGACTTACAAGTGTGGCGCCTCTGCGCTTGATGGAAGATAAATAACCTTATCACGCTTGCGTGGCTATTATAAGCCCTCCTTCATTAAGCTATACTATTGGCCTTTATTTATTAACAATAATATATAGCTTTCCAGAATATAACGCTTTGTTTGTAATATAAGGATATATGAAACTAAGTCCTATCTTTCCAGAATATGGCGCCTGGAAAGAAAGAAAAAAAACATGGTAATCATTTTTATACATAAAATAAACAAAAAACAAAACAAACTCATTCCCATTCACACACACATTCTTACAGAGGGAGGGAGAGGGTACTGAGAAAAGGGGAAGGAGAATGGCCCTTTTACACACACTCACATTCGCTCCACCACAGCATGAGAGGGGTTTGTTTTTTTGTTGTTGTTTTTTTGTTTTGTCTTTGAATGGGTGGGGGAAATGTGAGTACGTATGATGAGTGATGAATATATTCCAGGAGACTTCCTGTTCTTTCTTAAGTTATTTTGATTATTCTGTCCTTAATATTTTTGAAAGGTTCTGGTAAGTTGGACCTTTTACAGGTATGTAGGTTCCATTTCATAAATTTACATAAATGTATACGAATATATATATATATATATATATATATATATATATATATATATATATATATATATAATTGGGCATCTATATGTTGCTTCTAATTCATGTTTTCTTTCTTTTCTATTATGGCTTTTCTTTTAGGGCAATTGATGGCCATGGTCCTGTGCGGGCCCTGGCAGTTTATGCATTTTTTTAATTGTTGTATGCATTCACGAAAGATGTGGCCGGTATTGCTGCATTCAGAGCAGATTTTAAGATCTCTTCGAGGACAGTTTTTTGTCACATGATCCTCGATTGCATAACATTGAAAGCAGGTTTGCACATTTTTGAATTCTCAACTTCGATATTTTAGGATGGAATTCCCATGCCGAACAGCAATACTCCGTTGGTTGTGGCTCTGTTGGCTATCTAAGATGAGGTGCACACTACTTTGAAGACGTGTGTGTGGTGGCCGAATTCGATGAGCTCTGAGATTTTGAGAAACTGGTTTTCCCTTTCCATCTCCCCATTTAGTTCCTCCTTAGTGTGCGACCCGACATACAGGTCCACTTTGCGACATATAAAGGAGCGATTATCCATTAGTTGTGGAGGCAGTTTTGGGACTAGGCCAATTTTACTCAGGGCCATTAGCCCATTCTTTGCCATCTCGACGTCTTCTTGTTTATGACAGAGCGCCACGTATCCGTTTGGAACATCTATCAACTTCGTAATGGCATTTTTAGATCGGTATATAGGGTATATAGGAGTTATTTACTCCCCGTCATAAAAGTATCCTTTTTAGGAGTAACAGTTAAGTTTTTATAATTTGATTCGAACATTTTGGTCTGATTTTTTTCTTAAATTCCGCAGAAATTGTATTCATATAAGAAAAAGTGATGTCTTATATATATATATATATATATATATATATATATATATATATATATATATATATATATGGTTTCATAGCTCAAGTAAGGTGAATGTTTTATATTCCAAATTAGCGGAGATGAACAAATATACGTGTATATACAGTCATGGCCAAGGTTGTGAGACTACTATATTTTTTCATATGAAAAAATTAATAAAACTAATCAAAGGTTGTATTTTGTTTTAGTGTGTTTGTATCATAATTTAAGGTTAAATATACAAAAGTTTAAAGCCCAAACCCATTTTATTAAATGTCAATGATACGCGCAGTCAATATTTACAATGCTGCCCTTTGTTCTTCAATCTGTTTTGGCATGCTGTAGAATAATTTTGAGATGATATCTTTACTGATATCTCTATTTTCGTTCGATAAGCTTCCGCACCTGCTTACAATTAAATTACTTTTGCATATCGACCGCCAGTTTGATTTTCGCCCTAAAATTCGATATTGCGTTTAAATCTGGCGAAAGACCAGGCTTAGGTCCCAAAAGTTCAATGCTATTTCAGCCAAGAACATTGTTATTGCTTTCGCTTTGTGACAAGGTTCTCCATCTTGCTGAAAAATACAGTTATCATCCAAAGATAGTTCCTAAACTGCTGGAAAAATGTGCTTATGAAGCAAGTTGTGGTACCATTTTGAGTTAATGGCAGTGTTCTTGGGCAAAATTGTTAGTGTTCAAGTTATTTTAGATGATATACAGTCCCAGACATATGAAGTATTCGAAAGCTCTACTATGGGCACGATAAAGGACCCGTAAAAGCGCCGCCTCCCTTTCGCCACCTAACGTAGGATTTTCCAGAAGCTCGAAACAGCGGATTAGAGCTTCATCAGAGCATATCAAAATCATATCACATTTTCCTAGTCTTCATTGTCTATTCTTTATATTTTCTAAAGAAGTGTAGCTTATGCGTAACGTTCTTTTTGCTGAGGCTTTTTCGCAACTCTTCTCGACTCAAAACGTTTGTCTAACAGTTTCCGCCTCAGTGAAGACGCTGAAGCGTTCACACCTGCCTGTTTCCAATCATGATCAAGCTTGAAACTGGAGGCAGCAGAGCCTTGAGCTTAGACCTTACCAAGAAGTGATCTTGGCCTTGATTTATAGCTTTTGGGCGCCCATAAAACTTCTTTACAGAAGTTTAACCACTGATACATTACCCTTAACAAAAATCTATTTGTATTTCAGCCCATTTTTGTATACAGCAACAATGGTTGCACGCTTTTCTCCGCAAACAACCATTTCTGGAATTAAAAAAGATTCTGTAGAGGGACCCACTAAAATAGTAATATTTCCCCACCCCCTAAAATATTACTTTGGGAGAGCATGACAGAAAGCGAGCCGTTACCGTCCCCACCCAAACCCCCCACCCCCCGCCCTCCGACTTCACCCTTTTTGGACTTTCCGCCCGGTCACTGAGAAATTCACACCGAGGCATGACGCTGTGATTGAAGGCTATCTCTTCGCCACACAGTGGGCCAGAAATGAAGTTTATAAAATAGCGTTAAGTTTTGATTTCTTTACAAATGTTTAACAATATCTTTTCCTATGAATAAACTTGTCTGAGTTCAATCTGTTGGCAAACAGAAAGAGTCAAACTTGATGATACATGATTAGTCCTGATTTATTGAAGCAAGTTGCAGAGTCGTGAGACGTGTTGCTTCTTTCATTCTTACTTCCGTATCAGGAGTAGGCGCAACATATGCTAGAAGATTATTTCATAACACTTAAAATTTTATATTGCAATAGTTAATTCACATTTTTAATGATATTTAATAGAAGTAATCCTGTTAATAAAAATGCATAGTTTTTTAATAATATCTACCATTTGAATTTTTAAATGAATAGCTGGCAAAGATTTTGCTATGGAAAGCTGGAAACCCGACATGCATTTTATATTTCATTTACATGTTTGGAACCTGTTATAAGTAAAATAAATTGCTACTAATAGCTAGCTGGGAGAATGTTAACATTATTCTATCCATTTCCAGATTTGCAAGATTTCTAATCAGTAGAATGAGTGTGACAAATCAAGATCTTTTTGACGAGTTGACGGAAGCTATGGTTGGGAAACATTTGTGCGGCTTCTCAGACAATAAGTCTAAGTCTCATTTACTTAATTATTTGACTGCAAAGCAATTAAATTCCAGTCCTGAACAATTAGAAGCTGCAGTCGTGAAGTATTAAAGAATCTTCGCCAAAAGTGGCAATCAGTAAAACGGAATAGAACACAGTTCCTTCAAAAAAATCAAGAATGGCTCTTAAATGAAATAATTTGACCCCTTTTTTTCACATCTCTTGAAAGCTAGGCGCCCTTATGTTGAATTTTAGGAGGCTTCAGTCAAAACAGAGTTGAGAAAGGCTGCAGAGTTAAGAGTTGTTTCACCAGAGAGGCTAAGATTTGCAGCATTAAAAGCTCCATCTACAAGTTATTCAAGTCAGGTGCAGAGTAGCATGTCAAAAAAGCATTTATATTCTGCTAATGATTCTTTAGTATTAATAATTTATTGCTCTCTATCAAAGGAAAATTACCAGCGCTTGAGAAATGGAGCCAAAAGTAAAGGTGTTGATTTGTATCCCCCATATAACATTTTCGGAGAAGCTTAGAAGGCCTGTTTACCCTCTCCGGTCACAGAGTGCTACTCACTGAATCCTCAGCCGAAATTAGCCTTCAATCTTTAATAGATCACACTGCAAAGGGCATTATAGAAGCCAACTCATTTGACATTGGACAACTCAAGAATCTAACTGCATGGAAAAATCGGTTTGATAGATCAACAGGACAGTCACTTTACAAGCAAAAATTTGAATTGGAAAGCGAAAAAGTTCTTTCAAATGAGATTCTATATTTATGACCTGTTATGTACCAGTTAAAATTACAGAAACAGACCTACATAATGAAGAGATCATTTTGTAGAAAAATTCAAAAGCATCCTCTTCCTTATATTGCCGGCCCCTGAGATTCTCCTTTCAGAAGGAAACATGTAACCTGCTTAAAAAAGAAAAGAATAATCTGCAAAAAACATTCAATTACTTCTCCCAACAACTATTTCGGAGTTTATTCGTCTAATTGTAGGTTTGCCTCGAGAGAGCTTTTATAGCTCCAGCCGCTGGTCGTTCCTTCAGAAGCGCTGATCCAGGCCTCTTACACCTTCCCGTAAGGACACTCTCTATTGACCCGGCCGATAAAGAAGGTTCGAGAAGGTTCCTGTTTTGAAAAAATCCGGGTATATATGCGCCCTCTCAAGAATTGCCCGCAGATTTGCTTATCCAACACTTCCCCGAACGGAGGTTCGCTTGAACGACGCTCTCGCCCGGGAAGTGTTTATTGACGGTCTCAAGCTACGGAAGAGCTGGACATCACACGCGTAACTTCGGGTAAGAGAGAAAAGTCTCTTGAGGCAACGTCAGCCTTTCTCTACCGCCTTCAGATCAAGGATTGGAGAAGCCGTCCTCCGAAGTGCTTCTGGTGACCTCTTGAGGACAAGAAGCCCAATATCTCGATCAATCCGAGTTTGGAGAAGTCGCCCTCCCCCCTCCGAAGTTCGTCCGGTGTCCTCTTGAGGACAAGAGGACCGCATCTCACTAAATCAGTGTTTGGAGCGTAGCATCACCCTTATTGGGTTCCCGTCTATACCCATGAGTAATCAAGATCACTAAGCCCCCTGCCCCCGAAGTTCGCCCCGCTTTACTCTCGAGGTTCAAAGGAATTAAATCTCTCACTACCCCAAATCTCCCATTATAATCATTTAATAACCCTAGTTATCCAATCAGTATTCGGAAATTAATTCCGTCTTATTCGTGTATATATATATATATATATATATATATATATATATACATATATATATATATATAAATATATATATATATATATATATATATATTTATTGTGTACCTTTTATCTAGTGTATATTAAAATCTATTTTCGTTGTTGTGTTTGGAATATTTCTTGGTCACGCAGCTGCAGCTAACTATTCAAATCGCACTCTTAGAACAATAACCTCTGTTGCCTTGCTTAGCCAACCTTAGAGCCTGTGTGCGTATATACCCGTACACTTAGCCAAACTTCGACAGATTCCAATATTGAATTTTCAAATAAATATTACAAAATAGATTATAATTACGCCGAATCATTCATTTAATCCATATTTGTCATTTTACCCTTTGATCGACTGAAACTCATATCCTTCAGATTACAGGAACAGAGAGGAATTTTTGATTCAGAGAAGGAATTACTTTTTTTTTCTTATTATTTTTGAAATGCTGACTTTAAAAATAACTCGCAATAATTTAAATGGTATAACAATTATTCCTATTACGTAAATGTCAAAAAACAAATAAAAACTAATATCTAATATTCACAAAATATTTGCCCATGACTATATATATATATATATATATATATATATATATATATATATATATAACTGAACAGGTATTTCCTATAGAGCTTTAATTTGCGTTTGAGGAAAAAGGACAAGACGAAGAAGCAGGTTTCATCTTTTATGCATTGTAAGACCTTTCAGCTAATAACTAATCTTTAATTACTAGAAAATTAAAATATTCGAATGACTAAGGATCATAACAGAATTTCTGAAGAGAGTAGACTGTATTAAAAGTACGGGTGAGTTATAAAATTTTATTAGTCTGCCAGTAAAATCCACAAAAGACCTGCTATTAGAAAAGCTAAAGTCATGAACCGCAGGTACACGAAAATGACACCTTAGTTAAAATCCTTAGAACAAACTGAAACCAATTAAAGGCCCCTTGCTTAACAGGACATTTATAACGTGTATATAAAAATGGGGGAGGGAATGGTCATGTAGCGATTATTTTTGAAATTCGATTGAGGAGGAAAGAAGAACTTAAGCAAGAGGGAAAGTCCCTTCAAAGATCTGCGGCGTTTTGTGATAAGATGATAAATGGTTATTGCATTGATGGTTCCCCATGGTTCAAATCACTTACAAATAGCTTTAAGTGGCTAAATGAAGCTTCTGCCACTAGATGGCACCACCTAGCGCCAAATTTGATGGCAGGTTTGAAATCTCCAGGGTGAATAACCCTATGTCCCATGCTCATATAGGTCATTTCATGGCTCTAAATGGGTACAATTGAACTTTACTCCGCTTAAAAAAAGCGACGGCTAGACCTGGCGCTTTGCCGCAGATAAAAATATCATCGTTAAAAGGGAGGGGTACCAAGAAACAAAGATAAAGACAATGTAAATTAATCAAGTTGCCAAGAAACACTGGTACATACCTCCTTAGTGAAGAACATGGCAGAAGACTGACTAGATTCAGGAGAGACAGCAAGAAGAAAGGGAGTTTGGTTAATTAGAAAATAATATACAAGGTGTAGAAGGAATTTATAAGAGAAGCAGTCAAGGTCAACAGAATGAGAAAGATTTTTAATAAAAATGGATTCGGGAATGCGGAAAGACACCTGGTCATTGGAAAATATAAGAATTTTTCCATTATTAATGGGTTTAACATTGTATAGAGTGTGAACGAACGGGGGAAAAAAAACTCTTCGTCATCACCGCTTCCCGGTCTGAAGCTAAGAGCTATATGTAAACAGGATCTCGTCCTCAGCGAGGGTAAGTCCTACCAATGTACTCTTCTCGATTGCATCCAGGGCAATTAAATTCATAAACTACGGATCATCTCGCTTTAAGGTGGATCTTTTCCCTACAATCTAAATAATCACCCCCTAAACCCTCTAAACCAGGCATTGTATATTCTATTGGTTGCAATAATTGTGAAAAATGCTATTATGGACAGACAGGTAAAGAATTGAATGTTAGAGTTAAACAGCACCAAACTAATGTTCGTAATTTTTGTCAACAATCTGCATTATTTTTACATATCTATAGTCAGGATCATACTATTAATTGGAATAGTGCTAAACCTGTTATTAAATGTACAAACTACATTTCAAGAAATATTTTGGAGTGTATCTCTATTAATACTATCCCAAATTTTAATATTAGCTCTGGATTGTTTAGCCTAGATTCTATCATATCTAATTATATTAAATCACAAATTAAAGTGTTTGAAGAATTTGTACCTCCTAGTTAGGGTTTGTAGCAGGTAGCCGTTTTAACCCCCCACTCCTTACTATTTAAGACATTGTCTGTCCTGACCTTCGTTATTCCATGAAGAGGTCTTTTAGAATAAAGATGAAAGCGCTCGGAATCGTTTTTCTATTTTCCTTGTGGGTGTTATTTATCATATATATATATATATATATATATATATATATATATATATATATATATATATATATATATATATATATATATATATATGGTCCCCCCTCTTTTAAGGGATAATCATTTATGAAAGTTATCAATAAGCTAAAGAATGCCTCTTCCGCTGTCAAATATAACAATGAATATATATATATATATATATATATATATATATATATATATGGTTAGGTAGGTAATTCGTCGCATAACTTCAATATAAAAGAAAATAAAACAGAGAGCTCAATTATACAGATATATTTATCAAAGTTTTATATTAAAGGTTTTGAAGAATTGTTCTAACCACTTTACCCAATGAAATCACGGACTCCATGCAAAAATCATTTATATATCAAACAATTATATTGAGAGAACTGTGGAAGCCATCATCATCAACAAAGTTGATAATTTGAAATTATCTGAAGGGCAATACAAATTGAACAAATATATAACGAATAGAATCTCCAATCGTATCTATAAGCCCTGGACGCAATGTGTCTCGGGGATTTGCAACTCTCCAGATTGTTTCCAGTTCCATTCCCTTTTGTTTAGCTTGTCATTCACGCCAGATTCACTCGAGTTTTTTTCCAGATTGTTTCCTGCTGTTTCATTTTGTTTCGGATGTGTCTTACCTTATATATACTATGCTCCTTGCCTAGTTTCTTCATTATTAGTTGAAAATGGCATCTTGCGAAACTAGTCCGATAGTTATAAGTAAAATCTTGATTCAAATATTGTTATTTACCATATATATATATATATATATATATATATATATATATATATATATTTATATAGCCTGATCCTCTGCACCGTCCTCAAATTGACACCCAAGCACTCCGTGATCTTCGCATTGGAGCTCATGGCGTGATTAACAATCTGAAAGCTTGCTTTTCCACATTTTTAGATGGTTGAATTCAGTTATGCTATCCCTTTATTCACCATCGATACACCACTGAGCTCTTACTATGATAGTAAGAAGAGAAATTGACGCTAGACAACTCGCATGTGCGGAATTCAGTGTTGCTAACGGCTAAAAATCACCCATCGAATCCTGTAAATAAAAAAATAGTGAATTTAATTATCCACATAAATGTTATCCTACATCTCAGTACTGCTGTCTCCTGCGGCCAGACTTGATTCAAGGTGTCAATTGTTATTCTTCACTAGAATTGTGTTGTCGTTGATGGTTAGCACTACAAACCTGGTACATTCGCATGAACATTACAACTCACCATTTTGAATGGTGGCCCCAAAATTACTTCGTACTTTAAAAAAATTAATAACTAAGATTTCGCCGGAAAATTATAACAGATACCGCAATGACCCCGCAATGACCAACTTCTGAATACATCCAAAACAATGAACTTGAGACGACAATAAAGAGTTCAAAACAAAGGTGCCGTTTTAATAACAGAAATTAAGTTATAAAAATATATACTTGCGAAAATAAAAAAAAATTCAATTTAATTATTGGGCTTTGGTTTGTTTTATTTTAATTTTAAAAACAGGGAAAATGAACCATGATATATTATTCATGATTTATTATTGCAGAATTTTCATTTTAATAATCATTAGACCTCGCATATCATATAATATAAATAAAAACTCTAAAATTAGTTTATTTTAAGCTAAATTTTGCCTTAGTATTAAGAAAATAGAATAAAGAAAATTTGAAAGGATTATTAAACAGCTTCTCATAAGTCGAGTACACCAACAAAAAACAACAGAGACGAAAACGAGAAATTTAGGCAAACAATTTTTGGATAATTGCTCATTAATCGTTTACAACTGACGTAAATAACATAATTTAAAGAGATTAATATTGAAAATAAAAATCTTCGTTCGCATAAAAGTTAATGAATTTTTAAAAAATTAATATAAAACGGAGGTATAAAAGCAGGAGTTGGGTGGTCACTCGGATAATTATAATAGCCACTCTTACTCTTTCCCTTTTAAGTCACTTTCATTTATTATTACTACCTTAATACACAATTCTATAACTTTCAACTATATTTTTACTTCCTTTTTTAAAGACATAAATATGTTGTCCATTATTCTATTCAAGATGACCGTAACCGGGTCGAAAAATGACCGAAAAAAGATATTCATTTTTTGTAAACAAAAAACAAAGAGTAAGTAAAGTAACAAAAGAAAAATGGAAACAATCAAGAACAAATAAAAATCTACAATGTACAGTTAGGCGACAGTGAAAGGACCGCCTTCATCAGTGGCCTGCCCATGCTAGCAACGAAAATCCTGTAGAGGAGGAGCACAGCGTCCTAAAACTTGATCCCACCACAGTGTATGGGCCTCTCACACAAGGACTTGTTACAGGCGGTATCGACAGGTAATTCTCACGAAGCTTCCCCATACCAGAACATTCAACTAACAAGGTCTGCTGACCAAAGTCGTATGACCTTGCGACCTTGAGAGGGCATTGTCATTATATCATTGGAAAAAGAATGTAAAACAACATAAGAGTTTCAAATTTCGTTAGAATTGGCCGAGTACTTATGATATTGCCAAAACAAAATAATTTCATGGCTAACTTTGGGAGGACTCTGGCAATTATATCATTCGAAAAAGAATATAAAACAACATAAGGATTTCAAATTTCGTTAGAATCAACTGAATAGTTACAATAATATTACCAAAACAAACAAAAAATCAAAATAGGGACTAACCGACAGAGCGAAATAGTGAGATATAGGAGTCGCCCGCGAATAAAAATACATTATTGTCTGGGAGACGCAATCATCTTGAGAGAGGTTCAAAAGACCACTCCATCGGATAACACTTCGTCCAGGGATGGGTCTCGATTCACAGGTAGCTAAAAATAATCTGATGCCGTTGAGGTATCAGATTCCCGCAAGCCGCCTCCAAACTATGTCCTCCCCGTGCCTTGGTAGGAGGGTGTATAGGAAAAGAGATCCCATATTATCAGAAACATCCATACAGAGAATAAACATAAAAGCATCGCAACTGAGCTAAGATGGACATTGTCATTTTGATCAAATTTGTCCCATAGAGAATGGGACCAGCTTAGTTACTTTGTATTGGCACTGGAAGTAAGGAAATGTGTTGGTAACCCACTACTCTCCCTACCTCATACTCTTCCCTGACATATGACTTTCTGCCGTCCAGGTGAGTAGGAAATTCACGATGTATCTCGCCACGCGACGGGATTCAACTGCAAGGCAAGAATTGAACCTTGCAACCTAAGACCTCCCTACATACCAAATCAAAAAAATGTGAAATGTAGTGTGTGGTAGTTAATTAGAAAGGATAGAGATAGGCGAGTTCACTAAGAAGTAGGGTGTTTGATCACTCATCTTTAACTAACCTACGTAAGTTAGAGTTTTTAAAGAGAGGAAGATGAGGAGACAACACCAGTACTTCATGGCTTTAAAAGTAGTGTTACACGTACCACCATCGTCTTCGCCTTCCTTACGGGGAAGGGACTGAGGGGGCACAAGGACCTCTAAATGTCAATTGTGTTTCCCGTGACACCAGCAGAAGTCAAAATCGATGAAAATACATTTGTACTTTTTAAAGAAGTCTAAGTTAGGAATTGAGAGATCACGCCAGCTTTTCTTAACAGCCACTGTAATGGTACACTTACCACCACCGTCTTCCCTTTCCTTAAGGGTTAGGAAGCTGGAGGGACACAAGTTCCTCCAAATAGCAACTGTTCTATGGTTTCCAAAACCAAGCTTACATTCTTGGGTGCACTACAGCCTGAGGTGCGTACAACTCCCCCATAAGCCAGGTGAAACACTCAACACCGGCCTCCCTTTGCGAGATGATAATGGATAGCATCGTCTCTCTCCTCTGAAATCTCGTGGGAAGACTATTTCCCGACCATTCGAGAAGATACCAAGGAAAATGAGGAACACTAACTCGGTCTAACTCGTGTCCAATTGATAAGTTCCAGTAAGTTCTTATAAAATTCATTCGTGTCCCTGGAGATAACCGATTTGATCGAAAAACTGCTTAGGTGAAAAATAATGGAACTTATTTTATCTCTTGAATTCCATTCCTCCTTAGGACAAAGCACTTTTTAGGAAACTGGAGAAGCTTCAGTTTAAAATCAAAATTGAAACAATTCCTGTAAAGTTCAATAAATGTTGCATATCTATACATATATAAATCAAAATAAAACTTACCCACTCAGGTAAACCAGTGGCTAAGATTACTTATGTTCGAATATTCACTTTTTGAATCATTCGGTTTCTGTTCTTCACTCATGTTAATAAGTTTTTATTTTGCTCTTAACTTTTTTTAATTTTAATATACATATATTGTATCCATTTTTGTATGCTTGCTTTTCCTCTATTAAATGTGTTGTAGAATAATTATATGATTCGCGGTATCCTGATTTACCCGTTACATTCTTTCCTTTTCTGAGCGTTAGTGCGATCATATTGCTACATTTTTACAAATTACATTTGATGTCTTAACTGTAATTTTCTTTTTTCGGCAGAATTGGCGGGGGTTGTATGATCACCCGTCTATGTTTGTCTGTCTTGAGTACAAGATATCACTGAAGATTAAAAACGGATTCCTATGAGATTTTGTGAGAATGTGAACATTGGGCCAAAGAAGCGTTACTTAGATTTTGGGAAGGATCCAAATCTTGATACGAATTTTCGATCATTTATTAACTTTCTTTAACCTCACAAAATAAGGAATTTTCTCATAATTGGTAAAAATTATTAAAAAAATCGGCTAATCAAGCTGTAAATGTCCAGAAATGGACAAATTATGACTTCTATCAGCATACATTACTTGATCCGATCAAGATCATAACCAGATGTGCTCAATCTCTCTCTCTCTCTCTCTCTCTCTCTCTCTCTCTCTCTCTCTCTCTCTCTCTCTCTCTCTCTCTCTCTCTCTCTCTCTATATATATATATATATATATATATATATATATATATATATATATATATATATATATATATATATATATATATATATATATGTATATATAAATATATATATATATATATATATATATATATATGTATATATATATATATATATATATATATATATATATATATATATATATATATATATATATATATATATATATATATATATATATATATATATATATATATATATATATATATATATATATATATATATATATATATATATATATATATATATATATATATATATATATATATTCAGAGACAATCTTTGAATCCTCACAGAGCAGAAAGTGTGAGTGGTATAAAGCTAGATTACCACAAATAGGCCGCTGAGATAATGTAAATTTAGTATGCTTTAAACATATTCTGTCTCTGTTAAGGATAGAAAATATGATATCCGGATCTGTCGTCATGGAAACTAAGCATTTTGTCTGAAATTAGCAAACTGTTGAAGATAGACACATACATAATTCCCACTTACGGCTGGTAAATTTCCAGGGTGAAGAAATTATATGGTGTTACTTGTGTTACCTAATTTGACCTATGGCTGTCGAGAGTAGAATTCTAGATTCATTCCCTCAACTATAAAAGTTTTAACGGCAATGACGTGGTAGTGGTATGGCTACCTCTGTGTGCTTTCTAATTAATATTTTTGTTACATTGATTCTTTATTTTTTTATGCCTTTTAAGCTGATATTTCTTAGTAATTCAATTCTAAGTACTCCGGTATAAGAATTGGCCGATAATGAACAAAGTATAGAGGTTCTGTATATGGGTGTAATAGAGCATAATAGCACGCCTCAAAGGTGAATAAATCAGCCACCACCATCATTCGAATCAGAATGAAGACGAGTTTGAACTTCATCGTTCGGAGCCTCTTTAGTAAGGAACAACAAGACGAATTTTTAAGAAGGAACCAACGCGACGGAGGAGGTGATACTATAGGGAAGGCATACAAGAGGATTTGGTGCATTTTGTAGACGATTTCACGAAGCAAGTACCAGGGACATAGTTTATATTATAGACGTAGGAACTAATAATATCTTATCTACAAGGTCAGAAGAATTTCTGCCAAGATACTATCAACTGATTGCAGTGGCGGATCCAGGATAAAAATTGGTGGCGACTAACCTGATTTCCTCCATCTGAGTAGTTCGGGTAAAGGGCATTGAACATTAATAATGGTTACCTTACACAGCATTGATAATAAATAACAGCCGATTACCTATTTTTTCTTTGTCAATTACCTGTTTGCTTCTATTTTGATTACCAATTTGCTTGTTTTTCGATCGAATGTTTGTATGTTTGTCGATTACTTGTCTGCCTGTTTGTCGATTCCTATTTGCTTCTTTGCAAATTACTGGTTTGTTTATTTTTTTGATTACCAGTTTTCTTGTTTGTAGATTAAATGTTTGCTTGCTTGTAGATTACCTCTGTTTATTTTTCGATTGACTGTCTGCTTGTTTTTGTCGATTCCTATTTGCTTCTGTGTCAATTACCTTTTTTTATTATTTTTCAATTACCTATTTGCTTCTTTTCCGATTACCTGTTTGCTTAGTTTTCGATTAAATGTTTGCTTGTTTAGGGATTACATTTTTGCTTCTTTGTCCATTACGTGTTTGCTTCTTTTTCAATCACCTCTTTGCTTATTTGTCGATTACCTGTTTGCCTGTTTTTCGATTGCATGTTTGTTTGTTTTTCGAGTGCCTATTTGCTTATTTGTCGATTACATGTTTGCTTTTTGTCGATTACCTGTCTGTTGATTTGTTGATTACCTGTTTTTCTTCTCTCTTTGAGCGATTGTTAATTACCACTTTAACTTCTCTCTTTTCTCTCATTCCTGGTGAGTGATTTTGTGTGGCCTGGATGTTAGTTTCCTATAGTAATACTGTGTCTGACTATTAATGCCTCTTACCAAGTACAGAGAAATATTAAAGGTAAAATTTAATCGATCATTAGGTACAAAAGTTGTGTTAATTCAGTTGCCTTCAAAGAGGTAATTTTGATAACCTTTACTAAAATCAGTGCAGCTGTGCCAATATTGAAACAAACTTGATTAAAAAATTGCCATTTATAAAGGGGTTTTCAACAAACAAAATGTGTTACCAAATGAAAAATTCACGAATATCTTTCAATAATAATCATTTAAATTTCAGTTTGCTTTTTCATGGAATACACAATATATAATAACTATATCCATATATATTTTTAATTAAACTGCAATGATGCACCTTTAGAATGCAGTTATATAGGCAATTTTAAGACTCCTTTACTTTACATCGGTCAGGCTGCATTCCATAGCTGCACCATGGCAGTTTCATTTCTAAAAGTTACATAGAGTGCCACGGCAGGTAAGCAAAAACGCTCCCTTGTCCTGTGGAAGCAAAAGTGAGTGGTGGCATTGACAAGTGACACTTTTTTAGTGTTAGATTGGCCTATCGGATACAGCAACTTGGCGGAAGAAGAAGCACCCACCAGGCGAGACAGACGCAGTGCTAAAGAATCAAAACAATGCTATGAAACCTTTACGATAGCTGTGTCATGGGAGTTTAATGAATAAAATATATCTCTTTTCCCCTTTAGCTGGATGAAAACAATCCCCTCTCCTGTGAGGACAGGAGATACTGCAAAAGTAGACAATTGACACATTTATTTTTAGGGAGGTTAAAGTGGTATATTTGATACAGCCTCATCGTTGAATGCGGAGCGCCCTCCAGAAGCGTCTGATATTGTTGAGGCGGCTTAATATTACTATTTTACCCATATATAGATATTAATAGTGTCTGATTTATTAAAAAATGGAATTACCCAAGGGGATATTACACACAAAGGTCTTAACAAGCTATTGAAAAGCGGAGAAGTTCGTGGAAAGTACCGCTGAACATGAAGGGGGGAATTCTCCTCAACCACAACCTATCTTACCATGACCCGGCAAGGATTGCGAGTCACGTGCAGGGTCAGGATGGGGAGAGGAGGTATAAAAGTGGAGGTGATGGATGATGGTTAAAAGGGCTCTAACTCACTCCTTTTAGCTCTCATTGTCCCGAATGGGTCTGCCATCGCACACCGGAGTTGGCCACCAGCAGGGGGTGTATCTTCCATCATTCCACTCTGTCATCTCTCGACCATCATTTTTTGATTGATTGACAAATTATTTGATTGATTAATCTAATAATTGATTGTTCAAATGATATATTGCGTAGTAAAAAGTTAAGAATGTGATCGATGGCAAGACAGCGTTTGTCAGATATCCTACCATACAATCAACCAATGAAGGGCAGTCAATGAGTACAATAAACACTCACAGGCACACTACAACGCATAAGATTGATAAATACTTTTCACCCAGACCTACACCCCATAAATAGACTTTCTTGTTCAACAGAAACTGATCCAGGAGAGTTGCGCGTTCAACAGATATCTAACGCCCCGAGATTCTACTCTGATAATGTAACTTTCACTCAATTTTACTTTCCCTATCTTCACCACATTAGTTGAAAGCCTCTTTTCATACATTTTCTAGTACATACAGTTAATGGGTCTCGCAAGTGGGTACAGGCTCGTACTCACGAGTGTATGATGGGCGCGAAACTCTCCTAGATCTGTATCTGTTCATCAGGCAAATCCCTCTGCGGGGTGTAGGTCTGGGCGAGAAGCGTACATCAGTCTTACTCTGCAATCTGTTGGTGGGTACTCACTCTACTGACTAGCCGCCCTCCATGGTTGATTGCATGGCAGGATAACTGATAAACGTTTATCTTGCCATCGTTCACATTCTTAACTATTTGTTAACCCTGTTCATTGTATTAATCTAACCTTCCCTCTCACTCTATTACATCAGGCTTTACTGATGCGTTTGCCCTTGTTGGTTAAATAAAGAAATGACTTCCCCCCGACCATCCTCGGATCATATTTACGTCGCTTGGCCGCGTTTAGTTAATCGCTCTGGATTCAAAAACCATTAAGCTCAAGCCCTATGATTCCCTGTCCAAAGGGACTGGTTTTACTAGACAGCTTTACCAGGCCGGTCTCTATCTTGTGTAGTTTATTACACCACACGCCTGTACGACGAAGGGTATAGGTAGACTTAATGAAAGGTATTAGCCATTTGACTATTTGAGTAACAACAGGCGATGGATTTTCATTCGTGTTTGTCCAGGCCAAAATCCCAGCAAAACGGGCACAAACAATTCCAGTGGTGGAAGATACTATTATCGATGTGTCTAGTAACTTGGGAAGCTTTAATCATTAAAAATGGTTTCTAGATGTAAACATGATTCCTATCGAGGAAATGTGAAGCTGGTACCTGAAGTTAGCATAGGCTAAAGTTTGGTTGAAGATATATACATGACACTGTTACAAAAAGAAATCTTTGTAAGTCGTCAAAGTATTTTCCAACTGATTTAGAACACTTTTGCACCATTTAATCCGAAAATTATAATTAAATCGATCACATCTTTGCGACATTTTCGGTTGATTTTTGTTAACATTTCTCATCCAAAATAGGTTTTTAAGATAAAAATCTTCATTTTCTAACACAATTTATTAATTAAATGTTACAAAAGTTTATTAGATTAGTTTTGATTGAATAGTGGAAAATGTTAGAGGTAAGTACATGTAAATTGAATATTAGGTGATCATTGTTCAGAATTCAGGGCATGAAATTCATTTTCTTCGAACTCGTAGAATGTTCAGCGGTTAGGATGTCTCTCTTCAGAGTCTAACAGTAATCATTCCTCATGAAAGCATCCCAGCGTCCCTGATATCTAGTCTCCATCTCTTTCATATCCTGGTGGAATTTCTCCCCCTTTTCTTCGCTCATTGGTCCAAGATTCTAAGGAAACCGAACCATATGTGAAAATAAGTAATCTATTTTAATGCTCATGTTGCATTCGAGGTTTATGAAAGCCGTCAGCATATTGTTGTTTACAAGTACTGTGTAGTTCCTGGCCTTCTTGGTGCCAACAAAGTTATTCACGACCAGAACAAAAGCCTTGCACTCTTCCAGTTCCATTTCGTTCATTGAGTTTTGAAACTCTGGATCTCTGATAATCTGACGGGATTGAGGATCATCAAAGATGCAAGCTTTCAACTTCTCTATAGTCAATCCTGAAAAATCGTGGTACATTTAAGTGGAGAAAACACCGTTCTTGATGTGCAGTGGTAAAAAGAGTATTCTCTCTCTGACTACCAGAGGGTTATTTATGACATTCCTTTTTTTGCAAGGCACCAATTCCTCCCGTGTACGTCAGTCCTTCGTGTAATGATGAGCTCGGTCCCCACTATCCCAAATGCACATAAAATACGGGCATACTTAGTGAACTCGAACTGTTGTCCCCAAAACAGTTCATCAGCTTCAGGTCAACATAAATCAACTACTTATGCTGATGATAACGAATTTTCTCCATCACATACTTCACCGCTTCCTACTTCTTATTTAGTCTGGTCGAGGGAGTGAGGGGTACAAAGGCAAACTTGTTGCTGTCGTGTAGCAGAACACATTTCAGCGATCTCTTGGTGCTATCAATGCACAGTCTCTGATCTTCAGGTTAGTACTTTGGCACTCTAAGTTGGTGCAGAAGCTGCGCAATATCTGTACAGTACGTCAGATCCTTCTTTTCCTAGAAAAGACGGAGGTACTCTTGATGTCTGTTGCGATAGAAGGTGATGCAATCACTGTCAAAGACAGGATTTTTCACTTCAATCTGGATGCCAACAGTTTGGCAAAGGATTTTGACAAGACAAACTGAGATCGCGAACTAGATCATTTACCTCGTTCTGTGAAAAAGTATTTCAGAGCATCATCGTCAAAAAACACTTCTTCTCTTCCTTAACTTTCTTCAACGCTGGAGGAATCTTTGTCACTAATCTCAGGAAGTTATCCAATGACAAGTACCGGAATTTTACCACAATGAGTTACATGACGATGTGCCGATTGAAGATCAGGATACTTGAGGCTGCTCCGGGTTTTTCTGTAGATCCCAGTCAAATCATTAGCGTAGCGCAAAAGTAGCAGTCAATGCAATGGTTTGTCGACTCCCTGCAAACTTCAGACAACTATTCTTGCCCTTGGTCAAACGACGCAGATACTCTGTGCAGGTCTTGCATACCATGTGTGGCGCGCAAGCTTTATCCTGGTCACCAAGTTTCACACCAAAATAAACATGGTAAGCAGCTTTATGAAACTTGTGAATGGATTCCTGTTAAGAACAACGGTGTATTCTTTGCATATGGAGTAGAATACATCGAGTATATTTTTGCAAGATCTTCTGGCCAAATCCACTTCATTCACCTGCAAAGGAAATACCAGAAAGTCAAAAGTTCCAACATGAAAACTCTCAGAATTCGTTTATTTAAAGAAATAAGAAAAAGATTGCAGCAAATAAATAGAAAATACCCGTACATGTAAAAACAATTAAACAAAAAAATCATGTGGCGATAAATCAAAAAGTTGACTTGATTAAGCAAAACCAATGTAATTTTTGGATTTACCAAATCGAAATTGTCCTAATTACGCTAAAAAAACTTAAACAATAAAGTTGGTTTTGGCCACTGTTAATAAAGACACAAGGACTCGTGCTCTCACTTACTGTGATTTATGACCTTACGACTTAGTTATGATGTTATTGCCAAAACGAAATAATTCTCGGGCTAACCTTGGGAGAACATGGGCAATTATACCATTGCAAAGAAAACGTAAAACAACTTAAGGGTTTCAAATTTCGTTAAAGTTGACCGAATAGTTACAATATTATAACCAAAACATAAAAAACAAAAGGAAACCGACGGACCGACCGACCGATCGACCGACCGACCGTTATAGTGAGATATAGTGTCACCCGCGACTAAAATTATGACTATATTTGTCGATGAGAAGTATTGAAAGACGTTGAAGCGCCGAATGGGTACAGCGTCATCAGTTATAGGATGACAAAACTACGCCGGGCATAGAGTACAATTCGATTCTCAAGTCTAGGTGAGAAAGGTGGTTCGTAAGACCGAACAGATGGCGATGATAAAGACCAAACCTATAAATGGACGTCAAATGTTCATCTCACTCCAATATCTAACATTTGTATCTAACACTCCATTAAAGATGGAATACTCCTCAATCTGAGTGTATCATTTTGTCAGTTAAGCTACAATACACGGATTCATTGAATACATTAGAAATAGAAATGGGTAACGACCCTTATGCTACAACAGGCCTGTTTGTTTTAGATGAGGATTGTCGTCCAGGCATACATACCTAATGGATTATGAAAAAGGATCTACCTTACATAATTACTATTCAAGCCTTAGATGGATGCAGTATTAAATCACGAGGAAAATGCTTGAAGCAACGGACTATGAAACAGAAAATACTCTTGTGTGATTTCCATGTACATACATGCAGGTAGTTCTAGACCAAATCCTCACAATAAGAAGATTAAGCATCACGGATAGAAGCTTCAATACATACTTCACCCTAAAGTGGGCGTACCTATGAAATCACTAAGTGGTGATTGATATATCTTACCATTTGTAGAGAGAGCAATTAGGCATTATCGAGGAATCACTTCAACAATATTTTAAGCTCGAGCTCTTCTACACTTAAATCTTTTAGACAGCCAAAAGTGATTGACGCAATGGAGAAATCGCCCTTGCTCGAACAGTTGTCTTACATCCAAAATAAATGAATGTAGCGAAACATATACCTCCCCAAATCGCTCTTTTTATACCCACATATATCTTTTTGCACCTGATAAATGAGATGTAATTGTTCTGGCAGATATTGTAACTACATAAGAACTTGGAGAGACAAATCTATCTCACTGTCCATTTCGTCAGTGAGAAAGATTAATGGGGGAGGGATCGCTCTATCGGAGCTTCCTTCCTGGAATAAAGCATTTTCGGGCCAGTGTTTGGACAGTAACATCCACTCGACTCAATGCTAAAGTTAATTAGCTTTTGATTTGCTCAGCAAATGAAGTCTGTAAACAGTCTGCTTTTGCCACTGGGAAGTCATTTTTCAAAGGAAGGCTGGAAGCCTAAATTGTCCTGTTTCTTTGTACAGGTGATTTAGGAGGCTGTTCTTTTGCCGTCCATACCAATCAATGATTAACTCTTGAAATTTATTCCTATGCCCAAATCGGGGCTGTTGTCCCTCGCTACCCACAGAGGAGGGATCGAGTTCGTTTCTGGGAAGATATGTGCTCCTTATACGAACCTTCTTCCAGAGGACACCATAATACCCCTCGTATTTACGGTGACATAAAAGAAGCAAATTCTTTAGAGTTTGGTAACTTAGTTCTCCTTAGCGCACAAAATTATCACTTCCCCTAACGTCACTTCTTTCTTTTAAATCCTATTTTCAAAAAGATATTCCTGGAAATGCATTCGGCAGTTATGTTTTAATGAATAGCGTCCAGTCATTATATTTTGGTGATTGATATCAGATATATTTTACCTTTTTATCTTTGTACTTTTAACCTTTGCTTTTTTACCTTTTTAACTTTGTACTTTTAACCTTTGCCTTTTTACCTTTATGCATTTTTACCTTTTTACATTGTACTTTTTACCCTTTCCTTTTTACATTTTGGCATTTTTACCTATTTAGCTTTTTACATTTTTACCCTTTTTCCTCTTAACCTTTAACCTTTTTAACTTTCTAACTTTTCACTTTTAATGTTTAATTTTTTTTACTTTTAAATTTTCAACTTTTTAACATAAATTTTAACCTTGTTTCCTTTTTATCATTTTATATTTATACCTTTTACCTTTTTAAATTTAAAGTTTTTAACTTTTGACCGTTTCAATTTTTTTGCTCTTTACATTTTAACTTTTTACATTTTTACATTTTTGCCTTTTATCTTGTTAACTTGTTATCATTTTTTATTGTCTAACTTTTTAACTTTAACATTTTAATTGTTTTAATTTTTAACTTATTTACTTTGTTACTTTTTTACCTTTTAACTTTCTAACGTTTGACTTTTTAACATTTTACCTAGCGACATTTTTGCATTTTAGCCTTTTAACTATTTACATTTTTAACTTTTTGCCTTTTTGCCTTTGAAACTTTTTACCTTTTCTCTATTCCGGATTTTTAAAGTGATATTTTGCCTTAAGCGACTTGTCTCATATCACATCCCTTCGCACAGTAATAAAAATGCCCTCTTTTGTTACACTAGGGTCCTTTCTTAACTAATAATACAGGGTGATCCAAAATCCTCACCGCTGTAAGAAAATTTAAAAACTGAAATAACTGATCTCAGTGAAAAAAAGGAAAAAGAGAAAAATGATAAAGGAAAACAAGGCTAAAAGAAAGCGTAGATAAACGAATCTGCGTTCGAGCACAGGCACGATCTTATGAACACTTATTTAAATAAATGTATGCCATTGTATTCAATTTTCTTACCGCCAAAAGACTTTTGGACCAGCCTGAGGAACAAAATTACCATTACTATCTATATCTTAGGAACTTGAGTTTATTTTCTCTCATCAAATGATACTAAATGTTTTCTTCCTCAATTTGTACCTTTAATTTCCTGAGTTGCCGCAAGGTGTCTAGCCTTCCTGAAGGAGTATGCATACAATCGGTGAGTTGCGCGTGATTTATCCCAAATTTCTAGAGGCTCAAATAGTCTAAACTTGTCTGCCCATATACCCTACACATATTTCTTCTCATTACAGCAATTTCTTTACTTTCTTTTTAATCTAGCCAAGAAAATTACTCCCTGTCTCATTTTTAGGCAAGAGTTGGGGGTGGCCTTAAAGTATATTGCTATATAGATCATCATTTAGGATCGATAAGGATAGCAATCAAAATTCACGTCATTCCAAATAATCAATCTCCTGGACTCTCTTTTTATATTAATTCTCACCCTTTGTTGCCTCGTTACTGCCATCATTCACCGAGACAGCGCCAAATGACCAGTTTTCCACTGTATTTTTTTTTATTCCATCATTTTTTTTTCCTTCAGGAATGAAATTAGCTTTCATTTTTCTTATTATGATCTCGCACAAAACCCATTTGGAATAGGGTTTTCTTGCTCGTAGTCTCCCTAAAGAAACAGAAACAAAGTCTCTATTTTGGAGTCTCAAATCGCTCTTACCTGGGTCAGATGAATTCGCTTAGCACGAAATTGGATTCAATACTTCTCGATCCATAATTAGATGCTACAATCAGACGACTAGAATTTATTATGGTTCCTCGCCTTGGTCACTGACTTCCACACAAAGAAATGAGTTCACCCCATTGAATTGCCCTCTCAAACGTCCATCATTGTTTATTAAAATCCAAAATTGCATTCTTTGTATATTCGTCTCTCCTTAATGGGTTTTAATCCATATCCAATTCAGCATATGCACATTAATATAATGGCCTATCCGATTTTCGAATTAATGGGTTCGATGTTTTATAAATACCTATTAAGTTAATGAAAAAAAAAGATCCCCTGACCAAAATAAGACGAAAAAAGATCATAAAAAGAAAAGTCCTTTATGATAAAAATGAGGAATAAAAGGATTATCTTTTACTAGAAATCTCATTTAGGTCTGCGGTATTCTAGATGGAAGCGGAAATTCATTCCGATAGCTCTAGCTAATAACTTTAAACCTCAAAATTATTCACCCTTTTATAGTTAAATTAACTAGTGTTTGGTTCCCTAATAGAATCGGATCTATCTAGGGGTACCTGCTTGGTCTCCATACTTTATTTTTTTCTTACCATTTCTTTATCAGTTTATCTATCGTTTAATGGCGCTAGATTGGCCATTTTGACTCGATTGAGGCGTTCCACGTAACGTGAGAGACGTCTTTACCTCTCTCACTCGTATAAACCCACGGAAATTATTGTTCAACGTTAGTTCACACAGCTCCGTACATTTTTTACCCTTAGCATTGTCATAACGAACTACAAGCTTGAATTTAAGACTTGGTTCTACTCCAAAGTCTCAAAGAAAAAGTCATAGTCGCAACTTTGGTTAATTCAGCACTCAACAATCTGTAAACATTTTCTGTATTCTCTAGATCGAGTTTCAGAGTTGATGAGAACATAAGAAAAAGCAATAAATTCTACACATCTCTAAGTCAAGCATATATCATAGGTTTTATTATAAGGGAAGGCAGCACATTCCTTAAAATATAGGAGTTTTCATACAGTTGAGTAGTATAGCAAACTTTTTCGACCCCTTGTTACTAAAGAAGTGCCGGGACAATATATCGTATTTTATTTTATAGTTAGATTTGGTTTCTTTTTTGTTTTTTACCTCTACTTTCCAATCTTCTTTCATGGGAGATGGACTAAAACTAATCAGTTACCTTTATAAACTTAAATTATATTCTAAAAAAAACAAAGGACGGCAAAATAAAGGCAATACATACTGATAGGACAGAGATAACGCCAGAAGAAAAGTTTGATTGCCTCAGTATGGGTTTTCTTCAATGTGCCCTTCTTTGCTCCCCTTGATCCTTGATTTCGTCCAATGTTCATTTTTCTTGCCTTTGAAAACTAATGTTTCTTGTCCTATTGTTCATTTATGTCACATTTCTCTTTCTTTTGGTCCGTATGTGTTATATCGTCTCCAATACAAGGATTTCTGCATCTTTCTTTCTGTCTTCAAATGGTTTTTGAAAGGCAGAAATTAAATATGGCCAAACACTTTGGTGGTTTTTACCGCCCGCAGTACTTTCATTTGCTCTTATATATATATATATATATATATATATATATATATATATATATATATATATATATATATATATATATATATATATATATATATATATATATATATATATATTAGTGTAGTTGTGTAGCAGTCTTTCTTGAATGCGAATTTTGTTGAAGAGCATTGTGTATTTTGCCTTAATTAATTTCCTTTGGCAATTTTCTCTTCTTTTAACTATCTTTTTTATTCCATCTTGAAGATGGTGGATTAGCAATTTAGTTTGGTTTTTACCAAACACATTTATTTTAAAAAGAGATCAATACTTGACAAATAATCCACCATCTTCAAGATGGAATAAAAGATAGTTAAAAGAAGAGAAAATTGCCAAAGGAAATTAATTAAGGCAAAATACACAATGGTCTTCAAAAAAATTTGCATATATATATATATATATATATATATATATATATATATATATATATATATATATATATATATATATATATATATATATATGTATATATATATATATGTATATATATATATATATATATATATATATATATATATATATATATATATATATATATATATATATATATATATATACCTTTATTAATTACATATCATCTAAAAACAAATTTAAATTTTCTTCATTATACAACCAACCGACCTCTCATTCAATTATTTACCATCCAATTTCTTAACACAATCATATTCATGCCTCTCCACCTACGTTCAATAATAAGAATTAAATGCTGCCACACTGCTAAGAGGATTGTTTGTCTTTACTCGTTATGATTTATGATTCTTTTTTATTTTAAGTTTTTATTTAAATATTTGTTTATAGTGTATTATGTGTAATTAATCATTATAATTTATTGTATATTATTCTATATTTAATTTTGTAAGAATTGCCCAAGATGTAAACAGATGTTGTAAGAAAGTCGACATAAGAATAAATGTTCCAATTTGTCGTGTTGGATTTGATATCAATTCTTCGCTTGTGGTTCCCGAGCTATCGGCCTATCATCACACACACACATATATATATATATATATATATATATATATATATATATATATATATATATATATATATATATATATATTATAATGGATGTGGAATCTTATTGAAAAAAGTAACCCGTTCATAAATAAGGGTGGAATGGCTGGAATAAGGTTGCAAATGCACGCAAACTCGTGAAGGCAGTTTTAAATTAAGTGGCCTCTTTCTTGTTCCTCGACATTGAGGCAATTAATTTGGAAGCTCTTTCGAGGGGCCAAAGGGAAGCCCGGACACAAACTCTAATTATATTAGAGGTTGCTAAGGATCATTTTTCGATACTAAAATGAAATAAATTGCAATTTGTTTTGCACTACGTCCATTAAGGGAATTAAATTACTCCTTTTTTTTCTACTTAACGAGTGTGTCCTGTGTATTGCTTAGCTTAGTGCGTGAAGAAAGTGAAATAAAAATGAGGGGATGGTATATTATAAGTAGTTAGGATGGTGTAATGCTCTGGTCCGCTGATGACCACCACGAATTAGGAGTTGGAGTATCGCAAAGGAACTTTTACCTCTCCGCATTTGGGTTCCATTCGTGTCTCTCATCACCCTTTGAGATGATTCGTTTGCCTTCGCTCTCGCCACCACTGCAAAGAGAAGGCTTTCTGGGGCTTGGCTATTATACCAGCAGCATCTTGCATTATTTTCTTGCTTTTTAACCTTTTTTTATTAAGTATCTTCTAGCTTTTTATTATCTTCCACCTTTTTTACCGTTTAGATTATCTTCTATCTTTTTATTTTATTATTTATTACCATCTACCTTTTTAACGTTTTATATTAATTATTGTATAGATATTTTACCATTATATATTAATTATCTTCTACCCTTTTCCTTTTTTATTATTTATCTTCTAGCTTTTTACCTTTTTTATTATCTTCTAGCTTTTTTACCTTTTTATTCATTATCTTCTCACTTTTTTACCTTTTTTATTATCTTCTACCTTTTTCATTTATATTAATTTTCTTCTTGCTTTTTTACCTTTTTTATTAATTATCTTCTCACTTTTTACCTTTTTTATTTATATTATTTTTCTTCTTGCTTTTTTACCTTTTTTATTAATTATCTTCTCACTTTTTAACTTTTTCATTAATATTATTTTTCTTCTAGCTTTTTTACCTTTTTTATTAATTATCTTCTCACTTTTTTACCTTTTTTATTATCTTCTACCTTTTTCATTTATATTAATTTTTCTCTAGCTTTTTTACCTTTTTTATTAATTATCTTCTCACTTTTTACCTTTTTCGTTTATATTAATTTTCTTCTAGCTTTTTTACCTTTTTTATTAATTATTTTCTCTCGCTCAACTTCTCAACAATGCGTTGCAGCATTTATCCTCTTCTCCACCACCGCATAATTCTCTTCCACAGGAACAAAATTATGTTAAAGGATAAAGGAAAGATAGATAAAGAATTTATAGCGAGGAAAGTTTTGGACAGCCTCAGAAAGTGGCGCACGAGATAGTATCAAATCAAAATTTAACCCACAGGAAATAGAAAAAGAAGAATTCCAAGCACTTTCGAATTTTAATTTCATTCATTCGTAACTATTTCGACCATCAACAACAAAATTAAAGTAAATAAGAATAACAAGGGCTCCGCATAGTTGCTTTGTCTGTAAATAGACAGAACTTTCGTTATAATATCCCTTGTGTTATTCTTGATGATTGCATTCAACGAGAGTAAACTCAATTAAACATCAAAAGTGCTAGGAATCTCTCGTATTTTTTATATTTCCTGCTAATTAAATGTGCCTAAAAGAAAAAATATTAACAAAGATGAAGGTAGATTAATATAGATGTAGGTTGATTAATAAAACCGCATATAAATTTATAAAGATGCAGGTAGATTAATAAATGAAAATGCAGGTCGATTAATATAGATGCAGGTAGATTAATGACGATACAGATAGACTGATAAAGATGCAGGTAGATTAATTGAAGTGCAGTTACATGAAGGGAGATGAAGGTGAATTAATAAAGATGTAGGTAGGTTAATGAAGATGCAGACAGATTAATGAAAGTGCCGGTAGATTATTAAAGACGAAGATCGATTGGCAAATATGCAAGTAAATTAATAAATATGCAGGTAGGTTAATGAAATTACAGGTAGATTAATAAAGACGAAGATCGATTTGTAAATATGCAGGTAGATTAATAAATATGCAAGTAGATTAATGAAATTTTAGGTAGATTAATTAAAATTCAGGTCGATTAATGAAAATGAAGGTAGGTTAATAAGGACAGAGATCAATTATTAAAGGTAGATCAATTAAAATGCGGTGGATTAATTATTATGCAGGTAGATTAATGACGATCAGATTGATTGATAAAGATGCAGGTACATTAAGGAAAATGAAGGGGGATTAATAAAGATACAGATAGATTAACAAGATAATAGTAGATTAATAAATATCCAAAATACACGTCTTTTGGCGTATGTTTAAATACTATTTATGATTTTAATTAGAGTTGCATCAGTTAATCGGCAAGTAATCAGTAATCGGCCATGTCGGCTATTTCGCCGATTAATCAGTATCGGCCGATAATGCAGGCCGATTATCGATTAAGTGGTAATTTTAAAATCTAATTTTGTTTTTTGGAATAAGACCAATAAGGTAAGATTTTTAAGATCATAAATCTCTGTCAAATATTTACCTAAGAAATGAAAATTAACAAATTTTTGTAATTGCAATTACGAATATTCCTTTTAGCTTAATCTACTAAAAAATTATAACTTACTTACTTTTGTTACTTTTAATGGGTTCAGACGTTTATATCGAAGTGAGAAAGAAGCCACATATATTTAGTATTCAAAGTTGAACACCCTTAAATTGTAATGAAAAAGCATAAGAATTTCACCATTTGCAGAACATATCCAATTTCAGGCTGGCTCATAAATGTTGCATCCGCTGCTGAAAATTCTTTCGCTTTCAACAGAAGAAGCTGGAGCACTCAAATACTTCAAATTATGAAAAGTTCTTTTGAATTTTTCCACCACAAAAATGAGTCACTATGTCTTGGTAGAAGGGGTAAATTTAAATATTCTTCTAATTCTCTAATGAAATATTTGTTCATTTTTTTCTTCTTTTTTTCCTTGGATAACATGCTCTTCTTCATTCTTTCGTTTACCAAAAGCTAATTCGTCAAATAAGCTGGAAAAAATTGAGAGAGTTGACTTTATCTTGATCATCATCAAAGGTAGAAAAAATAAAAACTAATTCCTATAGAGATTTTCAAATGTCAACTTTTTCTAAACAATCTATTGTCCATCTTTTTATTTCCTTTAGAAGAACTACTCGTCGCGCTCCGCTTATTCCATCAAAAAGCCCCAGGACAATAGGGATTTACAAAGTTAAACTTTGAAAAGGCACCAGCCCATGTCATCGAAGTGATGAGAAAGGATACTTAACGCTTGTCTGAACACGGGATACTTTCCAGGTGCTTACAAAACGGCCAACATGATTTTCTTACCTAACCAAGGAAATGACCCAACGTTGAAGGAGAGCTACCGGCCAACTTCACTTCTAGAATTTGGCGAGAAGCTCTTTGAGAAGGTCCTCAACCGAATACTGGTGTCTGACCTGGAGGAGAACTTCCTTTTCAACCCATATCAATTCGTGTTTAGAAGGAGACTACTATACGATGTCAGGGTGGGGGATAGAAGCTAGTCCTACACCACGTAGTGCAATGTACTCGAAATGCATATTACTTCAACCAGGTACATGAAGCACGTCCATGAAAGAATCACTAAAACCACAGCTGCAGTTAGAACCCTATACATGTTCAGAAATCTCCGTGAAAGGAATAAGAAAAAGATTTACAATTCACTTGTAAAATTGACGCTGCTATACCCAGCTTCCGCCCCCTCATGTGTCTTGAAGACACAAAAGAAGAAACTACAAGTGGTGCAGAACAAATGTGTGTGCTTAATTACAGGTACACTCAGGCGAGAAAGAATACGCCACGAAGAGCTTCATCGGGAGGCAGGGTTAAGTCCTATTAACGTTGCCATAGAAGAACGGAAAAGGTATATGTAGGGGTTGGTTAATCTAGAAGTGAACAATGATATCGTCTAAATGATTAACCAGAACAAAAGAGGAATAAGTTGCGCCAGATTTCCAAGCTCTGCTGGGCTTTTAGCTGGCGGAGCAGAAGTTGCGTTCTACACATGGAAATAATTTTTTTTTTTACCCAAACCATTGACAATAAATTCAATCAAGAAAAGAAAAACTAATTACGAAACCTCACCAATTTTTATAAGAATTCACCGAATATCGACAACAAATTCACCGATGAAGACCCAACTATAACGAAGAAGACATCAAAGAAAAAACAAAAGACACACTTTACACTCACTACAATATATATGTACAAAAAAAAAACAGAGACACTAAGCACAATACTAAAGTGATTAAAGTACTTTATTACTACAACAGCAAATGAGCATAACATATCCAATATCATTAATTTTATAGAAGACAAATGGCTTGAACGCCATAATAATATAAACTATCCCAAAGACAACAAAGGAACCACAAAACAAGAAAATATTTAAAAGCGATAGGCCTGATTACCAGACACTTAGCATCTCTTTCCACTCTACCACACTTTTTTTTCTTTTCACCACTTGTCTATTTTCAGCAATCTGTCCCCACACCCTTTCTTTGTCCCCTACCCACACCTACCCACCTACATCATTCATACTTCATACTTCAGTGGATAAAGAAATATAGGATCAAGTAAAGATAGTCTTACCTAAGACAAAAAGGAGGGAATAACTTTACATGGTTAATTGGGGGAAGGATAACCTTTACTTGATAAAATGGGAGGTATACGAGGTTATGACATCGTCATTTTAAAGCTACTGGAATAAACATGAACTAAGAATTAAACGCATGCGAGGATGTAAGAGAGAAATGCTAAACTTTTATCTACAGGAGTTTGTGTGGCTCGAAAGACATAAATACCATGTTTTCAATGATTTTTGCGATACGATTTCCAATCAATACCGTTTTCATTAAGTTCTTAAAAGTTTATTTCTAGACTTCTACAAAATTTACAATTTTTAATTGTTTTAAAATAAAATCTCTAACAGATATGTTCCTAAAAAAGATTTTTAAGTTATTTTTTATTTCATCCTTGTGAGAGATTAGCTTTACTAGTGTAACTCTGGGAGGGGTGATCTTTACTTGGTAAAATGGGAGGAACTATCATTACTTGATCCGAAATATAGTTTGTGACATCAACCGGTTTTTTAATTTTCAACTGAACTTTCTGAAATATATCAGGAATGATATTTTCAAAGAATTATTTTCTACTGTGAACATCGTAATTAGGAACAAGAAATTTTAGTAATCTGTGAAATCATAAATCAAACACATCTAAGTATGGCTGTATATTGACAGCAATCATTTATTCAATCAAATAATTAACTTCCTCAGATCATTGAGCATTAATGTCTCACATTTGTTTCTTTTCCATTAGATGAGTTAATATAATCTGTTTTTGGATAGAAGAGTCGTTTGTTATTGATAAACATCGAGCTTATGTGGTTTCTCTCTTCATCTTTACAGTTTCGTTTAAAAAGTATTCATGATGACATTTCTTGAGATGATTTAGCTTGTGTGTGGTGGTAAAATTTTCACTTTTTCTCCTCCTCTTGATATAGAAGGACTGCATAAATTACGCTTGGCAAACTTATCATTTGTATCTGCTTTAAAAAATTACATACAATACTAGAAAACATGAGGGGTTTGGTTATGGCAAAATTTAAAATTAAAAAGGTTTTTTGAATTCTAAATGAAAATGAAAAACAAATAGTTGATATTAAAAAAATAATTTTTGAATTAATATATGATTTCAAATCATTATATTTAAAATATTAACAGAATAGAAATAATTGAGTATGCTCAGAACCTCTAAATTGCAGGATCTCTCTTGATAATAATATAACGAAAATAATTATAGGTCACCAGATGTAAAATAATTATTTACAACTCAAGTTTAATTGAATTTTAAGGCCAGTTAAAGGCTGTTTTTAACGTTCTTGTAAATATTATTGAAAACATTAGTATTAAAAAGTGCGATTAATAACTTTATAGAAAAGTAAAGTAATAGTAAAGTAAAAGAAAATGAATACTTTATATAAACTTTTGGAATATTCATCTGCGAAGGTTTTTCAATGCCAAATGAAGATGTTACTATAATTTTTGTTTTACTATGAAATTACCTACTTATGGGTTGCAGTCTACCAATGAAAACTGCACAAGACTTTTAATAATTCAGCCTATAGACCTTATAGATAAGGGAGCTTTAAGCGTAATACATACAGATTAGGATCATTAAATACAATAATACTTAATAATTAATCTGTATCGGCCAATAATGCAATACCGATTAATCGGTAATCGGCCAATTTGATTATCAGGTGCACCGCTAATCTAAATTATATTCCTAAGCCGGGTTAATAACAGGGGTCAAGCCAGCTCGTCCCGCTGCCAGCGAAGCTTCTGAAGAGAATTTCGTCCGCTGCCTCAGACAAATTCATTCCTTCGCTCGCCTTGATACACTCGCCAGCCTGCGTCAGGAGCGCGAACATAAACTCCCTCTTCGTTCTGCTTTCTCCGCAACTCTCCCAGTGCCAACTACTCGACAGTAGCAACTATCCTACCTCGTCGGATAATTATTTAAGCTTATTTCGGACATTCTTTTCATATAGCTCATTAATATTGTACCCGTGTTAGCACTACTAGCGTGGTTAGAAACTATCCATGAAAATAATGTTCTTTTTTTTCTGCCATTACGTAATTTATTAAAGGAAACAAAAATCTAAATGCTTTCCAGAGATGTTGGATTTGAATCCTCAAATGCGTGTCTACCGTTGTCTTCAAAATCCACCAAGAAAATAATCCGAGGCGCCGATGGTGTCGGTTCTCTCTTCTACCTTTCATAAGCACCGTTAGATGCATATTTTATAATGGATCAAAATGGCTCGGATTTTTTCTAAGCCCCTCTGTCGGCAAGATTTCCTCTTCCCACGTCATTAATAATCATTTATCGCCTCATTATCAAACTTAATGATTTTATTAGTCCAATTATTCTATTTCGGTTAGCATCGACACAAAAGAGTCGGTCAATGATTGACTTTATTTTCTCTAAGAGCACCTAACTACAATTTCTCTGTCGTCTTATCCAATTATTATTTAATAATAAGAAAGAGAGGCTAAAGTAACCCGCTAGAGTCAAATTTATTCTAAAGAAACCAAAGAATATTCAAAATAGTGAGAAAGGAAAAGAGTACAATAGGATAAGTTGTTATAAAAAATGACGAGACCTTCGATGCCACATGGGCCAGATATGATCTTAAAATATTTGCTAAAGCGTTGAAGTTAGGTAATGTGAAGATTTTGCAAAATTCATAGCAAAGTACACAATATATATATATATATATATATATATATATATATATATATATATATAAAGAGAGAGAGAGAGCAAATACAAGTTCTACGGGTGATACCAACAAAACAATTTTGAAGAAAGTAAGAAAGATGCAGAAACCTTGTATAGCAGACTATATATACATACAGTACAAGAGAAAAAGAAAATTGGACGCGAATTAGTAGTAGGATGTGGTATAAAAATTCCTTGGAGGTTCCTAGCGTAAGGAGATACTGGGTTTGATGGGGTAACGCTTTGGGCTAGATAGAGTCACCGTGCCGGGTAGCTTAGCGGTGGAGCATCGGACCGGCAATTAGCAGACTCGGGTTACTGGCCTATTTGGCAGAAGAGCTCCAACTATATTAATGGCGGATCTAAACGCCAGATGCCGATAATCCGGTTACAGGACCTTCAACGGTATAGGAAGAAGCCTGAACCTATTTCTGGACAGAAATATTGCCCAGCGAATAGACCCCAACTTCCCAACTTTTGTCAGAGCAGGAAGTGCCACAAAACCAGACATCTGTCTGGCGAATCGTCAGCTGCCGTTTACTTACTACCTGGAACCAGTCCAGGTAGCATGTAGTAAACATATAGGGATCATACTCACTATCAACAGGAACCCTATACAAGTTCCAGCTATAGTCAGAAAGAACTACAAAAGAGCAGACTGGACACGGTACGCGCGCCTTCTCGAGGCCTACGATCCGCCCAACTTGGACGAAGCAATTGTCGAGGAGATTGACGAGGCACTCGACGACCTCAATAACCACCTCATCAGCGCAGATAGGGTTTGTATCCCTAAATCCGAGTATAGCACCATCTCTATCTACAGATTGACTTAAAACATAAAGGATTTATACCGTGAGTTAAAGTTAATTTATGAAATCAACATCATGAATGTGTCAGTTCACTCAATACAGCGAAGTAAAGAATTCAAAGAAGAACTAAACCAGTTGTTCCTCGAACAAAAATGGAGATGATGGGAGGATGCGATCGATAGCCTCGATCACGAAGCAACTCCCTAAGATTTTTGGAAAAAGATCAGAAATCTCAAAATATCGACTGGGAAGAAGAAGCAGAAGATCGAGCTACAGAAGGAAGATGGAAACATCGAAACGGAAGAAGGAAAAATTGAAGATCTTTTCCGAAGTTATTGGGAAAAAGTCTTCAGTATAACTGAGGAGGAAAACGAAGACTATGACCTAGAGTTTGAAACCAACATCATCGACGAGCTTAATGAACAAATACACTAGACGCACCCTCACCACCAGGTGGATAGACAGCGCGACGGAGACGCCGAGATTACCGAAGAAGAACTATTCGGCGCGTTCCGCTTATTCCAACAAAAAGCCCCAGGACAATCAGGGCTTACAAAACTAAACTTTATAAAGGCACCAGACAATGTCATCAAAGGGATGAGTAGGATATAAAAAGGCCCGTCTGAACACGGGATAGTTTCCAGATGCTTATAAAACGGCTAAGATGATTTTCTTGCCTAAGCACGGAAAGGACCCAACGTTGAAGGAGAGATATCGGCCAATTTCACTTCTAGAATTTGGCGGGAAGCACTTCGGGAAGATCCTCAACAGAGAACTGGTGTCTCATCTGGAGAAGAACTGCCTATTAAACCTATATCAATTCGGGTTTAGGAGAAAGCAAAGTATGGAAATGGCGATTAATGTCATCATGGAAAAGCCTGCCCAAGTAAAACGGGAAAGGTATTACGTGGATATTGATTGTCCGGATGTATCCAAGGCGTTTGATAAAATGTGGCAATGGGGAATGCAGTACAAGATCTTACGACTGGGCCTAAGTGAAAACACAGAAAGAACTCTCTGTGACTATGCAATGGAGAGAGCGGCGCACATGATTTTAGAGTGTACGGACGGACGAAAGTTTCCGCTCACTGTAGGCCCCCAAAGAGGGGTGGGCCTCTCCCCACTCTCTATTTGATTTACACTGCTTATGTCCCAGCCCCTGTAAGCCCCACTTGCCTCAACATTTAATTTGCTGATGATTTTCCCGAGATAATCACTTGCCCATGGAAGAATGCACCTTGGAAAGCTCATATAAGAGCAGCAGAAATGGAAAATCTTAATACCTGCGAGGCCCGGGGGAAGATCCGCAGCAACCGAAAGTTCAAAGTAGTCCCCATAGGCAGGAGACTACTTTACGACATCAGGGTGGGGAATAGACGTTATGCCTACACCATGGAGTGCAATGTAATTGGAATTAAGATTACTTCAACCGGGTACAAAAAGCACGTCCAAGAAAGAATCACCAAGGTCACTGCTGCAGTTCAAACTCTACACAGGTTTAGAAATCTTCGTCAAAGCAATAAGAAAAAGATCTACAATGCACTTTTAAGATTGACGCTGCTATACTCCGATTCCGCCCTCTCGTTTCTCGAAGACACAAAAGAGGGAACTACAAGTGGTGCAGAAGTAATGTGTGTACCTAATTACAGGTACACTCAGGCGAGAAAGAAGACGCCAGGAAGAGCTGCAGCGGGAGGTGGGGTTAAGTCCCATTAACATGGTCATAGAAGAACGGACAAGGAACATGCAGGAAATGGTTAATCGTGAATTAGACGATGATATTGTCTTAATGATTGACCAGAACAGAAAAGGAATAAGTCGCACCAGATTTCCAAGCTCGAGAGGGGTTTTAGCTGGCAAAGCAGAAGTGCCGTACTACACATGATAATAATGTTTTCGCCCTAAACCAATAAAAAATCCGACTAAGAAAAAACTTACCGAACCATGAAACCTCACCGATTTCTACATATTCACCAATGAAGACACAAATCTACAGATAAAGACCAAAAATTTACCGAAGAAGACATCCACGAAAAACAAAAACACGAATTAAACATTACAAGAAATACAAAAAAACAAAGACACTAAGCACAACACTAAAGTAATTAATAAAGTAATTATTACCGCAACAGCAAATGCGCATATTATATCTAAGGTCATTAACTGTTTTTTGAAAACAAATGGCTTGAACGCCATATTATATATATATATATATATATATATATATATATATGAAAAAAGCTCACAAAGTGCATGTGAGTCAAAGTTATGCAGATACACCCACAAAGGAAAAGTGAAAAACGATTCCGAGCGCTTTCGTCTATATTTTTAAAGAGCTTTTCAAAGAATGAACAGGAGTGATCAATGATCAATGATGTTTAAAGAGAGAAATTGGTGTGGGGTTACTTAGAGAAAAGATAGAAGAAGTATGTGTAATTAAGAGAGAGAGAGTTATATGTGCCAGGTCGTCTGGCAAACTGAGTATTTTTAAATATTTATATTGATTCTTACGATGAAAAATGCTTTAGCGTTCAAGCCTTTGTTTCCGTTTATGTTCCAGTGGTTTAATTACTCTTGGGTGATTGCCAATGCAATTATTCTTCTTGATTCTTCATATTTATGTTAGTGATTATTTAAATAACTTATTGTGTCCACTTCAGATCTTTTAATATTATTTTATTTAGTTGTTCTAACTTTGTAATTTAATTCTTTTTAATTATTTATTATGTATTAAAGATTTTTATTTGTGTCCACTTCGGATTTTTTTATATTACTTTATTTAATTGTCCAAACTTTGTAATTTATTCCTTTTTAGTTATTCATTATGGATTAGATTTTCTTTTTTGTGTCCACTTCGGATCTTTTTCTTTTTCTTTTTTCTTTTTTTTTAAATTAAAACATGTCCACTTCGGATCCTTTTTTCTATTTTTTTTTAAATTAAAACGTCTTCTACGGTTCTTTTCTTGAGTTATATTTGTCTTGTCCTTTGTTTTTCATTATTGTCTAGTTAAATTATGTTTTATCTTCCTTTTTATTATCTCTTAAGTATATATTGGTATTATATTTGTTAGAATCTTTAGCTGGCTATTTTTGAACGCTTGCTTAAAGTGCATGTTCGGGTATTCATCATCAGGTAGTCTTAATTGGTTTGTAATTTCTTCTGGTATAATTTGATATATTTTATCACATAGATTGATTGCATGCTTACGTAAAGTCACATTGTGTGTGTTGAGATGACGGGGTACATGAGAAGCGGTTTCGCGAGCGCTAGACTTAATTTACTTTTGTTGGATGGTGATATTAATCTAAAACAGAAGAGGATCGGAGCGCCTTTTTGACTCTGGCAATCTTCTCCTTAAGATGTGATTTATAACCACTCGTTGTTATTTTTAGGCCCAGTGCCTTGTCGTCTGTGGAGTACTGGTAATGTACACCCTCTGCCATAACTTCCCTCGTGCGTCTGCGTCCCATCGGAATCATTTTGAACTTGCCGATGTTCGTCTTGATTTTATTCATCCTTTCATAGTTGTTGAGTAGAGCAATTTCTCATCCTGTCCTATTTAGCACATCTCTCGGATTAGGGTAGCTGCTAGTTGAATGTATTGGGCAAAATCGTAGGCAGGATGTGGGAGGTCGCTGGTAAATATCGTGTATAACGTGGGGTTCAAACATCCACCCTGTGGCACTCATGCTTCTAGGCTAAATAGCTCTCCTTCGATGTCGTTAATGCTGACCATCGCCTTACTATTATCAAAGTAGCTGCACAGGATCTGTGTCATGCCGTCCTCCATTCCAAGGTCGTAGATTTTATTTTTTAGGCCCAGCACCCAGACCTTGTCAAAGGCCGAGGCCACGTCTCTAAGTACGACATCTACATTATTGCCCCTAGCCTTTGCAACAGTGATCTTCTCTGTTATGAGAGCTAATGCGGTTTAGGTTGCTAGTTTTTTTCCTAAACCCGTGTTGTTGATCGTTGCACAGGCTGTTATTCTCCAAATAGCTCGTAAGTCTTGTGTTCAGGAGCTTTTCGAATAATTTACTGATAAACTTCAATAGGGAGATCGTTCTATAGCTACTTATTTCTTTTTAGGCTTCCCTGGCTTCCAAAAAAAATATCCTCTTAGCCTTTTTTAATGAATCCGGAAAGTGGCTAATATTCATGTAAGCGTTGAGGGTGTTTAAAATTGCTTGATTTACGTTGGGAGTGCTTTTATTAGGTGAGTCTTCGTAATTCCAGTCAACCCTGCAGCCTTTTGTTTGAAACTCTTCAGTGCAGTTTCGTATTCTTCGTATGTGAATGGCCTACCCTTCTTCCGAGCACGGCGAGTACGGTCAGCCATAAGATGAAGTGTGAGTTCTTTACCCAGCTCTCTCAACCTTGTATCAACCTCATCTTCATAGTGTCCATCAAATTCTGCGTTTTCCGATTCACTGATACAAAATCTTTGTTTCCAATAGTCTCTGAAGTGACGTTCCACGTCCTCATCTCTGTTAATTTCAACTCCGTTGACCATTATATTTATTCTTTCCCTTGGAGGGGTTCCTATAAATCTTTTGATTTGACCCCCAAAATTTTTCGTAGCCCTTTCAGTGTCTAAGTTACCAATTATGTTGTCTCATGTCTCCTTGGATTTCTCCATGATGAGAAATTTGATTGTTTCTCTTAGTTCTCATAGCTCTCTATAGCGTTGCGCTGTGTTACCGTACATGTGTATCTCATTGATAAGGAGATCTAATCGGTCCAGTCTTTCGGTAATTTCTCTATCCCACCTCAAGGCAGGGAGAGTTTTAAATCCGGTCCATGGGATAGCATGACGGTCAGCCTCTTTGAATTTCACCATTATATTGTTAATATGACGGTCTATCTCCTCAATCGAGGTGCCTTACAGTTTATTTACCGGCATAGTGCTCAAGTGATCTCTATAAGCTTTCCAATCAGCCCTGTTTAGGCATCTCCGTTTGGATATTTGTACCTGTATTAGTGAAGTTGACAACGTAGTTACCATGCTGATATGGTCTGATGGTATGTAAGGACCCGGTACTGTCACTTGGTTGAGAGCAAAGTTGGCGTTATTCAATACAACATCAGGTGTTGGAGAAGATCTTCATGTTAAGAATGTGGCGAAATCTGAACCTACTCTTTGCACTATGTTTCTCCTAATTAGAAGGCTCAGTGTGTTCCCCGCTCCATTTAAAGCTGTATTATATCCTGCCTCTCTGCAGCGGGCATTAAGGTCTCCAAATAAAATTGTTGAGGCCTTTCTACGGAATAGGCGGATGAAATTAGGAACTGGCAAATATGAGCGTCTAGGTGGTTGATAACCGACTGCGACCACAAGGTCATCAAAGGTCATCTTGATCTTCACAGCCAGGTAAGACTCTTCCAAACCTTAAATTTCCTGGAATTTTATTTCTTTCCTGACTGCAATTGCGACGCCATCAAATCTCTAATTAGAGTGGTTAGCCATCAGCACCTCATAATTGTATATTTTAATATACTCTGTTCGCCAGGTTCCTTATAATCTCGTATATTATTTTTTATTTGTCCATCCGTTGACATTGAAGGAGAAGATTTTCAATTTTCTAATATATATAATTTGACTGTCCATGATTTTTAGTTCTTATGTGGTTGTTTAAGTTTATTCCCATTATCTCTTGCTGGGATCTTTTCTTCCCGTTTCTCTTTGTAGGGAAATCGATATCCCACCCTTAAAACAGAGGCCCTGTTCGGTCACCAAAAAGTCCTGGCATTTGGCAGCGTAACCCTATTACTTAACCCTTCCTTCCTTTTTCTCTCTCTTCCCTCGCCTCGCGGACCACCAGAAAAGCATTCCACAACCACGAGCTGCACGAATCATCATATTTCTGGTCTGGCGAGCATAACATTGGTTAAACCGGCAATATTTTCCTTAAGAGTTGGGTTTTACTTCATAGACGAAATTAGAGGAGCGGCGAACAAAGGCCAGAAGATGCCTTTAGGGTTAAGTGAAAGACGCTCGGAGAAGAGCTGTTAGAGGAAAGAGGCTTAATTCCTAAGACATCATCCCCCCTCCTCCTTTCCCTATCCCCAGTGGGTTAGTGAAGTATATAGGCGGATAACTGTAGAAGAACGAGGAAGATCGAGCTAGAGATCGACACGACGAAGTACAGCGAAAGTGCCCGGCAATCAACGAAAGGAACACAGAAGAAGCTCATGCTGAGCCAGTTCCTGATGGTCAAACCGAAATTCAGTTTAGCTTGTATTGAGAAACAAGCCCAATCATCTTGCGTCAGGGAAACCCTTTATGCCAGTTTACAACAAAAACCATAGATATTCCTCGCCATTGAGGAATACCCCAAAGTGGCCTCCATCAAACACTCCCCAATCGTCTAAGGATTCACTTGTTTGCTCGTCAGTGCAAACCATTCCAAGATTAACCAGAAGAATGGAAGAAGCATACTTTCACGGTCCCGTTGTTTAAATCATCTGACTAAGACAAGTGCTTAACGCCATCCTTCGCCCGCCCTGAAATCACCTGTTGCTTCAAGCCTGTCTACACGCCAGCCAAACAGCTAGGGTGTCTGTGAACACGTCCACGCGTCTGACAGCCAAAACATTTTTTCGTCTACATAAAATTCAATGCCAAGGTCAGTCTCCAGCAGGAGTCACTGATGGTTGTTTTAAAGGTAAAGAAATTCCGATACTCCTGACTGGCAATTAGCATCCAATGTTAAAGTGAGCTTTGAGTCAACCATTACTTTATATTCATTTGGTTTAAATTAGTAAGTCTCACATAAACTCCTTTAATTCATAGCTGTATAGTTTTTTTATTTCATTTTTTTATGTTGTAATTAAAGAGATATTTTTTTAGAAGTATTTAATTCAATCCTCAAAACGCTACACTTGGCAATAAAAATCCTCAAAGATTAAAATAACGTAAAATAAAATATAGCACTCTTAGAGAAAACATAATCAAGGAGTTATTCGAGTATTTAACAAAGCTATACGTACGTATATAACACCACTCGGCACTTGCAATACCACGACATAAATATTTGGTGTCAGGTGTGTGGTATTAGAAGAACTCAGTATAGTTCTTTGTCTTGCTTTCCCTTCAGTGATAATAAATGTGTGCCTAGCGTTTGAGGAAAAGTTAAACATAAAAAGATCTGTCTATAAAATTGTGGTTAATTGTCGGTGAGTAGCCCGTTAATGTTATTAATTAATTTTTTGTGAGTGGTATTCCAATTAGCATAAAGTGTTGGGATAAGGGTAAGGTAGGTAGCGCGCAACTTGTTCGAGGTTGTATAAGTATCTAGCGTACAGCGGTGAGAGGTTGACGGACATACACAAAATGGCATCGTTCGAAAAATTCTACCAACAAGGCCAAATTCTTTGACTAGAAGGCAAAGATATGGTCACCTACGTTCTGGAAGAACAGAGATAGAAACCGGAGAAATAAGAAGAGATTTGGACAGAGAAAGCGAAGAAAGAATAATAGAGTGAAAAAGAGAAAGCCAAGAAGAAAAAGAGAGTGTAAAAGAGAAAGCGAAGAAAGAAGAATACAGATGGAAAGAGAAACTGAGGATAGGAGAATATTAAATGACATAAAAATAGAATAAGAAAGAATACAAAGTGATAGAGAAGTAGAAGAAACAAAAATACAGTGGAAAATAGAAGCAGAAGCAGAAGAAATAAAAATGAAGATAGAAAGAGAAGTCGAAGAAAGAAGAATAAAGATAAAAGGAAGACGAAGAAAGAAGAATAAAGAGAGAATAAAAGCAGAAGAAAAAATAAAGATAAAAGAGAAGTAGAATAAAGAAGAATACAGATGGGAATAGAGCTAGCACAAGCAGAAAGAGAAGAGAGAGAATAAAAAGAAAGAATGCTTGCACATGAAAGGTAGAATTCACGGTCGGTGTATCCCGGCCTGGACCTAGGAAAGTACTTACGATGAAAACCCGGCCCAATGGGGGTGACGATGGATGAAGAAGGAAGTAGGAACGCGGTATACCCATGTAAACCGAGCCAGATGGTGGAAGCGGATAATGAGTATCCCCTACCCTCAGTAGCCTTCCCCCAGAACAGATATATATATATATATATATATATATATATATATATATATATATATATATATATATAAACTAACTCAAAGACAACCAAGGAATTACAAAACTAAAAAATACTTAAAAGCGATAGGCCTGATCATCGGGTGCTAGCATCTCTTTGCACCCTTCCACACTTCTTTCTCTTTTCATCACTGGTTTCTTATCCACTATTTGTCCACACATCCAATCTCTATCCCCTACCGACACCTACTCTTACAACAAGTCAAAGTCTACACGCAAGATGGCAGCCCATGATCACCCGCAACCCATACCGTTCTTCGCATAAGTTAAAAGCATCATGAATAACGCGCTTTCGACTAAGCATACTCGCTCTCCTTCCTGACCACCCTCCAACCGTCGTCCAGTTACGAACACCTCGAGAATCACCCAATCAAACCACGCATCGGTGTCTAGCTACCGACCTATCAACTCTTACTATCCCCTGTCAAGTTATTTCCGCACCCTTTTCCTCTACGACTGCCTGTTCGCCTGTGTTACACAGTATTCCCTCTCTGACCTTTCTATACACATCATTCATTCATTCATTGCCTGACTATTTGTCGCTCCGATCTAGTTCTCTGGCAAAGGAGGCAAAGGAAAATGAATTTGAAAACGTGCTTCGTTTAACGGCGGTCAACTCGGAGACACCGAGATGTCGGGAGTATGGTTGCCAGCTGAAGTTGCACGTTAATTGCTGGCTTCTTCATTGGAATGATACGGCTTCGGCCATCCGCAATCTTCTGAGATTTGGGGGTCTCAGGATGATGGAGGTGTCCTAATTCAGTTTTTCACGGGGTAGGTTTGTGCCATGAGAGTGGGCGTGTTTTTTAATCGCACCATCTTGAAGGTAAGCTGTCAGTCGCCTTGACAGGGTTGTGGAGGTTACGCCAATGTATTTTGAATTGCGGTGTTTGCAGTCACCGACTTGTCACGAATATTCGTACACGACGTTAGTCTCCTTGAGTTCGCTCGTTAGAGGGAGACAGCTGTTTTTCATGATGCAACTACTTGTTTTCTTGGTCTTGTAGTATATAATTAGATTAATATCCGTATTAGGGTCGGTTGGGGATCAGGTTACGATGGATAATGACTTCGAGAACCTTTTCGTTTTCATGGTAGCCGGTATTCATGTTGGCCTTGTAATAAAGGTCAATATTACTCTTCTTCGGAGTAGACCTGACGCCAGGGCCAACAGCCAAGTTCATTTTCTCTTTCATGGTGGCGTCGATGGATTTTTGTGGGTAGCCGTTGTTAACGAGAACTCGGGAAACCCTCTTAAGTTCCTGATCAACAGCCGTTCACGAGGATGAATGAGAAATTGCCCTGTTAACTAAGGCATTAAAGAATGATCTCTTTTAACGTTCAGTTCACTCAGAAGAACCATTTAAGCAGAAGCCCAAGTTCGTGGCCTTAACGTATACTTGGGTCACAAATTTGTACTCCTGGGCAATTATGAGGATATCAAGGAAGGGAAGGGATCCTTCATCTTCCGTTTCGTGGTTGAAATTCAGACACGAGTTGTTGTTAAATGTTTCAACTAGGCCGTTCACTTGTTCAAGGTTATTCGTATTCAAAATTATGTCATCGATATAGCGCGCGTAGATGGGAGGCTTGGGCGCTATATTGCACTTGAAAATCTTGTTCTCAACTGAGCCCATGTAAAAATTGGCAGCCGGAAACCATACTCCTGATATCTCGGCGTGTCTGAGTTGAACGCCGTTAAAGGAAGCACGTTTTCAAACGTCATTTTCCTTTGCCTCCTTTGCCAGAGAACTAGATCAGACCGACAAATATTCAGAAATCAAATGAAATAAAGAGAGAGATGGGAGACAAAGAAAAGCTCTTCAGACCCTAACCCTGGCCCCCTTGGTGCTCATGGAGCGGCCAAGGAGGGAGGGGGGGAGGCCCGGTACTCCTTTATAGACCCCCATAGTCACACTGTCTAGATCTAAAGCAGGGTCCAAGCACTGTGAGTACGGCGGATAGGAGTGAGAGGGATAGGAAGAAGAAGGTTTTAGGATAGGACAGCGAAGAACATAGTAGTAGACAAAAGTGGACTTAGTTAGTCATGGGACCTACATCTTAACGTGGAATCCGAACAACGATGTGTCACTTGTCTATAACTATAACCTTGCAGTTTATCGTGACCCCTGTCCCACGTATCAGAGTGAGTCCCGTGTGCAAATGTGATAGTAAAACACGAATAGATGCTGAAGGCTGAAGGACAATCTGAGCCTATAGGGTCTAAGAGAGGTATTCTCTCTTGTAGTTTTGTAGGCTAGGTTAAGTGATCAACCGCTTCCTTATGGGATGAAAATATATATATATATATATATATATATATATATATATATATATATATATATATATATATATATATATATATGGATTCTTAATTCCTAGTTATATAGCTGGAATAAGCTTCGAAATGGCTAACAGGAAGTATAACTTGTTTTCTTGAATAATAATAATTTTTCTGACTATTTCTGACCATCTGACTATCTTTGACACAAAAATACACCTATATAAATAGTTATTTCATCTACTCATAACACTATAAAATTCAACCAATCAGGATTGATATACATTTAATACTCATTCTTACGTTCATTTTTCGATATAACAGCCTTAGCGTTGACAAATTGACCAATCAGCTTTTAGAAATAAGCATTGTAATAATTGTCGAATTAGCGCCATGATAGATTTAAAATGTTACTAACGCTCCAACCGTTTACACATAAACACGACTGAAATCAAATACAAATTCCTTCGAAGAAATGGAAGGCATACCATAGAGCGGATTGGGATAAGTACAAAGAATTACTTCAGACGTACGTGCCCAGCCCGCTCGGGAAAGCCACTCTAGAGGAAATCGACGGGGAGTTGTACGGGAAAATCCAAGGCAGTCAATTTCTCGTCGTTCACAAGAACTTGGCCTTTCTGTGACTTCAGTTTGGCAAATTATGCGTAGGGACTTGGGTCTGCACCCGTACAAAATCCAACTTACCCAGGAACTTAAGGTAAACTACCATAGACAACGCCGTGTGTTCACTGATTGGGCTCTAGAGCAGTTGGAAGTTGTCCCAAATTTTCCCAAAAAAATCATCTTCAGCGATGATTCCCATTTTTGGATGAATGGATTTGTGAACAATCAAAATTTTCGGATTTGGGACGAAAACAATCCACATGAGATATACCAGCACCAATTGCATCCCAACAAAGTCACTGTTTGGTGCGGATTTTCGTCTAACGGAATCATCGGTCCATATTTTTTGGAGAACGAAGATGGGATTGCCATAACCGTCAACAGCGAGACTTATAGATCGATGATAAGCAACTTCTTATGGCCTCAACTAGATTATATGCCTGAGATGGATACTGACTATATGTGGTTCCAACAGGACGGCGCTACGTGCCACATTGCGCACGCGACGATAGACATTTTGTACCAGCGATTTCAGGGCAGGCTCATCTCGCGCGGTGGCGACGTCAACTGGCCACCGAGATCATGCGATTTAACGTCATTAGACTACTTTCTTTGGGGCTACCTTAAATCGCAGGTCTATGCAAATAATCTGCAAATAGTTGATGTCCTCAAAGTCAACATAACGAACACCAGCCAGCAAATTCAGCCAGATTTATGCCACAAAGTCATCGAAAATTGGGCCTTCCGAATACGTTCCACCAAGCAAAGCCGCGACGGACATTTGAACGTCATATGTGACACTTAATGCCATAAAATGTACTTTCAAATTTAAAATAAATTGAGGGCATATAATACACACAACTTGTTTTATTTACATTTAAAAATCAAGCGACCTTATTGAAAGACCCTTTACAAATAAACACATACAAACAAACATACATACATAAATATGTACCTATACGAGTATACTAAAATTCATACACACTAAAATACAAACAAATATACATACATTTATACAAACATATCTACAAACATATAGTCATATAAATATTAGAACATATTAACTTGCATACAGACTAACATAAATACAAACAAACATACATGCAAATATAAAAATGGGAAGTTTGTCTTCTCATTTATAAGGTTTAATTGTGTGAACCGTTTAAAATTTGCAAACAAATATTTACTAGGTTCGACCCCCACAAGCCCTCAAATTTTATATGTTTTTTGTAGCGCTTAGTTTCCCCTTAAAAATTTCACGCGCCATGATTGGCCAATTTTTGTAATACTTATGTTCGCGTAGAAATACTATATATAATGTAGGTTAGTAATTAGATGCTGAAAAACAACGGAATGACACAAATATGGTTCCCCGACAATCCTCCATCACAAGAAGTTCTGAAAATTAAACTTGTTGAACCCGCACAGGGTAAACTACCTACTCAAACAGGAAAAAACGCCTTCAACTGCAGGGATCCAAGGATTGCTGCACAAGAAGCGAGAAAGAAAGCGAAAACAGGCAAGAATCAAGAAAAACAGGATCATAATGCAGAGGAGATGGTAATAGAAACTGAGCAGGAACAAATAATAGGAAAAAACTCAGAACGTGCAGGCAAAGAACAAAAGAGGACCAACAGCCAACAGAGGTAAAGATCCCCAACGTCTACCCCGAGGAAAAATAATCAGATTAATGCTAAAAGAATAAATCTCAAACTTTTCGCTACAGGAAACACTCTTTATCCCAAGGAACACCATGCTGAGGCCATCACCGAGGGAATTATAAACAAGAAAATCAAATGGCAATAGGAGGATCAAATGCCAGAGAACCAGGTCGAAGAGGCCTTCTATCAAGGTAAAATTAAATACACTCCAGAAATTTTCAACAATATCTCTCAGACTGAATTTAATAAAAAAAGGAAACGGTAAATGCAGAACATCTCCTCGCCAGGCCTCAGGGTCAAAGCAAGACAGAAGAGAAGACTAAAAAAGGTACAACCAAGATAAAACAAAACAACAAGAAAAACAGAAGAAACATTCTACACAATGGACATTGCAAATAAAACCTTTAAACAAGTGTACATGAACGTAAATGTTTGGACAAGAAACAGTTCCGAATGTGGAAACATAATTCAGAACCTTGACCCAGATATCATTTTAATATCCGAACACGGCATCGATACAAGACACAAAGACATGAAAATATTCAGGTAACCAAGTTTATACAACAAGCCATACAGATGAGGCCTTCGACGGAGCGGCGATAGCAATCTGAAAAGGCCTCATGCACAAACTTCTACCTCAATTTGACGAGTCAGACGTAGCAATAGAGGTCCAAACTACCATAGGGCCCTTAACTATCGCTACTGGGTACCAACGCCTAAGAAGAGGGTACATTCCTATCCACAACTTCTTGAAGCTGTTTGCCCATAAGAAAACGGTGATGTTTGCTGGTGACCTAAACGCAAAATGCAGGGCCGCTGAGTACACCAGCACCAACGCGGCGGGACGAAATCTAGAACTTCTTCTAGAACGAAACATAGCAGTGCGCATTGGACCTATCACTCACTGAGAGGTGCAACTAAGCCCGACATAATTTTAACAAGCTCAAGGTTTCCTTATAACTATCACATCGCCCCCGGACCCGTGATACCCAGCGACCACGAAGCATTAACCATCACACTCTCAACAAGCCCAATCCAAATCCCAATAAGGTAAAGGAAGTCATATGCGCAAGCAGACTGGGAGGCCTACCAGGCCGTTTGCCAGAACTACTTCCCGGCAAGCCTAGAGGAAGCTACGCCAGAAGAAATAGATGAAGAAGTAAACCACCTTACAACAAAAATATTGGAGGGAGATAGAAATACTATCTCAAAAATTAAATATAAAACCCTACTAGCTTCAAAATGGCCCCTGGAAATGATTGCTCTTCAAGAAGAATACAGAGGCTTAGTGGAAGCAATCAACAGATGAGGGCCAAACAGGGACCTCCACCAGATGAGGCCGGAAACAAAAGAACACCTCCCCTAGCTGATCATACCGCAACAATCAGAAATCTGGGACCGACTCATTGAAGAACTCGATGAGGAAATGGACCCCAGAACATTCTGGCAAACAGTGAAGAGGTTCAGAGGAAAGCCAGTAAACAAAAAAGCGAATATCAAGAACCTTGAAGGTGAAGTGATCACTGAACCTAAAGAGTTAGAAGTCAAATTTAGAGAATACTGGTCAAATATATTTAAAATTTCCCCTGAAGATGAAGAAAATTTTGACACAGAATTCGGGAACGAGATATTAGACGAGTTTAACGAAGTAATAGATCGAACATATCCGTTCAATAACGCTACAACAGAAAGACCTATGGTGGGCCTAGGGGAAAAAATCTCCCTATGGGTTTAACAAAAACCCTAAAAACGTTTAAGCAACGTGACCCAGGTCACTCAGGCTTAACGAAGGCAAACATTAGTAATGCTCCACACAACATAAAACAAGGACTGATTAACATCATGAACGTGGCCCTCAATACGGGATACTTTCCTGATGTCGGGAAAATAGAAAAATTTTTATTCATTCCTAAGTCGGGCAAGTCCCTAATCTCCCCAGCATACTACCTCCCGATCTCTCTCCTCGAATTCGGAGGAAAAATTTTCGAAAAAATCATCACTACAGAATGCAATCCTACCTGGAAGCCAATAACCTTCACAATCAACATTAGCGCGGATTTAGAAGGCAGAGAGGTACGTACACAGCACTGGCGATGATAACAAAGAAATTAGCCCAAATAGAAAAAGAGAAGAAGCACGCTGATCTAGTATTGAGGGACGTCAGGAAAGCATTCAACAAACTGTGGCGCAGAGGATTACAGTTTAGGATCCTCCAACTGGGACTTAATCCCAGAGTGGAGAAAATAACCTGTGATTACGTCATGGAGAGAAGAGCATTCATTTATATCGGGGAGTACCAAGGACCAGAATTTCAACTGGAAGAGGGCGTTCCCCAAGGTGGGTGTTTGAGTCCACTGCTCTACTCGATATTCACTAGAGACCTCCCTAGTCCTAGGCTAGAGGAATTTTTGTATATCCAGTTCGCCGACGACGTGACACATATAGTGGTCTCCCCATACAAAAATGAAAGAACAATGGCAAGGATGACGGCATATGAAATTGAGAACCTAAATATATACGAACGCCGCTGGAAAATCGCGACAAATTTGAACAAGTTTACCATCATTCCAGTCAAATGAAGCAAAATAGCACCAATTTACGTAGAGGATGAGAGGTATCCAAAAAAGAGAGCAGACACAGTGTTCGGCTTAAAAATAAATGCCAGGGGATATAAGGACCAAATTAGCGGCATAATTGTACGTACGGGGCAAGAAATAAGAGAATTATATCGATTTAGGAACCAAAGGAGAAACCATAAGAAGAAAATATACTCTGCCTACATCAGACCAAAAATATTGTATCCCCGCCATGCCACTAGCGGCCATTCCAAAGACTTGGATGATGGAATTGCACAGATTGCAAAATGAAGCCAAATGAAGACTTAGGTACCAGAGCCCTCAAAATTTGGCAGAAGGTGGAAAGACTCCGACCTAGATTTCATCAGGAATCACTTCAGAATTCTCAACCTAATACAGAACCAGGCTCGGAAAATATTTCCCAGCAGCAGAAGATATGCGCGGCACAACCAAGAACCGATCTACGCATAAACTAACGAGTAAGCAATATATCCCAAAGACAATAAATACAATCGCCAAAGTCACAGAACACACACAAAAAAAGGCTTGAAAGCTACTATGTACAAATGTTTTGTGCAAACTAATAATCATAGAATTTGGTCAAATTTAAATGATTTTTTTTTTTTTTGTAAATAAAAAATAAATAAAAATAATATGTATATATACGAGGGTCAGTCAATAAGTTTTGCGAATCGGTAGGGCAAAACAGAGGAAGGGGGATGGCTGTTTGTGGGGGTGTTAGGACAAGTTAGGACAAGTCAGGACTTGCAGTCGCACGCTCCTCCCTCGTCTATTTAAGAAGCAGTAGCTGATCGCAGATCATCAGTCACAAATTTTTCAACAATGGAGAAGGTTGAGCACCGCGCAGTGATCAAATCTTTGACCAAGGAAGGCAAGAATGCAAAAGAGATCCATGAACGCATGGTTCCAGTGTACACCGACACCACCACTTCCTATGCAACCATTACTCGCTGGAATAGTGAGTTCCGCCATGGTCATGAGTCTTTTGAAGATGACGCCGGTCCAGGACGCCCGTCAGAAGTGACCAACGATGACAATGTGGCCCGTGTGGAGAGGATGATCCTCGAAAATTGACGAGTAAAGGTTGAATAAATCGAGCTAGAACTTGGAATATCACATGGAAGTGTTACCAACATCATCCTCGACAATTTGGCCATGTCCAAGTTCTCTGCCCGTTGGGTCCCTAGAAACCTCACGCCCCATGATCGACTTCAACGTCGTCAAAGTCCACAAGGCCAGAGTTGCACAAGCTACCCTGCGCGAGTGTGGATTCGAGGAGCTCAACCATTCTCCCCTACAGTCCAGATCTAGCCCCTAGCGACTACTTTTTATTCGGCCAGCTCAAGGCTGCACTGCGTGGACGCCGGTTTGGGGACGATGAAGATGTCCAACTCGCCGTCTAGGAGTGGATTGAACAGCCTTAGGGAGATTTCTGGTTGTCGGGAATTCGAAGCCTCAGGGACAAGTGGCGCAAGTGGATTGAAGTCGAGGGTAGTTATATCGAAAAATAATAAAACACTTTTCCTCATATCTCGTTCCTTATATCCGAATTGCAAAACTTATTGACCGCCCCTCGTATATCAGACTAACACAAATGTTAGAAAACTTTAAAGGCTTTGAAGCTAAATTAACAAAGATGTAAGTAAAACAACAAATACACTAGAGTAAAGAAACACAGAGATACCCTTTCCGCAGGGACCTATGTTTTCTATCTCTTGTTCCCAAATTTCAACACTAAATCTTTCACTAATTAGCTAACTATTTTTCTATCTCTTCTCTATCTATCTAACTTCTCCACTTTTTATGTCCAATGTCCAATGTCAAAAGAGTGAGTAGAGTGTTGAGTGTCGTGTTCATCATGGCTGGTCGTGGCAAAGGAGGAAAAGTTAAGTGGTAAAACTGAAGACGCCCTTGCCAGATATTCTCTTTCGGAAGGAAAAGGAGAAATTATCCGGAAGAATAATAAACAAATACCAGAAATAAAGAGGAGTACCGCTACGAAAAGGGGGCCACCCGCCATGGACGTCAAACGGATGTCCCTCCGTACCATCAGTAGGGCGACAAAGCCAAGCCGTTAACTGTCGTGGTGACTATCTTTGGCCCGCTCAATGTAGCCATCCTAAGATTAATTGAGATGCCCAACGAATGGGCAGCATTATGCTGCACTCCCGAAGACGTCGAAAAGATCGTGTCAGACGAAGCTAAAGAACCCCTTCGGAATATTGGATTTGAAGGTTCCATCCGCCACGAAATTCATGGTTCGTAGATCAGTCATCCTCAGAAAGCTCGACCCCTTCTTCACGGACAACAGCTGTGAAGAAATCAAGGCTGAACTTTCTAAGCACCAAAAATGGGCGAGAATTGCGAAGGTGGAAAAGTTTGGCAAAATTATAGTCAAAGTTATTTTCTCAAGCACTGAGATGGCACAAATGGCTATGAAGGAGGGACTCATAGTGTTTTACCTCCGGGTAGCCCCTGAACAAATAGAAACGGAGGAGTTCGGCCAGATAGAAACCTGCTTCAAATGCCTTGCAGTGGAAAACACCCCAAGAGTGAATGTCGAGCGACCGAGGTCACATGCTCTATCTGTTCTAAACCAGGACACGGATGGAAGGAGTGTGCCTCAGAAAAGCCACGACGTTTAAACTGCGGAGGGGACCACAGGACCTTGGCCATGAGGTGTCCTGTCCACAAAGAGGCAATCCGGGCCAAACGTGAAAAGTCCAAAAAAGAAAAGGAGGCAAAGACAAAGAACTACCCAGAAGCAGCAGAGGCTACTAGAACAACGCTCACCGAAACAACGGCGCCAAAGCTGGTGATGCCAAGTGAGTGTAAAGAAATAATGACCATGTTCATTTACGCACACTTAGCAAACTTGGCCAACCCAGGCACTTTTTCCGAAGAATTAAACCAGCTACTACAGAAGAACGGTTTCAAGAACGGTTTCGATATTTTTCGCGAAAGGATTAAGGATATAGACTGGGGAATACGATTCGAGAACAGGTCGGTAGGAGAGATGTACGCAGAACTTCGATGTACGCTGCTTCGTGTGAATTCTGATTTGGTTAAGTATGTGCGTAAGAGCGGGAAGTCGGTGAGAGCTCCGTGGCTTAGTCCGTTAATACTACGCTTAATCCGGGACCGAAATAGAAAATTTAAAATTCATAAAAACAATGGGTCAGTTATAAGTCGGCAAAATTACATAGATTCTCGTAGGGAAGTTAAACGTGCGGTCAGAGATGCGAAGAGGAAGTATGAAATAAACCTCGCTAAGGATTCAAAGAATGAACCGAAACGGTTTTATGGGTACGTAAATAATAGGAAACCCGTAAAAGGATCGATAGGGCCGATCAAAGATAAGGATGGTCGTTTGACTGAACTTCCGACAGAAATGTCTAAAATTTTAAATGAGCATTTTACGAGCGTGTTTACTGTGGAAGATTCTTCCGAATTGGAATCGTTAATTGGGGAAGTTCGTAGTGCTGATAAATGCATATCCGATGTAAGTATAAAGGACGAGGAAATTTTTAAATTTATTAAGCTAATGAAAAAGTCGAAATCTCCGGGCCCCGATGGGGTATATCCAATTCATTTAAAGGAGCTTCAAAATGAACTCGTTAAGCCATTGCGTGAAATTTTCAATCGCTCATTAGAGGATGGCGTAGTTCCGTTGGATTTCAAGCGAGCAAACGTTACACCTATATTTAAGAAGGGGAATAGATTTGAAGCAACGAATTTTCGGCCTATTAGTCTAACTTCGGTAGTTGGGAAGCTTTTAGAATCTGTAATTAAAGATAGAATAGTGAGCCACCTCGAGGCAAATAAGCTGATTAACGATACCCAGCATGGATTTAGGCGTGCGAGATCGTGCTTGACTAACTTGCTCGAATTCTTCCACAAAATGATTTGCGTGTACGATGAAAGCAAAGCTGTAGACGTAATATATTTAGACTTTAAAAAGGCGTTCGATACCGTCCCCCACCAAAGGTTATTAATCAAAGTTAAAGCGATTGGGGTGACTGGTAAGATTTTAAACTGGATTAGAAATTGGCTGAAAGATCGCTCGCAGCGGGTAGTAATAAATGGGGAATGTTCAGATTGGGCCAGCGTTAGTAGTGGGGTACCGCAGGGCTCTGTTTTAGGCCCTTTATTGTTTTTAATTTATATTAACGATTTAGATAAAGGCATACTTAGTCGGATTTCGAAATTTGCGGACGACACGAAGCTGGGTAATCGTGCCTATGTAAGATCGGATGTCGATAAATTGCAGGGGGACCTAAACTCGATTGCCAATTGGGCGGACAAGTGGCAAATGGAATTTAATTTAAGCAAATGCAAGGTAATGCACTTGGGTTGCCATAATTTAAGAGTAGATTATACCATGAAAGGCCAAGTCCTCGACGCGGTTAAATTAGAAAAAGACTTGGGAGTATTAGTCTCAGACGATTTTAAATTCTCGAAGCAATGCGCGGATGCGTGTAAAAAAGCAAATCGCGTTTTGGGTTATATCGCGCGCAATTTCATCTTCAAATCTAAGGATGTAATTTTACCTTTATATAAATCCCTTGTGCGGCCACTTCTCGAATACGCTGTTCAATTTTGGGCTCCATATTTAATGAAAGATATCGCGCAATTAGAAAGAGTGCAGCGTAGGGCTACGAAATTAATTCCAGAGCTGAGGAATAGATCATACGAGGAAAGGCTCAGGGCTTTAGATTTGCCATCGCTAGAAAGCAGAAGATTACGTGGCCAGCTAATAGAAGTATTTAAAATACTAAAGGGTTTCTCAAACGTTGACTTTCGCAATCTGTTCGAACTGGATTATAGGGGAAATACTCGTCAGCACGGGTTAAAATTAGTGAACAAGCGTTTTAACACTAGTATAGCCCAAAACTATTTTACATTTAAAGTTACTCAAAATTGGAATCGGCTGCCCACCCACGTAGTAGATAGCACTTCGGTTAATATGTTCAAAAATCGTCTCGACGTGCATTTGAATAGTTTAAATATAACGTAGTTGAGCACTGTGAATTTAAACGTCCTTGCAGAGAGAGAGTTTGGAGCGGAGGTTTAAGGATATGAAATTATGATGACTAAAAATGATGCCGGCGATTCTCTGCATGTGTAGCTTAGATGTCCCATTTCTTTTCCGCCTATCCTATAAGTAGTCTCTATCCCTAAATTAGCTTTTCACCACTAGCAGTCGAGTGGCTGCGGAAGATGAGAAGAAAAACTTTCTATCTCCCCCGACCCCTAGTTTGATTAGTTAAAATTGCACGATAATGTACACATGTAGATAAGTGTGTACAGTAGATAGTATTAAAAAAAAAAAAAAAAAAAAAGCATGTTAGAGATACACTCGTAGATAAGGGTGTATCGTAGTTTTTGATTTAGTGTAGCGGACTAGCCTCGAGCGGACCTTAGGGTCTTTGTTGGTCCTAGATTCTGTAGTTAATCCCCTTTCACAAAAAGTGTTAAAAATACAATTTGTGGACCACCCACTACTAAGAAAAGGTAAAAGAACCAGCCGACAAACAACAACAGCAGAAAACCACAGAGGAACAAATAACTACAGAAGGAGAAGAGACAAAAAAACGAAAGTCCCCAAAAGAGCCCAAAAAAGAAACAGTAAAAGAAAAAGAAAAAGACAAAATCCTGAAAGGAAGAAGAGACAGAAGAACAAGAATATAAACTTAACAGAGAAGAAGTCGAAGACAACAACATCCTGGACAATCCCGGAATATCCCTCACGGAGTAAAGAAACATCCTATTACGTGGATTCTTCTTTAACGCCGCTGACGTGGGTCTCAAGGTCTTCGGCGCTTCAGTGTGCAAGCCCCTGAAAGGTGACCTGGAGGCCCTGATAGATGGAATTCTTCGCGGAGACTACAAATGGGCCTACGAACGACCGTGGTCGCCAAAGGAGATAGAAGGAATGTTGGAGGAACGAGCCACCTACATCCCGGACTCGTGTGTGCACACCGTCAACATGTCAACCTATAAGAAAATTAAAAATGGTAATAATAATAATAATAATAATAATAATTATAATAATAATAAAGTCCATCGATCAAGCAAATTAAGTTAATAAACAGTGGTTAATAAAAAGTATAATAATATTAAAGTTCAAAGGTTAAGCGATTAATAATAAAAACATTTAATAGACAGTGGTTAAGCGAATTAATAATAAAAACAGTGGTTAAGAAAGAACATAATACTTAGTAGCCAATAATAATAATAAAGTTAAAGGATTAAGCAAATTAATTAAATAAACAGTGATCAATATTGAATATTTAGTAGTTAATAATAATAACAGTTCAGTGGTTAATAATGAATATAATATTTAGTGGCTAATAACAAAGTTCAGTGATTAAGAGTATTAATAAACCGTGATTAATAATGAACTTTTGGTAGTAAGCACAAGGATTTCGTGAAATTCGTGAAATTTCGTGAAATTTAAAATAAATGCAGTTTTTAGATATAATTTCTGTCTTGGAAAAATGTCCTGACTGTAAAAATTTTAAAAAATGACCTCCAGGATGTCCTGGAGAACATAATATTTAGTGGTTAATAATAATAATAAAGTTCAACGACTAAGCGAAGTAATTATAAAAGCATTAAATAAACACTAAACAATATTGAATATTTAGTAGTTGTCATGGTATGACATTACATTATTTCAATACCATATTATATCTTTGGGGGGAGGGACCAATAACTTCAAAGCGAACCGACAAAAGGGTCGGAACGCCATGAGTTTCGACGGGCGAAACAACTTGATAAGAGTGCAACGAGGTCAGGTATATTATGGGCAATGTCAAAGCTCAAGGTTATTTAAAGAGGCATGTACAAAAATATAATTTTATTTACAAAAAAATAATGAGAGAATTGATGGGCAAAATTACATCAGTAAACGAGGGGGGGAATTGTAGTTATGCATCAGACTATGAAGATAAAATTCATGGTATTACCGGGGGAGACTATTCAAATTGGGGAAGGATTAAGTCAAATGGGTTACTGAAGGGGAAGAAGGGTTGGCTTACGGAGTATTCTGGGTGAGACGTCGGAGTAAGGCTTCACGGATGTCTTCTGCACGTGAGGCAGGCCGCTTGGAGCTTTCGAGCGGGAATTTAAAGTGATGACGGTTCTCCAAAAAAAAGGGGGGGGGCGGTAACGTCTGGTCCAGGGAAGAGTATTTCGGCCACCCGAAAACGAGGGGCGAACGAGGAGGGCTTTGACAGGAGTTGACGAGAGAAGTCGAAAAAATCGCTCGGTAGCGATCGTTAAATGGAATTACCTCACTGGATGGGGCTAATTCCAATACACAAAATTGTTCAGCTGTCACTTTGCTTTGTTGTTAGCACCTGACTTGGAACTAGGGAAATTTTCTTTGGGTCCGGGCGAAACTTCTGAACTCTGTGTCGGTTTCATGGGAAACGAGCATATATATGTCTGAGGCTTTCCCCCCGGCGGGTAAGATGGGGGGTAGTGGGAAACAGCTCTACTCTCGACTGGCCTCGAATATTCTTGCCGAGGGTATTCTAGCCCGTGTAAAGGTGAATCGTGGTGGGCGTGGTTCGAGGCTACCGCTTGTGGAAGGGAGAGGGGATGGGAGGGTAGGCTTACTAATTTAAGCCTAACAGAACCTTCTACAGCGCATGGAAGCTCCGTGCTGGACAAGACATTCCACGCCGAATTCCCTCACACATCTACCAACCGAAAGATGATGCTTTACAGAGCAGTTGCGTAGGAAAGGATCATCCCACCCGTCAAACTAGAATTATCAAGGGTCTAGGAAAATTCTGACCTGCTACGACAGGTGTACACACAAAAAAACGTAAATCTGAGCTCAGCAGGGAATTTATGGACATAAGCCTTAAGCAGGTCAATTCGAGAGAATTTAACTAGTACAATTTAAAAAAAAAAATTCACAGCAGAACATTGGCGACATTTCACTGGAACTAAAAAGGGATACAATTAAATGGAGGCATAAATATGGGACTAAAGACTAAACAATTTAGTGGACCCCCCAAAAAATTATAATTAGGAACATTAATGAGATAGATAACATATATACAATTCATGTGGAAAACTTTCGCTCCCGCCAGAGTATGGATGAAGTAATCCACGGGTCCTGTAGCCTCGAAGACGGGGTAGGGTCCTTTTCACTGGCTAAGGAGTTTGTTGTTTACCGTGGGAAGTAGCACCAGCACCTCCGCGCCAGGCTTGAATTTTTGTTCTCGTGACTTAGGGTCCAATTAGGTCTTATTTATACTTCTCAATAAGTCCTTCTTGACGGGATACGACACTCGTTTGTTACCTCGGGTGGACTCACGCTCGAGGGCTTTAGTTTTCTCCCAAAGGGGGGAAGAGTTGCGCACTCCTTCTGGGTGCGGGAAAACTTGTCGCTCCGGAGAGCTTGGAACTCCAGGTCGATAGGGATTTCCAAGGGAACAGGTGCACAGGATTCCAGGGCTGCCTGTGTACGGGTAATCACGGGCTGGTCGTGAATTACGGGGTTCTGACCAAACAAAACGGAGCAGAACTGGATTGGGGCCACTACCACTTCGGCCCAACCGGACATATAGTCACACTCAATGTGACAACGAATTACTGGGAAACGACTGGCCCGGTCAAGGTAGCCATGGACCACCGCAAATTTCTTGTGGTCGGGCCCAACAGGGACGAGTAGGTCCTCAGACACTATAATACAGGTGCACCCGGTGTCACGGACGAGGGTGGATACTCAACGACCGTTCACAGTTCCGTTCTCGAACTTCAATCCACCAGGGTGGTTCTTATTAAAGAGAAAGTTTACCTGATGGACCGGGTCTTTGGCGGGCGAGGGAGGATCGGGAGTCTCCTGAGGCGACGGAGGAGGATCAGGGGCGGCCCAGATTTGGTGCACTTGGTGGGACTGAGTGTTTGCGAATCGGGAGTTTTGTGGTCAGTTCGTGCGGTAATGGCCGGAAACTCCCCATGTGTAGCAGACGATCGGGTTCTTTTGGTATGGCACAACCGGGGGAGAAGAAACTAGGGGCTTAACGTCTCGGTGTTACGATGGATGGAAGTTTCTTGGCTTTGAGGGATTAAGAACTTTGGTAAATCTTGGAACAAATTTAGGAGGGGTCTTAGGACCATAAAATTTAGTTTTGAGGGGTGATTGGGGAGCCTTTTTAACATCCTTAGGGTATAAATTGTGACTCCCCGCGTAAACATCGGCCTCTTCCAAGCACTCCTTGAAAGTGGCGCAACGTTTATCCTTAATGAAGGCGCAAATTTCGGGAGCCACGGCAGCTAAAATCTGATCCCTAAGGAAGAAGTCAGGAAGGGACTCGTAGACCTGGGGAATCTTGCACGCATCCAGCCAACACTGAAGGTGTCTTTGGAGGATGTACCCGTGTTGTCGAAATGTTTAGCCAGGGCGGATCCTTTCCTGGCGGAATCGTGAACGGTAGAATTCGCTATTCATATGAACAGCGGCTAGCAATTCGGACTTTAACGTGGAATAGTCCAAAGTTGCTTCCGGGGAAAGGGATACGAAGATATCCCTTAACTTGGCATTTAGGAAAGGAAGTAAGCGAGTGACGCCATCATTTTCGAGATCCCATCTATTAATCCATTTGATTTCGGCTCATTTCCAGCTCATGCTGCATAATTTGTTCACGTTTTGTCATCTTCAGTTTGTTCTCCTCCATTTTTTTCTTCTCCCTCTCCATCTTCAGTTTGTTCTCCTCCATCTCCATCTTCAGTTTGTTCTCCTCCATCTCCATCTTCAGTTTGTTCTCCATCTCCGTTTTTCTTAGTTCCTCTTCCCTTCGCTCTGCCCGTTCGTCCCTCTCTTCTTCCTGTACGTAATTTAGCAGATCTTTGCCCGAAAGACCTAATATTTCACCCTGACTCTTGATTTTTTCAAAGGATGACATTGTTACGCAGTTAACTGAGGGAGCACTGATACGCGAACGAGCTAGGACACTACCCAGGCGAAACGAATACTTGAATATTCGTGAAGGCCTTGATCACAAAAAAAATTAAGATAAAGCTACCTACCTCTGCTGTTTCTAAGCAGAAAAAAAAATTTAAATGGTCCTACCGGAATTAGGACAGCAAATACCTTAATCTTTTGGATTAATAACCAGGAGAGTCTCCAAAATTCAAACACATTAAAAAAATTAATTACCTGGGGTCCAACACCAAATCTAAATAGATTACGTTCCACTGCTTTTCAATTAACTTGAACTTGCATTCTGCCAGTACAATACAAAAATTAAAATGAAAGAGGTAGACGTGAAGAACAAGGGAACTTCTAATGTCGGAATTAAAATGACAGGGGTTCGTAAAAACCCCAAACACACTTGACACCAAAATTATATAATATGTATATTAATAAATATATATTATACCAATATTATACCATTATATCAATACCATATTATATCTATGGGGGGAAGGACCAATAGCTTCAAGGCGAACCGACAAAAGGGACGAAACGCCACGAGTTTCGACGGGCGAAACAACTAGATAAGAGTGCAACGAGGTCAGGTATATTATGGGCAATGGCAAAGCTCAAGGTTATTTAAAGAGGCATGTACAAAAATATAATTTTATTTACAAAAAAATAATGAGAGAATTGATGGGCAAAATTACATCAGTAAACGAGGAGGGGGGGGGGAATTGTAGTTATGCATCAGACTATGAAGATAAAATTATGGTTTTAGCGGGGAACACTATTCAAATTGGGGGGGATTAAGTCAAATGGGTTACTGAAGGGGGAGAAGGGTTGGCTTACGGAGTATTCTGGGTGAGACCTCGGGGTAAGGCTTCACGGATGTCTGCTGCACGTGAGGCGAGGCCGCTCGGAGCTTTTGAGCGGGAATTTAAAGTGATGACGGTTCTCCAAAAAAAAAGGGGGGGGCGGTAACGTCTGGTCCAGAGAAGAGTATTTCGGCCACCCGAAAACGAGGGGCAAACGAGGAGGGCTTCGACAGGAGTTGACGAGAGAAGTCGAAAAAACCATTCGGTAGCGATCGGTAAATGGAATTACCTCACTGGCTGTCACTTTGCTTTGTTGTTAGCACCTGACTTGGAACTAGGGAAATTTTCTTTGGGTCCGGGCGAAACTTCTGAACTCTGTGTCGGTTTCATGGGAAACGAGCATATATATGTCTGAGGCTTTCCCCCCGGCGGGTAAGATGGGGGGTAGTGGGAAACAGCTCTACTCTCGACTGGCCTCGAATATTCTTGCCGAGGGTATTCTAGCCCGTGTAAAGGTGAATTGTGGTGGACGCGGTTCGAGGCTACCGCTTGTGGAAGGGGAGGGGGCGTTAGGATTACCAATTTAAGCCTAACAGAGCCTTCTACAGCGCATGGAAGTTCCGTGCTGAACAAGAGATTCCGCGTGGAATTCCCTCACAGTAGTTAATAATAATAATAGTTCAGTGGTTAATAATGAATATAATATTTAGTAGCTAATAACAAAGTTCAGTGATTAAGAGTATTAATAATAAAAACATTTGATAAACAGTGATTAATAATGAACATCCAGTAGTAAGCACAAGGATCTCGTGAAATTTGTACATAAGACAACAATATATTAAAATAAATGCAGTTTCTTAGATATAATTCTCAGTCATGGAAAAATTTCCTGATTGTAAAATTTCAAAAAATTTGATTTAATTTTTTATGAAAGATTAAAATAACTCTGTGTAAATATAAAAAATATGACCTCCGGTTATACCTGGAGAACCCATTTCTTTTCTTACTATTACTTATAACTTTCTCTTCTCCGCTCAACCTTTTTTACCACTTGTAACTATTTTGGGATCAACTGGAGAATCGGCCGCCCAGATGTCTTGGGTGGCGGATTCTACAGTTGGAGACTAAAAATTCTAAAGTTGACATTATAAAATTTATTTATCCATAATCTAATCTCCCTAAAATCCAAATAATAAGATTTAAAGTCATAAAAGGTAAAAGACACTTTAATCTTATCGCTATATTCAACGAGATCCTGGACTTAAGCACAGGACATTAAATCATAGCATTAACTGTGTAGATCCTCACACGGGTATGCATACCCAAGCTATTGAGTCATATTGGAATAAAGAGAAACAGAAACTTAAACAAATGCGAGGTTGTCGAAGAAATTTATTAGCAACCTATTTATGTGAAATGATGTGGCGAGATAGGTTTGGAACCAATGCTTTCCACTATTTATGCGAACATATAAGCGAACTATATTCATGATAGGTTTTTACTCTACGAAAAAGTAAAATCACTCAATCTAGTATAATTATTTACTGTTTATTATGTTAGTTTACATATTTAATTTGTGTATAATAAGGATAAAGATTATTTGCTTTTTGCTATTCTATGCCTTTAAATTATCTATTTAAGCTCGGGTGGCAGATTCTCCAGTTGAGTAATTCTGGGTGGCGGATTCTCCAGTTGAGTAATACTGGGTGGCGGATTCTCCAGTTGAGTAATACTGGGTGGCGGATTCTCCAGTTGGAACACTTCTGGCAAGCTGGGCGGCAGATTCCTCAGTTGATCCCTATTTTTTTGTAACGCTAATTTGTACTATTATTTTTTTTTCTCAAATATATCATCATCATTCTGTTCATTCCCTGAAGATGACCTAACATGGTCGAAAGACGTCTAGGAATAAAGAATGTCATTCGCGGATGTTTTTTCTCGCTTTGAAGAACCCGTTAAAAAACTCGTAAGAAATATTAAGAAAATACAAGTTAAAATGAATAACGCTGCCACAGCTGTGGACCTCAATAGAACCTGCATACAACATGGCTTTTTACCTAATTATATATATATATATATATATATATATATATATATATATATATATATATATATATATATATATATATATATATATATATATATATATATATATATATATATATATATATATATATATATATATATATATATATATATATATATATATATATATATATATGTGTGTGTGTGTGTGCGTGTGTGTGTTGGAATTGATCATTTATCGCCGATGGTGTCGATTCTCTCTTGTCCTTTCATAGCAGACTCAGTCGTGTATCGTCTGTGAAGGCATCAATACCATGGTTGAATTAAATCCTCCCAAAATTTTGGAAAATACAAAATTGCATTCCTTGGTATTAACGCCGGGAGCTCCAATGCGAAGATCTCCGAGTCCTTAGGTATCAATCTAAGGACGTTGAAGAGGATCGTGGAAAAAGAGTTGGACGAGTCAGGATGTGATTACGAGGGGACGGCGGCTCGGAAACAAGGAGGGCCCCGTTATCCCCCCCCCCCACACACACACACTTTCCCCGTTTATCTTCTCGGAAGGCCTAAGAGGTGACCGCTGGAATGCCATACATGTGTGACACAAACATGGTCACTGAGTCTTGTGTCTCAAACCATTTCTTTGACCGCATCTCTCCAAACATCTGGCCTCTCAACTCCCCAGATTGCAACCACTTTCTTTGGAGCTTGGTTAAGAGAGATAGACCAACAAGTCACCGTGAACCCTCAAGGTGGATCTTATGTCCAAGATCACCCCATCTAAATTTCGGACCTTCGAGAAGGCCTGCAGCAGGTTCCGGCGCCTCTTGGATGCCGTGTTCGAGGCTGATGATGATTACAGAGAATAAAATGAACAGTACTGGAATCCTTCAAGTTTTTAAAATGTAATTTTGGTAAATCTGTGTTAATTCATTTTAGGTTGAATTATGGCGGCAAATTAACAATCGTCACCTCTCTATATATATATATATATATATATATATATATATATATATATATATATATATATATATAGAGAGAGAGAGAGAGAGAGAGAGAGAGAGAGAGAGAGAGAGAGAGAGAAGGAAAAAAATTGAACCAAGCAGTTTGGGTTCGCCTCCCCAAACCCCTCTCCCCACATCAGAAGCGATCGTGAACGAACACTTTTGGAACGCCTCCCTCTCATTACCAGCATGAGTGTCGCTCATTTACGCATCGAAGCAGAGACAAGAAAGCTTTATTAACATGAAATACGATAAATAATTTATTATTCCTCACTCTAAGCACACATACCTTAATGTCTTCGCTTCGACATGAGTAAGCACTTGCAGAGAGAGAACCTAAGCATTCATCATTGCCTTCTGAAAATTAGCATCTGATGTAAAAAGAATCACCGTCTGATGTAAAAAAAAAAAAAAAAAATGCGCATTTAGCTAGACATGTCATCTGTTGCGTAGATTCGTTACTTATGAGTACGTAGCCACGCACACGTGTGCGCACCTTCCCACGCGCGGAATGGAACGTACATTCGACAAGGTTCTGTTTACGTTGGAATTAAAGGATAAGAAGGTGGTAATGAAAATAAATGATTCAGAAATTGGATCCCATCCTAAGGTGCTTCGTTAGTTTAGTAGTTATTGAAAATTAGATTTATATTTATATAGTTAAAATTGGGTTAAAATTAGTATTGGTACTTCTTATAGATAGCTTGGTCAATCGATTCGTGGATATAGTGTCATTAGGTTACGTGAAATGGTATGCAAGTTACTTTCCAGAGGAGGCAAGAGGGAGAATGCTTTGGCTCGTAAGAAGGGTGTTATGGACTTCTCCTCTAGCTGCTCCTTCAGTACAAAGATGGAGTCCTGTAGTATCTTAGAGGTAAAAGAGTATACCCCTCTGTTATCTTTATAACCTTGTGAATAACTGATACTTTTAATCAGAATTGAAACCAAATTCAACTTCCTAATTCTACCCACACAAAATACCAGGAGTATTTCTCTCCTTTTAACCAGCTCTTCCCCGGGTATCTATTTAATGTGCCTATTTTGAGAGGGATCAGCCTCGTCCCGGTGAAATAGACGTAGAATATCTCGCAGCGTTGGCTCAGCGATGGCACTCCTTTTCAGATCAACTGGCTCCGTCTCATCATGGATGGCACTCAATATTCAGATCATGTCGCGGCGTCTGCTGAGGGGTGGCACTCAATTTCAGATAAACTCGCAGAGTCAGCTCAGGTAAGGCACTCATTTGCAGATCAAGTCACGGCGTTTGCTGAGGTGTGGTAATTCATTAACGATCAAGACATGGCGTTTTCTCATAAATGGCACTCCTTTTCATATCAATTCCCAGCTTGTGCTCAATCAACATTGGCACTTCTTTTCATATCAAATCGCGGCGTCTGCTCAATGACGGCCCTCTTTTTTCAGATCATGTCGCAGGTTCTGCTCCGAAATGGCACTCCTTTTCAGATAAAGTCTGGACTTTTGCTTAATAATGGCACTTTTTTATCAAGTCGTGGCGTCTGCTCAATGATGGCACTCCTTTTTGAATAATTTAGAGCGCGATTGCGAATTCTCTCCTTCCATTTTTTCTTATTTCTCTTCGATATCATTCTTCGTGATTCAAAAAGTAGATCAGACGAAGATCATCTTTTCCTTAATTAGTGATCCGGAGTGTTCCGATGAAGGGTGTAAAACGAAGATGTGAATAAAGGATATCCTGATATAAATTTCCTTATTTAACACAAGCTCTTATTAGCCTTTCTTGCCCCTTTCGTGAAAGCGTCCTCGGGAGAATAGGTTTATCTATGTATAGTTACGAGCGAGGGTGATTTTATTATCCCGCTATGACTTTAATATTGGAAGATTGGAATCCGGACTAGATAAAGGAAACTCGTTTAATACCTCTTTGCATTTAACATCCACTGCAAAACGATCGTGTACCGAATAAAGAACACGTTCTGATAAGAGTTGATCAACATACTTTTTTATAAATTAACTTAATCCTTTCTTACCTTCACGTGTACACAAATGTTTGTATGTGACCACTTAAGTTCAAATACTGCTGGAGATTGTTTTAAGAGAAGGGGTTCGATCGATATGAACCACACCTGTATTTATAACTGTTTTAGATGGCAATAAACACCTTTTTATATTGCGCTTTTGGGGGAAGTGGGAGAGGCTCTCTAAAGTCTCAATCCTCTGTACTGGTAACAAATCCCATGGCAAATAAAAATAAACGAATATTTACCGGGTTCTTTGTATAAAATGGGGCCACATGTCTAAGCTCTTATACACCTGTAACTGTAGATTTTACATCTACAATTAACTCATAACCGAGGTGTATTCAGATAGGACTAATTGCTGTGCCCATTGGAATGAAGGTGTACTGGAGTGTATCGTAATCAATAAGAGGGAGGCACTATGCAGGCCCCACGAGAGTGGGGTGCAGCCGATGCACAGTACCTGGTTCCATAAGTGTCTAGGAGCCCATTAGTATCAAAGTTCAAAATTGAACATAACATAGCATAACTTAATTTCACCGATGACAAAAGCCACAAGGGCCAATCTAAGGTCATTTACATCCGTCAAAACCCACCCATAGAATGCATCCATAGGATTGTGTCAGATCATCCATCTACAATATACAATCTAAACCGTCCATAAGAGAGGGTCAGATCATGCATCTACAATATACAATCTAAACCGTCCATAAGAGAGGGTCAGATCATCCATCTACAATATACAATCTAAACCGTCCATAAGAGAGGGTCAGATCATCCATCTACAATATACAATCTAAACCGTCCATAAGAGAGGGTTAAAAACAAAAAGCATCATTATCAGGGCAAGACAAAATCAAAATCCCCAAAAATATACAATAAAAGAAACTGCATCCACAGGAATGAGTCGAGAGACCCACCCGCACACCAAAAAGTAAGAAGTTAACCCTCCTTCCCCGTATAATCATCTAATCTGCGCTTAAAAATATTCAAGCTTGGATTGTCTACTGTCTCAGGTGGCAAACTATTCCCATAATTTACCACTCTATTGGTGAAAAAATATTTTCTAACATCCAACCTGCACGTCTGTTTTTTAATCTTTAAGTTGTGACCCGTAGTACTATTACTACCTTCCAACTCAAAAAAACTTGCTGAAATCCAATTTATCCATCCCAGAAAAGATTTTAAAAAGCTCAATCATATCTCCCCTCACACATCTTCTTTCAAATGAGAACATATTTAGTACCCTCAGTCTATCTTCATATTCAAGATGCTTCAGGGAAGGTATTAGTTTTGTTGCCCTCCTTTGTACTGACTCTAACAGGTTGATATTATGTATAAAATGTGGTGACTATGCTTGTATACAGTACTCTAAATGTGGCCTGACATAAGAGTTGTATGGTTTAAGGATAACCTCCTTCCTCTTGTAGCTAACATTTCTTTTAATGTATCCTAGTACCTTATTTGCTCTAAATTTTTACTCAATACACTGCTTGAAAACTTCAGTGACCTATCTACTAGTACTCCTAAGTCCTTCTCATTTTCAACTGAATTAAGCCAATGTCCATCCATCTCGTAGCAGAATTCCTTATTATCTCTCCCCGTGTTAATAACTTTGCATTTAATAAGGTTAAGAGTAATCTACCACTTTTGAGCCCAAGCCAGTAACTTATTTAAGTCATCCTGCACTTTAAAGCTACTCTCAACTTATTTGACTACAGCTGCCAGTTTAGTGTCATCATCAAAAATTGACACTTTGCTATTTACACCCTCCCCTCCCCATAGAAACATTTAAAACCATTATGTGTGTTTTGATATCCTTGCATACTCGGATTCTGAGAGTAGGTAAGACATCTCAATCCACCTACCTCTAAAGCACCCCTTTAGCATGTATACTTTCTACTCCTCTCTGCTGGATTTCCTTCACTGCCCCACCGTGAGCCACGAAATTTCCCTGACCATTATCAGAACCTAGTTTCCTGCCCGCAACGACCCAATAACACTATCCAACTCCTGCCACAAAACCTCAACTTCATCCCGGCTCAGATGAAGCCCATCCATTGCATACAATCCCTTATTCCCCCCAAATCCCTTCCATACATCTACAAACACTATTCTCGACTCTTCACACAGGCTTTTCACTTGTAATGTAATATTTTCATTTTATAAGTAGCTTGATTTTTAATGTTGAAAAGGAAAAGCTGACAATACTTATTATATTTTTTTCAGAATCTGCCCATCTGAAATATGTCTCTGCATAAATCAGGAGCACAAAACAGGAAAGAAAAAAAGAAACGTTATGACAATGAAAGAAGAGGATTTCAGACACTCTTTCAACTAGGTATGAAAAGAAAAAAGATAATTTAGAAACATATACGGATGCAAATTTGGAAGAAGGGAAGAGTGTAGGTGGTAGTCGTGAACAAGAGAGCCAATATGGAAATGAGATAGATTCCTCACAGCAGAGGTCATATTGACTTTCCTTTAATATTTCCTAAAGATGGCAACGATCAAACATTTCCAGAAGATATATTGAAGTTCAGAAACATAAATGCAGAACAGCATACCCGAGACTGGCTTATCTGGAGTCAGCATAAGGAGTCACTATATTGTTTTCCGTGCCGGCTATTTTGGAACAGTGTTTGCTGCAGGCTGAGTACTGCATCCAAATCTGCATTTGCTACAGCTGAAGGCTGATCAGCCAGTGATAAGTGACGGAAATTATGTAACAGGGTTCCCGAGCATGAAAAGAGGATTGGGCATAAGAAATGCTATCTAGCTTGGCATAAATTAGAAAGAGGTGTGTCATTGCAAGAAGGTATTAAGAATCTTCTAGAAGCATCAATTAAAGTGGAATCGGAAAAATGGTACAACCTTTTAAAACGAAATATTTATGTTACTCAATTCTTAGGAGAACGTGGCCATGCTTTCCAGGGTTCTTCACAACGCATTGGAGACTCAAATAATGGAAACTTTTTAGGTCTGATAGAGTTTCTTTCCCACTGGGACCCCATTCTAAAGGAACATGTGCTAAAGGTAGAAGAGTCGTAGAAAAGGGGTGAAAGACTACAAGTACATTACCTCTCTAATGAGTCCCAAAATTAATTCATTGCAGAATGTTCTGATCTTGTTAAGCAGTATGTTTTGGGATAAAGGCAGTTTGCAAAGTACTATGCAATAATAGTAGATTCCACACCAGATTCATCTCATGTTGAGCAAACAACATTCCTTTTGCGTTACCTAGTTCGCTATGAATCACGATTTGAAATTGTGGAACGATTTCGGAATTTTGTAGATTTTAGTGACAAAACAGGATCTCCAATTGCACAAATTATTACTGAAACATTGGAAAACCATGTTATTCCACTTGCTTATTGTAGGGCACAAGGTTATGACAATGAGGCAAACATGTCAGGTAAATACAATGGTGCACAAGCAATAATAAAAGAACAGTGCCCTACTACTATATTCTCTCTTGTGGTTGCCACACACTAAATTTACGTGGTAATGATGCTGCTGAATGTACTCCAGAAGCAATCACCTACTTCGGAACTATACAAACAATATACACCTTATTCAGTTGCAGCCCCATAAGGTGGGAAATATTGGCAAAGCGTATTGGTTGTTCTCTTCATGGCATATCTGGCACCAGATGGTCAGATCGAGTTAAGAGTGTAAAACCATTTGTAGTTCACCTTCCAGAAGTTAAGTTGGCTTTGGAAGACCTGCTAGAGCTGAATCTCACTCCAAAAACCAGGAATGAAGTCCATGGAGTTATATGTTATGTCAGTTCCTTCACCTGCATCATAATGTCAGTCGTGTGGCACAGAATACTGGTCCCTATTGACTTTTGCATCCAAGTCATTCAAGCTAGTGATGCGACTTTAGATATGGAAGTTGCAAATATAGAAAGCTTGTTTGCACAACTAGTGGCTCTCCTGGACAGTTGGAAAGCAATGTGGAATGTAGCTAAGCTTGTTGCATCCAGCCTGCAGATAGAAGTAAAATTGTTTAGGGATCGTGGTGCCACTGCCAGAAAATGAACAAGATTTCATGATGAGGATACACCTGATGAAAATGTGAATGAAGTGAACAAAGCAGATGAATCTTCTGAGGAAGCCTACTTCCTAAAGCACATGTTTTATGTACTATTGGATAATGTTATTGGAGGGCTTACAGTTCGTTTCAGTGCAGCCAAACAGATTTCTGAGACCTTCAGCTTTCTTTGGAGCTACCAAAAGATGTCAGAAGAGGAATTGAAGCACAAAGCAGCTAAACTAGCGGAAAAGTATTCTAAAGACATCAGCAGTGGAGACCTTGGGCAGGGAATGAATAAGTCACATCACAATGCCAATTTTGGTTAGAAAACAGTTGGGTGCATTGTAACTGTTAAATGCTTTGGCAGAGTACAGATTAGAAAGTAAATATCCCAACCTCATTGCAAAACATACAGACTCTGACACTGTAATTCGTAGTTTTGCCAAAAAAAAGGCACGCAAGGCAACCCTGTTTAAATAAAATTAGTCTATTTACTAAGTTTATTATCATTTATATATTTTCTGTAGATTGTAGCCTTCATGAAACAGTGAGCATTCAGGTAATGAATGATTTAGGTATATTTGTAAATAATTAATGATATGGACATGCATTAAGTGTGAATTGCGATTAAGGTGTACATTTATGTATATGGCTACTCTTGGTTAGTGTAAAAGTAGGCTTACTAAAAATTCCAAATGGCGAATTTGATTTCATTTTTTTTCCATTATTATGTATGAAATGCTTGTACATTTTTATGTTCATTATTAAGCCAAGAAGTAAAAATACAGGTAGTTTTTGCTAAATTCTTGTCCTTCTATTACTGGTATTAGGGTTATAGAATTATTAAATTTGTTTTACTAGTGAAAATTGCTATACTACTAATGTTAAATTTGATATATAGTTGTTAACTTTACAAAGCAACTGTGTTATGTGTATTCTTAGAGATCAGCCTGCGACATTTTGAAATTAACTAATAACATTGATAAATGGTTATAATGTAAAACTATAATAAATAAAACATATCATTTTCTAGTTATAGTATTGAAAAGCTGATGAAGCTCTTAGTCATATATGATTCATAATTTATAAGGAGGGGGGGGGGCAAAAAAGGTCAACCACCAGCACATTTTTTTCCTTTCAAAGGCCCTGGCACTAAGAGAGTCCATATTTGTGTAAAATGAAACTCTAAGTCGCAGTACCTTCTTGTATATATATTTATTTATTTATTCAAGAAAGGGAAAAAAAACAGCCAGCACATCTCCGTCTCTAATTGAATTTATGTAAAAAGGAGTGCCATCTCTGAGTAGGAGCCATCACTTGATTTGAAAAGGAAAGCCGTATCTAACAGACGACGGGAATTTTAAAAAAAGCCATTCCTGAGCAAAATAGCGCGAATTGAGCTGAAAGAAAGAGCTACAATTGAGTAGACGCCGGAACGTGATATTTAAAGGAATGTCATCCTTCACCACACGCCGCGAATTGATCTGAGCAGAAGTTCCACCTAAGCAGGAACTGCGACATGATGTCAAAAGGAGTGCCATATATAAACCAACGCAGCGGCTATATCTGAAAAGGAGTGCCATCCCTGAGAATACAATGAGAATTGATCAGTAAAAGAGGTCCAACCGTGTGCAGACGTTGCGACTTGTAGTGACCGCTCATCTTATATTAGTAGTTGTAGTTGTTTTTGTTGTTCAGCTTGTTGTTGTTAATTTCTAAGATTCTCTGTCTATCAGTTTTTGTCAGGCATTATTCTTACTTTGTCTGGCGACAATGAATCTAACTCTGGCCCTATCGGTCGTAAACTTTGCAATTTATTCTACTGCAACATCCGTGGTCTCTATAACTTGAGAGAGCTTTCTGTTGCCTCAACTAAATATATTATTTGCTGCTCTGAGACTCTTGTATCAAATAGGAGACATACCTCAGAACTCCTTTTGCTAAATTTTAATAAGCCTATGTGTCGTAGTATAGGAAGGACCGAGTGATAGCTGGAGTTCGTACGTATGGGTTGGTTACGTACTTCACCAACCTCCGTTATTACGTTTTATCTCTAAGAGTGCTATATAAGTTTGATTATTATTATCTTGATTATTATTTTATTTAACTTTGAGGGTTCCTAGTGCCTTGCTTAGCGTTTCAAGGATTGAATAAAAGTTTGTTAAACAAAACTAAAACTTTAATTAAAACAAAAACAAAACATGAACTAAGGAAATTTGACACGTTAAATGCACAGAAATGAATTCACTAAATTTAATTGAGGCTTTCTAAAATGAAATACTTGAAATTATTGTGATGGTTGACCCACAGCTCACTTTAATATAAAAAAAATGCAAACGGACTTTACAGAAACGGATACCGGGGTTTAAATACCTTTATACTTCCGACTCGACTCGGGTTTGAGTCGGACCTTGAACTCATTGGTTACGTCACCACAAGAATCTAGTTGTTTAGTTGACGCGTGCCGCTTGTCCAGATGTTTCGCCCGGGCGAAATATCTTTAAAGCGACGGAGACATTTGACGCGATTGGCAGATGGAGAGACACACCTTCGGTAGGAAATGATCTCACCACAGGACAGTGAAAGAATGTTTCTTTCTTCGGAATAACTCGCACTGGCGAGCACTGAGTCAATGCTTGAATCCTTTGACTCAGGGCAGTGCTTGAGGGAGTTCACTCGGGAGTTTTCCTAAAGGGCGAGGACTATCTCGGTGCTTTGGGATATACCAGGATAGGGGGTTTCTCGGACGAGAGTAAGTGGAACTTGATTCTTAAATCAAGTTAACTTAAAATTCGGTGTGATCACCAGGGACTAGCTCGAGGATGAGCTTCTTCTTATTTCCAGTCTTCCTCAAGGGCGAGGCCTATCTCGGTGCTTTGAGATACACCAGGATAGAGGGGGGGGAGTTCTCTGACGAGAGTAAGTTAAACTTGATTAAGTTAACTTGAAGTTCAGTGCGATCACCAGGGATTAGCTCGAGAATAAGCTTCTCCTTAGTCCCTTCTGTTGTTAGCCCGGCCTCTTGCCGGGATCTTCGTCGCTTGCTGACTAACGTAATCTACCACGTTCTTCCAAAGAAATTTGCTTTCATACCTCACCACCTCACTATGGTAGGGGTAGGAGGGTTCCTACCCATAGGGCGTCGTACCTCTGTTCCTGAGGGAACTTCTGGCTTGAGGGAGACGCTCCTCCAATTTCGCAACTGAGGTGAAATTGCATACCCGCTCTTAGGGAAAATCTTGCTGTTTTAACCGTTCAGCTTTTCATCGGGACGAGGGGCGAGAGCGAGGTGGTTATAAGTTCGAGCTACGTCGTCTACACTACCAAGAGGCTGTAGTTAATGACCAGAGGCTCGCTTGTGATGGGGGAGGGGCATCGATTCCCTCCAATACCACCCTTTGAAAAACCGAAAAACCTAATGGGGGGAAGTATCGATTCCCTTACACTATGCATTTTCTGAGGAACTCCTTACCTCGAGCGCAAGGCTTTTGTGTATATACTCGAGAGGGATTTAATGCTTCACCTTTTAGTATGAATGTGGATGTCATGACATCATGATTATTAGAGTATGCAGCCGTTTTAATAATTTTTATATTTTTAGCCTTTATAGAAACCCTGCCTCAGGAAACAGTACTTATGATTGCCTTTTAAAAACTCATTAATATTAAGTAGGAAGACAAGAAGTCTTCCTTCATTTTTATTGGTGATATGAATGCTCATCACAGAGACTTACTAAATTCAGTTTCCCCAACAAATCAACTTGGTAGGCTTCCCTTTATTTTTTTTATATTACTAGTTGTGAGCAGTTAGTTACTGGTGCAACTCACACATCCGGCAATCGTCTTGATCTTTTACTCACTGATGTGGGAGGGGTTGTTGAGGTTTAAACCACTACACCAATTGATTCCTCAGATCATCGAGGTTTGGCTTGTAAAATCCAGTTAGATTTCCTTATTCCAGACCTTACCATCTCCAAGGAGGTAGTTATCAAATCTAGAAATAACTGGGATGAGATTAACCATGCTTTTAATGGTATTGTCTGGAAGGATATCTATGATGCTCCTTGGCCCATTACCGCATTGAATTTAAGGTTATTAGAATGGAAAAGTAGGTTTGTACCAATGAAAAATCTTAAAGCTCGATCTCACGATAAAGTATGGTTTAATGACCAGTCTCGTCTGGCCTATCGTGATAAGTATGCTGCTTATAATCTTTGGTCTGATAACCGCTCTCGGATGTGTTGGGAGAACTATGTTGCGATGAGGAACACGGCAAATAATGTTTATAAAGAGGCTGGAGCTTAACATAATGCCCATTTGAAGAATGTCCTCACAGGTGCTGCTCAGTCACATATTTGGTGGTCAGCACTTAAATCTGTTTTGTTTAGTGTTAGGACTTCTATTCATCCCTTAATGAAGCCTGATAGTAGTGTTACATATCATCCTCTTGATAAAGCTAGCATTCTTGCTGACAGTTTTAATTATGAGTGAAGTAGGGAAGAGATTCATTCAGCTGCCCTTAACCTGTTACCCCCTACCTAGTTTTAATTCATTTGCATTCAGACCCTCTGAAATAAAATTTCTTTTATCTAACTTAGACGAGTATGGGAGAATTGATCTTATTGGTCTATTTCCATTGATTTTATAAAGATTTAGCAGTCAGCTAGCTCCAAAACTGGCTGTTATATTTCGTATTCAGTTCGTCGGGGGTCATTTCCTGAATGATAGCGTTCAGGCAACATTACCCCAATTCCCAAAGGATCATCATCATCATCATCATCTCCATCTCCCAGTGAATATAGGCCCTTTTACATCATACCAATTTTATCTAGGAACTTTGAACGTCTGCTGTCAAAACGCCTTGCTGTATATTATATTTGAGACAGTTTCTTCCAGTGACTCAGTCTGGCTTTAGAAAGGGACTTAGCACTACTGATGACCTATTATTGCTGTTACATGAAATACAGTCTGCTTTAGACAATAATTGTGAGTCTAGGCTTGTCTCTCTTGATTTTAGTGCTTCTTTTGATACTGTCAACCATAATTGTTTGATTTTTAAATTAAAGTCTGTTGGTATTGGTAGTAGAGTTTTAATTATTGTAACAGAGTTTTTAACGAATAGACAACAACGTTTTGTTGTCGATGGGTGTTTTAGTACTTATTCTAGAGTATATTCTGGAGTTCCTCAGGGTAGCGTTCTTGAGCCTTTACTTTTATATTATATACTAGTGACATGTGGTTTAATATCACTAATCAAATTCTATCATATGCTGATGACACCTCTCTCTATGCTCATGTTTCATCTCTTGCAATGAGACTGAGGATTTGAATAAAATTCATTCCTGGTGTCTTCAGTGGGTATGAAATTGAACCCTACTAAGTCTAAGAAAATGATTGTGAGTTGTTCTAGATCTCTCTTACTTGAAAATCCCAATTTATTAATAAATGGAGCTTTGATTAACAAGACTGACTAGCTCAAGCTCTTGGGAGTAACTCTAGATTCGAAACTCATTTTTGAAATGCATCTAAGATAAATATCTCGGGATATCTCGCAGAAATTGGGCGTTCTTCTTAAATCTAAGAAAATTTATGAGGATGGTGAAGTTCTTCGCAAGTGTTTTTTTTCTTTTATTCTACCTCATTTTGAATATTGCTCTGCTGTATGGAGTTCTGCTGCAGACTCTCATCTGAGATTGCTCGATCGTGCATTTAATTCTGTAAAGTTTTACTATCAGATTTGGATCTAGACATTGGGCATCGTAGAGATGTTGGAGGTCTTTGTATTTTATTTAAAGCAGCGAATGATGTGAAAAATCCCCTGCATAAATTTTTGCCGAGATTTTATCAACCAGCCAGAGTTACTACGTATTCTGAGACTGTAAATTGCATGACATTCGAAATTGGTCGTCATTCTACATCTCAGTTTTCTGAGAGCTTTTTACCGAGCATATTTAGATTGTGGAATACTTGTCCACAAATATTGTGACTGCTTCTACGCTTGATAAGTTTAAAAGATTGCCTAATGACTTTTTGTTGCGCAACCGTGGAGCTGTTTAATTCATTTTCCTTTCTTTCTTGCTGTGCTTTGACCTACACTGACACCTCTTGGTGGTATAATTTCCAAAATTTTCAGTGTAACTCTTTAGATGGTCTATATAATTAAAAGAATAAACCAAATGCATGATTGGCATCATGTAGCTTAACAGGCTTTTAATGACCTCCAGCTTCTGTTATCATTGAATTATTGTGTCTCTGTCAACTGTTCAGTCTGCATGAAAATTGATTACGCTTAACTCACATATTTGGTAAAGGAGGCAAGTAAATAGTTAGGCTACGGAAACATCTTGACCACTAAAAAATTAAGCCCCATTCGAGGCCAGTTAAAAATAGAGATAAACCTATTTGTTTCTGTAAAATTTCAAGTAGTATTATGGCCTAATCCAGCAGAATGAGGGCTAGATGAGACTTTTGGGGGCAACCCGCGGGCCAGAGTGACAAACGAAATCCTCAAAGTAACCATATATATATATATATATATATATATATATATATATATTGTGATAGAACGGGTTGAGGCCGCGTAATTTCAACCACTATCACGTGTTATTTAAAACTACGATGCTACCCACGTGCATCTTCACTTTGAAGCCTGGCGCCTTATCGCAGCCACCTGAGTCAATGTTTAAACAAGGAGGTTTATCTTCCCCCGTCGCCCCATTCGCCGACCTCGCCAGATTGAGTTAGGCTTATGGGCAGATAAGGCATTGTTCCCAGGCTCGGCTGTGCATTCCCTCAAAGCTCCCACTCCATTGTCCCTCACGCCAAGGAGATGTCCCAGCTATTTATTTGGAAACTTTACCACTAAGATCAGATTGGAGATTCAGATTGTTGTCGCGAAACATCACTATGACCCACTCTCACCTTGTGCACCAAGGGACCTTGACCTCGAGATTCACCATCACTTGTCCAGAAGAAGGACAATATCCCTTGAGTGCCAAGGTTCGAGCCTTCGTGACGCCAAGTCCACAAGGTTTTCCCTGTTGTTCAGAAAGAGAACAACTTTAGAACAGCCATTGTTCTTTTGAGGCCGTTGACAAGAAACGGTTCTCACCCCCATCCCCTGTTTTTCAGAAGAGAACAACATAGAACAGACATTGTTCGTTTTAGCCCGTTCGCCAAGAAACGGTTCTCACCTTTCCCCTGTTGTTGAGAACAACGTTAGAACAGCCATTGTTTGTTCGAGCCTGCTGACAAGAAACGGTTCTCACCCCCCACCCTGTTGTTTAGAAGAGAACAACGTAGAACAGCCATTGTTCTTTTGAGCCCATTCGCCAAGAAGCGGTTCTCACCCTGTCCCCTTGTTGTTCAGAAGAGAACAACATTAGAACAGCCATTGTTCTCGAGCCCGTAGACATGAGACGGTTCCTACCCCCCCCCTGTTGTTCAGAAGAGAACAACGTAGAACAGCCATTGTTCTTCAAGCCGTTCGTCAAGAAACGGTTCTCATTCCAAGACGCCACGTCAGGATCATTTAATTCCCCCTTCGGCTGGAACTCGCCAGCGGACCGAAAATTCCTTCACGTCGCCTTCCTCTGCACAACAAGTATAATTACGTAAGCCGTACGTTACCTTTGTGTATTTAACCCTTTTGTTAACTTTATCTTGTGCTTTAAATGGTTTAGCGAACCATCCCCTCCCTTTAACTTTATATTTGTTTTACCTTTTTAAACTTTTAATCCTCGGATTAGCTCGATTCCCCACGACCCTTTTCAGTTCTCTGTTTATGTCAATTTTTTCCGTTTTGTGTTTGTTGATAGTTATTATTAATAAAACTCTATTTTATTAATGATAGCAATATTATTATCCTTGAGTTTAGTTCCACTTCTTAAGCATATCGAAGATACATAATATTGGCCAGCCTAGACAATCCAAGCACTCTAAAGTAATTAAATAAGTTCCCTCAACGAATAGTTATATATGGTATATCGTCGAGAGTCCATTCTACGACATATATATATATATATATATATATATATATATATATATATATATATATATATATATATATATATACTAGAATACATTATACAAGATTTTTATTGAAAAACATACAAATCAATGAGACGGCTGGTGCTGCTTGCCATGAAGAAGTGTTTCAATGTCCGGCTCGATGGATGAGGTAGACAACAGAAGAATGCCATTGAGGTTGCGGTCCGAGAGTTGGGAGCAAAGGTGAGACTTCGTGTACTTTTTTTTGGAGAAGAGTTGTTCGCAACAGTAGGTGCTGCCAAACATGGCCACGGTGCGTTGAACAAGCGCAATGTATTTTGGAAAATGGCTAGAAGGGAGGACGAGGGCTTGGAAGGACAGCGGAGAAGAGGTGTGGAACTTCGCCTTCGGTTCATCATTGCACCGCAGCTCCACCAACTTCACCTGCACGGGGAAGTCAAAGGGGGCGGTGAAAAGCTTGAATTCTGCAGCCAGCAGCCTGACTCCTGCGAAACGGGAGGCAAATTCCTCCCGCAAAGAGGCGACGACACTAACACAAGTGTCCTGGTCCACATCGTGAGGGGCACAAGCAGCAAGGCGAGGAAAATACAGAAACTGACCAATAGACAGTAAAGATATCTCAGTAAGGATTCATCGCAGCGGAAAAAGTCATGAGCATTTTTTTGTTTAGAGTTTCCTCCTATACAATTTTGGTCGGAATAAAATTTTTCGTATCTGTGAGGGAAATGCATTTTTGTCTCATTTTTAACTCATTTTCACTGCCAGACGTAAGATATAATCCCCCTCTCCCTCTTCAAGTCTAATGAGACAGAGGCTGTTTTGCAGAATTTATTTATTTAGGGGGGGAGGGGAGGTTTCGTGGGCTGGATTACAATACTAATGCCGAACAAGGTGGTGGGCCATACGTTAGGCCTTCGTGGGCCGGATATGGCCCGCGGGCCTGAGGTTGCCCGCCCCTTGCCTAATCCGACGCTATTACTCTTATGTGCCAGAATGGTGGCCTGTATTAGGAGGATTGACGTTCATTGCTTTTCTCTAACTATCATAGAGGGAATTTCTGTGCGAACTCCCACACCCTTACCACCAATGGCAGCTATCTCTTGCACCTTTGGTCACATCTATTCTTTTATGACTTAAGCCGAAAATATTAAAAATAGGTTCGTTTCTCGATACTATATTTCAAGGTCTGTAGCCAAAGTACTTCTCATTTAAGTTGTGGGGAATTAGGGTGAAGGACAAAATCTCAAAAGCAATAAGGCCTATTACAAAAATTATGGAACCCTAAAATTCAGAACTCTAATATAATAAAATTCAGTAAACTAAAGCTAAGTTGATCGCTGCTCTAACTTATCCTGTTACGTCCATTTTAAGAAAATAGAGAAATTTGCGAAATTGTTACCTCAAAGAAAACTATGAGAAATTAAAACAAGGTCTGCTGACCAAAGTCGCGTGCTCTCACTTATTCTGATTTATGACCTTATGACCTTCAAAACTTTTAATTATTCTAGGACTAACCTTGGGAAGACCTTGGCAATTATATCATTCAAAAGTGAATCTAAAACAACATAAAGGTTTCAAATTTCGTTAGAATCGGCCAACTAGTTAATCTATCTGTTGTGGTGGGAACCAAAACAAAAAACAAGCAAAACACGAACCGACGGACCGACGAGATAGTGAGATATAGAGTCGCACGCGACTAAGAATATGAAGTTCTTTATTGGCGAAAGATAAATGTTTTAATTCGTATTAATATTGCTGTTCCTAAAATAGAAATTTAGTTAACTGGACCCTCCCCTAGACATGAGAAAGAATATATTAAAGTTGATGTTAAATCAGTATGTTAAAAGAAATGGTCTAAATATGCCTTCAATCTAGACACTTCCCATGATAAACAAACGAGTTTGACCCAATAAACTACCATTTAAGTCAAGGACGATTAGTAAATTATTAGATTATAAAATTTAATCTCGCTTTTGCAAAAAGAAGGTAAAATCATTTAAATAAAAAAAAATGATTAAGTAAGGAGGTTTCCATCATAAGATAAAATTTTCTCCCATCGTTTAAGTAAGAATTGTCTACCTTTCATTGAGAATTCATCCAGTTTTAATGAATATATGTTTTGATATTCTTTTCCATATCCTCTTAAGTTATTTACCTCCCCACCCAACACACTCGGGTTCTCTTTCTTCGAATCCTGAACAAGAAGGATGATAGGCCAAGTGGTCTTTTCTAGAGGAATCCTAGAGAAGTTATATCAAAAGAGGTTCTGAGATCTTCAAAAAAGAGGTTAAGATATGATGAAATGGGCAGCGTTTCCAGGATAGTGGAGATTGCGGTGGAGACAGACTTGAGTCAGTTGTGATGGGGAGAGACGTGAGTCTGTTGTGGCGGGAAGAGACGTAAGTCTATTGCGGTGGATGTAGGCGTGAGTCTGTTGCGATGAGTGCAGTCGTGAGTATATTCAGGTGGGGAAAGAAATTAGACTGTTTCGGTGGGGACAGATGTGAGTCAGTTGCGGTGGGTGCAGACGTGAGTCTGTTGCAGTGGGGACAGACGTAAGTCTTTTGCAGTTGGTGCAGACGTGGGTCTGTTGCGGTGAGGATAGACGTGAGACTGTTGCGTTGGGAGGAGAGGTGAGTCTGTTGCGGTAGGTGCAGACGTGAGTCTGTTGCGGTGAGGATAGACGTGAGACTGTTGCGTTGGGAGGAGAGGTGAGTCTGTTGCGGTTTGAAGATACGTGAAATTGTTTCGGTGGGTGCAGACATGAGACTATTGTGGTGGAACCAGACGTGAGACTGTTGCGGTGGAACCAGACGTGAGACTGTTTCAGTGGGACCAGAGGTAAGTCTGTTGCAGTGGGGATATACGTAAGTCATTTGCGGTGAGTACAGATGTGAATCTGTTGTGGAGGGTGAAGACATGAGTCTGTTGCGGTGGGGACAGACGTGTGACTGTTTCGTTGGGGGAAGATATGAGTCTGTTGCGGTGGGTGCAGACGTGAGTCTGTTGCGGTTTTAAGAGACGTAAGATTAATTTAGTGGGTGCAGACGTGAGGATGTTGCGGTGGGTACAGACGTGAGACAGTTGCGGTGGAACCAGACGAGAGACTGTCGCATTGGGAACAGAGGTGACTCTGTAGTTGGGGGGCAGAAGTGATTCTGTTGTGGTGGGGGCAGACGTGAATCTGTTGCGGCGAGGGTAGACATAAAACTGTTTCAGTGGGACCAGACGTGAGACTGTTGCATTGGGGACAGAGTTCAGTATGTAGCTGTAGGGGCAGAGGTGAGTCTGTTGCGGTGAGGGCATAGGTTAATCTCTTGCGGTGGGTGCAGATTTGAGTCTGTTCGGTTGGGGCAGACGTTAAACTGTTTCTGTGGGGCAGACGTGAATCTCTTGCGGTGGGGGCAGACGGGAATATATAGCGCTGGAGACAGAGGAGATTCTGTGGCGGTGGGGCAGATGTGAAACCGTTGCGGTGGGGGCAGACGTTAATCTGTTGCGGTGGGGGGCAGACATAAAACTGTTGCGGTGAGAGCAGAAGTGAATATGTTGCGGTGGGGGCAGACGTGAATCTGTTGCAGTGGGGGCATTTGTGAATCTATTGCGGTGAAGGCAGACGTGAATCTGTGGCGCTGGGGACAGATGGGATTCTGTGGCGGTGGGGAAGATGTGAATCTGTGGCGCTGGGGACAGAGGGAATTCTGTGGCGGTGGGGTCAGACGTTAATCTGTTGCCGTGGGGGCAGTTTTGAATTTATTGCGGTGGGGGCAGACGTGAATCTGTGGCGCTGGGGACAGAAGGGATTCTGTGGCAGTGGGGGCAGACGTGAATCTGTTGCAATGAGGACAGACGTGAATCTGTTGCGTTGGGAGGCAGAAGTGAATCTGTTGCAGTGGGGGTAGACATAAAACTGTTGCGGTGGGACCAGACGTGAGACAGTTGCATTGGGGACAGAGATGAGTCTGTAGCTGGGGGGCAGAGATGAGTCTGTTGTGGTGAGTGCAGACGTGAATCTTTTTTGGTGGGTGCAGACGTGAGTCTGTTGCGGTGGGTGCAGATGTGAAACTGTTGCGGTGGGGCCAGACGTAAATCTATGGCGTTGGAGACAGAGGTGATTTTGTGGCCTCGGTGGCAGACGTGAATCTGTTGCGGTGTGAGCAGACGTGAAATTGTTGCGGTGGGGGCAGACGTGAATCTGTTACGGTGGGGGCTGATATGAGACTGCTGCGGTGAGGGCAGAATTAAATATGTTGTGGTGGGGGCAGTCGTGAATCTATTTCGGTGGGGACAGACGTGAATCTGTGGCGCTGGGGACAGAGGGTATTCTGTGGCGGTGGGGGCAGACGTGAATCTGTTGTGATGCAGACAGACGTGAATCTGTTGCGTTGGGAGGCATACGTGAATCTGTTGCAGTGGAGGTAGACAGGAAACTGTGTCGGTGGGACCAGACGTGAGACAGTTGCATTGGGGACATATGTCTGTAGCTAGGGGTCAGATGTGAGTCTGTTGCGGTGGAGGCAGACGTGAATCTGTTGCGATAGGTGCAGACGTGAGTCTGTTGCGGTGGGTGCAGACGTGAAACTGTTGAAAGAGACATCCAAAATTATATTGGAGACTTAATTTGATAGTTATTAAGTAACAAAGTACACGTGTTCGATTACAATTTAGAAGGAAGCTGAATAGTTATTCAGGTGAGTCTTAGTGTGAATGGGGGTGTGTGTATGACTAGCAGTGTAAGAATGTTTCAAGTGTGCCAGCGATTGGGTGATTGAAAATGCCTTCTCCTTTCTAGCTTCTTGGTGCCGGCTTGTCCAGCGTGTTCTGAATCGGTGAGGTGGCAGCAGCTAATCTTGAACCTCGTGTAGCAGTAAGGGGACTGTTTTTAAGGCGTGAGTCTCGAGACTGCTTCTAAGTCGTCTAGACATTGATTAGAGCCAGAGCCCTCCCACTTTCCGCATTGACCGGGACCACTGTGCTTCCGTCCTTGAGTGCGGATCAGTTCGCATTGGCTGGAGCTAAACTCCCACTCCCTTAAGAAAAAGCAACCACTCTTTCCTCAGAAAGCGGTCTCGCCCCCCTCATTTATATCGGTAATAGCGCTCCCGGATCCGATAAAAGTTGGACAGACTTGCATCTTTGCGTTGGGCAATCTGTTTGCGAAGCCCAAGACATTTCCTTTTGCGATCGCGGTTGTTGGCCAATAAAAATGTAAGGCCACCTATAGTGTGTACGTAAATAAAGCCATTTTTTGTAGGTTATAAGGTATATTTATTTTATAGGTTTTTGGGCCGTGATTTTGGTTTAGCTTGAAATATTTATTAGTTTTTAATAAATTTAAAAAATACTCTCTCACCTCAATACACTCTCCTTGAACCAACGACGGGCTTTGTTGGGGCGGCGGGAAGAATTGGTGAGGAAGTTGCAACCCTGCCCCTACATATTTTTGGCGCCCGAATAGGGACTGCCCTATGGTTTGAAGAAACTTAGTGCTTTTTATAGAGGTGCCCATAAAGAATCACTCTTTCACATCTCACAAAATGTAAAGCAAAGCATTCTGCTGTTGAATAACACGTCTCGGAGTAGTCATGTTTTTTATTATCGTGGCCATGGGGGTTTATGAGTTTAATATTGCAGTAAAGAACCCACGTTTCATATAACCTAACAGGTCTATCTCGAAATGGCTCACAGTAATTTAGAGACATTAGAGATTTAGCCATCTTCACACGTTGTAAACGTCGTCTCTCAGACATTTCTTGTAGTAGCCGAACACATTTCGGTTAACTTAAAAAAGGACAAAGCAAATTATCCCCAACCCCCAAAGCCTAGGCACTTCTATCATAGAGAGTGAGTAAAAAGAAAATCGTCGCGCATCATACCTTTGGTTTGGCAATTCTTGGCATAACGTACCGTGCTTTGGCAACTCTTGTCACTTTATGTCCTTAGTTTGGCCAGTCTTGGCACATCTTACCATTGGTTTGGTCAGAATATCATGCCGTTTCTTCCTCATTTAACACTTGCATTCTTTTTTACTCGTTCTGGCTAGTCATATGTTTTTTTGCTCCTTGATATAACACTTCTTATCTTTGCCATTTACTTGTAATATACGAGGGGCGGTCAATAAGTTTTGCAATTCAGATATAGGGAAACGAGATATGAGCAAAAGTGTTTTATTATTTTTCGATATAACTACCCTCGACTTCAATGCACTTGCGCCACTTGTCCCTGATGCTTCGAATTCCCGACAACCAGAAATCTCCCGCCTGCTGTTCAATCTACTCCTGGACGGCGAGCTGGACATATTCATCGTCCCCAAACCGGCGTCCACGCAATGCAGCCTTGAGCTGGCGGAATAAAAAGTAGTCACTGGGGGCCAGATCTAGAGTGTAGGGGAGGTTGGTTGAGCTCCTCGAATCCGCACTCGCGGGGGGCAGCTTGTGCAACTCTGGCCTTGTGGACTTTGACGACGTTGAAGTCGATCATGGGGCGTGAGGTTTCTAGGGACCCGACGGTCAGAGACCTTGGTCATGGCCAAATTGTCATGGGTGATGTTGAAAACACTTCCATGTGATATTCCAAATTTTCGCTCGATTTCTTCGACCTTTACCCGTCGATTTTCGAGGATCATCCTCTCCACACGGGCCACATTGTCCTCGTTGGTCACGTCTGACGGGCGTCCCGGACGGGGGTCATGTTCAAGAGACTCACGACCATGGTGAAACTCCCTATTTGAGCGAGCAATGGTTGCATAGGAAGGGACGGTGTCGGTGTACACTGCAACCATGCGTTTATGGATCTCTTTTGCATTCTTGTCTTCCTTGGTCAAAGATTTGATCACTGCGCGTTGCTCAACCTTGTCCATTGTTGACGATCTGCGATCAGCTACTGCTTCTTAAATAGGCGAGGCAGGAGCGTGCGGCTGCATGTCCTGACTTGTTATAACTTTTCCTAACACCCCCACAAACAGCCATCCCCCTTCCTCTGTTTTGCCCTACCGATTCGCAAAACTTATTGACCGCCCCTCTTATCTTAGTCTTGCTGATTTTTGTGGCAAGTTTTATCCTTAGTTATTATTTTACATCTTCTTTACGCCTCCTCGTTGTGTGGCAATTTTCATCATTTCTCGCCACTTTGTATATATTTTGCATTGTGGCACTTCTTATCTTTTGTTAGTGGTTGTAACAATTTTTCTTTCCTCTTTCTTACTATCTAAAGCACATTTCATCTTTTCTATTTACACCAATTCTAATCTTTTCTCACCCCTTTTGGAACTTCTTATATTACCACACTCGTGTCAATTTCTATCGAGCCTATGCCATATTTTTTACTCTATTCTCCTAGCCCGCTGGTCCGCACGGTTATGCTCCCAGTCATCTATCATGATTCATAAACCATTTTCAGCAATCTTCCAAACAATCAATTGATTTAGTTCACTCTATCACTAAGACTCTTTCGCAAGCGCTTTCCCCGAACGAAATTCTGAACACCTTCCAAGTCCGATAGAGTTGCGGGCGCTCCAATATCATAACGCTCTCGTTCGACCTTTTTTTTGGTGTATACAGAAATCTATTTAAGTCCTGTATTTTCCTATCTCTTAACGCTACCACTTTCCTTGCTAAATATTTCGTGGATATTCCCTCGTTGGTTTAGGTTGTTTTTTTTCGATAAGAGCAAAGGCCTCCAAATATATGTCAGAATCAATTGAAAATAAAGGAATTTTTTCCTTTGAAATTCTCTAATTCTCGGAATTTTTTGTCGGAGGGTGATTACAAGAAGCGAGTTAATACTTGAGTTGACAAGGTTAACGGACCTAAGTCGCATGCTCTCAATTATTTTGACTATGACCATATGACCTTACGACCTTCAAATCTTTCAATAATTTCCTTGCTACCCTTAAGAGGACCTTGGTAGTTATATCATTCGAAAGAGAATGCAAAACAACATAAGGGTTTCAGATTTCGTTAGAATCGGCCGAATAGTTACGATGTTATTGCCAAATAATTCCTGGCTTGACCTTAGTAAGATATTGGCAATTATATCATTCGAAAGAGAATGAAAACAATATAAAGGTTTCAAATTTCGTTAGAATCGGCTAAATAATTATCATATTATTACTAAAAAAAACATCTAACCGGCCGACCTACGACCCGACATAGTAACTTATAAGTTACTATGTCTGGTCGTAGGTCGGCCGGTCAGATGTTTTTTTAGTAATAATATCGTAAGGATAAATTTAAAGATTTTCTAGCTCATATTAACAGCTATCCATGACTACACAAATATAGCAAAGAAGCACCATACAATACTATTCAAGTTCCTACCTACAAGTCCCTATTGATGCATGTCCCTCTCTCATGCCCGTTTATTTAACCTCTTTTCGACAACAATATTTAGAGTTAACGAATTATCGCTGTCTTTATCACCTTTAACACCATTGTGGTTATTTAAAGAGACAAGAATAAACCATTCATCCTGTACGAAGTGTTGCCAACGTCCTTAAAATTGAAATACTTAAACCCTGATTCACCTCTCGGTGAATCATATGTGGTTCAATTCTGAAAAATTATAATAGATGGTGCGGTTAGTGGAGGGCAATGAAAGACACCGCCCGCTTCTTATAGCACCCTGGGGGATGCCCTAGTCATTACCAGGGAAGATTAAGTTTCCGTCACCGTTTCTAGCGGACCTAAAAAGATCCATTCGAAACCGTAAACCTATATTTAGATCTCTCGCTGTTTTTAACAGAAAACGAGGAATTATCATATTTTGGGGGAATCTATGCTGAACACTTCTTTTTTATAAAATTGGAAAATTACAACAGATGGTGCGGTTAGTGTTAAACCTTTTCATTATTCCTGTCCAATCTATCCATCTATATTTTTTCTCGATCTTCTGCTCTTTTACTTTATCGGAACGATGTTTCCATTCTCAAAGCGTTTGCCTCTTTTTCCTCAATATACAAATTTTGGTAGCAGAGTAGGTATATAAATACAACCAGTACTTAGCCAAAGGAGGCTAGACTGAAGAACAAGTCACGAGACACGAGCTAACGCTGAGTTATTTGCCATTTGACTAAATTAGCCGATGTCACTACGTCAATGCGAAACCCATGACTGACGCAAGGTGTCGCTGAAGCGCCAGGGGTAAGTGATGGATTAATATTCCAATGCGATTAGATGGCAATTCATCAATCAGAAGGCCCATCATTAATCCCCTCGAAGGCTAAGATTACCTGACCTATTGACAATAATTGAAGTATGCAATTTGCAATCTAACAGTAATATTCTTCATACTTAAAAATTTTTTAGTAAGGGTCTTTTTAATCCTATAAATGTATGTTTGTGAAATGTCTTGGAAGAGTAGCCATAGTTGGCTGAAAGAGGGATTGAAGGGGAAGATTTAAATTGCTGGGCTATTTATATGGCTTATCAGGAGATTTTTAAATATGGTCCTTCTTCCTTGGGGTCGTAGCTTCGAAAGAGGAAGAAACCAGTCTTTCAAATTTTCAAATTTAGCATTTTTCAGCTTTGAAACAGGAAGAAACCAGTCTTACAAATTTTAAAATTTATTATCATTTTCCAGCTTGAGAGGGGGCCACCTGCCTTAGTTCTTAAACGGAGGCAGATTCGAGAGAATGGGGCAGAATCTGTTCCCAAATTTCTTTCCTAGATTAACCTATGTCACTATGTCAATGCGAAACCCATGACTGACGCAGGACACTTTCATCTCCTTTCACTACTTTATTTCGAGGACGCTTTTCTTTGGGGGGAAAGCTTTGTCGGTTTTACTTCAGTGTTTTCTAATTAATAAGGTTGTTTTATTCATAATTTTGCTTTCCAAATATTAGTTTCTAAAAAACTTACACTCTTCTGAGGATTTCAAGCTCTTCAATTTTTAGTTCCTCTTCTCTATTAAATTTGTATTCCATGGAATTATAATATATGTCCTCCCTAACTTGAATTAACTATTTTCCTCTTTGTTCCCTTAATTCTAACTCGTTTATTTAATTTTCTTTATTTATAGCTTCCATTTATATTTTCTTCTTACATTTTCAATGCTCCAATTCACTCCCACATCAGTACAAATTAATATAAGTGAGTGTATATGTGGAAGGGACAAAGCCTTTGTGGATAGATAGAATGAAAAAAGTGGTGTAAAGAGAAGGTAGTGTAGGAGATATAAAAAGGGATGCAAGGCGACTGGTGATCAGGATTATCGCGTTCATTGTATTTTTGTTTGTGTGTATTTTTCGTTGTTGTTATTGTTTTAGTTATTTGAACTTTTGTCTTAAAAAGTTTTTTTGTACATGCATGGGGGCATTTGCTGTTGTTGTTTTTTATAATTATCACTTATTTATTGCTTAGTATTCTTGTATTTAGTTTCTTCTGTGGTGTATGTGCGTTTTGTGTTTTTGTAATCTTCTTTCTTCTCCCAACTCATTGGACGCTCGCAAATGGCAGGTGTGGTGGTAAACTCGATGTTGCTGTTTTTATTTAATATCTGAAACTAACTTTGACCTTTAGGGGAAACTAAAAACTTGAAGTGGAGTTGACAATGTTTGTCTTCAGTTCTGTAGTTGTGCAAATCACTAAAAATATCTATATGAGTTTTGCGGTACCAAAATAACCGCTTCTAACTGACATGCTCGTTTTCAGCTTAAAAACTTTCAATAATTCCTGGACTAACATTGTGAGGACCTTTTTAATTATATTATTCGAAGGGGAATGTCAAACAACAAAAAGGTTTTAAATTTCGTTAGAATCGGCTGAATAGTTACGATTTACGGGCCAAACAACTTAGTGGAAAGTAAAACGATTACATCCGACCGACCGCGACTAAAGAGCTTCCATATCTATTTTGATTCCCTGTTATGGCTTACGTGCTCCTATCACATCCTTATAATTGAGGAATAACTTCTTATACATTAACAAATTTCTTTGTCAGTTACTATGTCATGTCCCCATAAAACTTTATCTTGTGCTTTAGTAATATCAGTAGTGTAATATTATTTTTCAGCAGTAGTTTTCTCAACGATGGGTACAAATTTATGGATTTACATATTATTTCTATCCTTATTCAAACTTGCTCGAGACCACCTAAATTAATCCCTTCTTCCGGACCAGGCAATTAAGATCAAGGAGGCTCTCTCAAAAAGCTGGTGATATAAGTTTCATTGTAATTGTGTGTTTGGTTAGTTTTAAATTGTTTCGTTTGTTTGGGCGTAAGTTTGGCAAATATAATTAATTTGTGAATGTGCGGTAATGATTGTGAAAGTAATAATATGAGTAAATTCATCAAAAGCTAAGTTTGTTCTTTCTTGTCTTTTTATCTATTTTGCGTTCTATCACGCTTTGGTTGCCTTTAGGTTTGCTTTATTTTTGTCAATATACTTATACGTATACGAAACTTTAAATATCAGTCAGCTATTTTAATTTCGCGCTGGTTCTTTAAGCACAGGTTTTCTTGCTGAACAATAGTTTTCTCTGTTTCAGATAGAATAAACACATTAGTAATATTCAGTTCAATATATATATATATATATATATATATATATATATGAAAAAATCACAATACAATATGGACGTAAGTCAAATTATGAAGAAACACCCACAAAGGAAAAGTGAAAAAGGATTCCGAGCGCTTTCGTCTTTATTCTCAAAGACCTGACCTTGGCTTAAATAATAGAGAGGGTACGATTAGGTTACTTTTCTTCAAGGCCTAATTAGGAGGTACAAAATTCTGAAACATCTTAATTTGTGATTTTTTATAGGAAGTAATGATCGGGTCTAGCAGGAACAAACCAGAGCTTATATTAAAGTTTGGGAACGTGTTAATAGATACACACTCTAAAATATTTCTAGAAATGTAACCACTGCATCGAATGACATATTTGGGACTATTCCAATTAAAAGTGTGATTGTAAATATATATGTGCATGAATAGAGCAGATTGTTCGCTGTGGTTATGTACGTAAATTGCTAAAATTGGAAGCGATATTTTCACTCGGCTAAGCCGTAGCTCAAGAGATTTTTATATTATCGCAGTTGGGGTCTTATTGGACAATTTAACCTACCTGGCCATAATAGTTTTAATAGGTAGAAATTTTAAGTAAATTAGGGTGTTATTATATAAATAAATAATAAACTCGTGATCATGAAATACACCCCCACCGGCCATAAATACTGGCTTCCCTCAAAGTTTTCACTAAATCTCGAATTTACATAAAATTGTTATAAACCTTTTGACAAATGATTCATTATAATTGATTTTTATAGAATACAGTTAGAATTTTACAGCAAAAGAAAGTTTTGAGTTTTATCTTCAATTTTTATATGCCTTAAAATATATTTTGTTATGTGAACTCATCTAATTTCTACAATAAAATTGCTAAAATTTATTTATTTAGTTCTATCGTTAATATTCTAAGCAGGTGGTGTTTATAATAATTTTGTTTTGCCATATTATCTTAAAGTTTGTTTCCCTCTTATCAGTTACCGCCTTCACAACTTTTTAAAGCATTTATGCTTCAACCAGCTAAAAATTTGTCTTGATTACGATAATTATGGCTCCCGAATGCTCAAAATCCATTTTAGAAAGGCAAAACAGACATCGTAACTTTTTTTAAGGAAGAAATGTCGTAAAAAGGTATCCAAAATTTTTTAAATGCCAATCAGTAAAATAAGAAATGCTCTCAAGTGGTGTAAAGCAACAGATTTACTACGGGAGTGCCAACTGCCCAGAACGGCACTGAAAGATAATGAAGTCACAAAATAAGTTCTTCAGAGTTACATCTCTCCTAAATCGTCGCACTACTACTCTCGAAATAGCTCATCAATTTAACAGCCCCATGGAGAAAACGTCTCTGCGAGAAGAGTGAAGAGGAGGAGACTTAGAGAAGCTGGTATTTTTAGTTCAGGGACAACAAAGAAACTTCTCTTGAGACATAGTAATGGAGCATTGGGCTAAAAAGCATCATAATTGGGCTATCATTAAGTTGAAAAGACTTCTTTGTGCCGATGAGTCCAAATTTAAATATTTGGTCAAAACGTAGTTATTATAAGGATGAGAATTGGTGACCAAATGGCTCCTCGGTCTATCGTGACTACGGTGAATTATGGTAGTGATAGTGTAATAGTTTAAGACTATTTTTATGCGATTCATTGGATCTTAATAAAATATCAAAAATTTCAACATGGTTATCATTCAATTTTGTAGCTACATGCTATCCTAGTTTGAACCCGTCTTATTAGTAAAATTATATTTTCCAGCACAATAATCATCCTAAGGACACCTCCACTCGGTGTCATAGTTAGTTAAAAACAAAGAACAGGATGGAAGGATAACTTACAACCATATATTTTGCTATGTGAACTCATCTAATTTCAATCATCTGGTTGCGATCCTATCGAACTCTTGTGGGGTTATCTGGACAGATGAGTGAGAGAGAAGCAAACACTAAATACACAGATGCTTTAGAGCTGTTTGCATGAAGGTGTGAATAAGATTTCAGCAGAATATTCGGTTTCTTGGGTAAAAAAAAGATGCCATGAATTTTCTTGGGATTTATCAAAGCAAAAGACAAATATTTTGACAAATACAGAATTTAATGTTCACAAAACCTGTATGTATTGTTATGTTCTTCATCTCAACATTAAAGTTGATCGATTATAACTGTAATGTTTCAAATCTTTCCTCTTCATGTGGTAATTTCTATTTTAAAATTTTTTTTTAATGTCGGGGCGGCCAGAATTTAGAGAGGGTAGTGTAGATATTACGTCTGAGATTTTAGCTGTCGAGTTCGCAACAAATAATAATATAATCAATTTTGTCGTGTTCCTTAGACCTCCAAGGCAAACGAATGAGTCGATATTATTCTATTTGAAACGCTTTCGATTTTAAGTAGATAAAATTAAGTTATATGCAGTTGAAATAATTTTCCGACCGTGGATTTTATCAATAAAATGAAGAGCAATGCAAGAAATCGACTTTATAATTTATAAATGATAATTTTCGCTGTCAAAATGCGCATCTCGTGCCCTCCTGGATCAACGTCGATACTTTGCCCGCCCGAGCAAAGTTCCTTTAATGAGATCTACGGCTATACACATAGCTTCTACATATGTTTACTTTATCTACATTTACCACTCTTTTAACATATCTCTCCTTCAAAATTTGGAGTGATACCACTTCGATGGTTTGTGCTTTAAATTCAAAGAAAACACGCAGCAAAAATAGACGAGGCGACACGCTAACAGGATATCCTAGCCCAGGGTTGGGGAACGTTTTTGTGCATAAAGGCCATCTTACAATTCATCATCACTCATAAAGGCCGCATAGAAAAGAATTTTAAAGTTATTTTATCCCTTAAGTAATTTATTAGTAATCTGATAAAAAGAACAGTTTTATAGAAATCGAAAGCATAATAATTTCAAATATTTCTATTTAAGTATGTACTTTTTATACAAGTAATATGTGAATGAAAAATATTGGAAACGTAGAATTTTCAAATATTTTATTTATGTAAGAAGTTTTCAAAATAATAAGTAAATGAATAATATCGAAAGCATAATATTTTAAAATTATTTTAATTAAGAAATAAGGTTCTTTGTATTCAAGGAACAAGTAAAGGAACAATAATCTTATAAAAAGATAGCATATAAACATCGAGAATATAACATTTTCAAATATTCAATTTACAGTAGGCAAGCATGTACATTTTTTATACAAATTAATGACTTCTTTGAGTTTGCTTCTTTTGAGAAAGCATTTTGATATCAGGCTCTAACATAGTGGTTCTTAGTCTCAATAGGTCCTCCAAATGCTCGTCTGTTAACTGTGTTCTCAGTGAATATATGATTTTCGCCAAGTACGAAAATGTGGATTCACAACAGTATGTTGAAGAAAAACAGGAAATCACTCGTCGTGCATGTTCACGAAGACGAGGATATTCTATTGTTTTTTTCCAAATCGACGGGATTTTCTCTCTTGTCAAACAGACTTCAGGATATTATCCTCAGGTATTTCAATAAGCTTCATTTGTAACTCTTCAGGAGCCTCTGATACATCAACTAAGTGAGGTTGAAAAGCGAGTTTCAGAGTGATGTTATGCTTTTCAAAATCATTGAATTTTTTATTGTATTATTCTATCAATGTCTCTAAAACCGACTCATATTCTTCAAAATATCCAGAGATATCTTCATTTTCACTCATTACTTCGTAAGCTGGGGAAAGTGTTCTTCTGAAAGTTTTGATTGAGCCAAAGGGGACTTAAAATACAACAGTTTCTTTCTAAATGCCTGAATTTTTGCCACATATCATAAATACATTTATTTCTGCCTTGCAATGAAATGTTTAACTCATTTTGTTTTGATATCACATAATATAAAAAGGCAACATCTCTGTAAAAATTTGGATCTGATAAATCACAATATTTGTTGTTTTCTTTGAAAAAGTCAACAATTTAAATGCCTTCGTAAATACAAAGTTTGGATCAATACTTTCCCTTGCGACAACCAGCGTACTTTTGAGTGATATGACAAATATACACTAATTACTTAGTCATCCATCATCAGGATGTTTCGAAATTAATGATGCTTTGAGGCATTCACTCGAGTATAGTTAACAATGCTTATAACCTTTTGCAAGGTGTCATTTAAAGTTACAGATTTTGCACAGAGATTTTGCTGATGTAAAATACAATGAAAAGAAATCAGTACATTTGGTTCTTGGGTTTCTCTCTTAAGATGTCTAATAAATCCTTCCTTTTTAGCCATCATAGCCGGGGCAGCATCAGTGCACACACTTACCAAATTAGTAAAATTTAGTCCTATTTTATGACATTGCTCTTTGAAGTTGTTAAAAATATCTATTTCCGTGTCCTTCCTTTAAGAGTGCCTAAAGCAAGCAATTCTTCATATAATTGAAAATCATCTGTTGTCGCACGAAAATACAATAATTGTGCTGAAACAGTGGAGTCTGTTGATTCCTCCAAAGGTACTAAGTAATATATATTCTTTTTTTATTATATTTTTCAATTGTTCTGTTACATTGCAGGCCAATTCATGTTCTCAATCTATGTTAGTCCTTCTTGAAAGAGGTACCTCACTATACTTATTAACTTTATCGGGATCTATACATCCTACCACTTCTAAAATACATTCCTTTATGAGTTCTGCATCGCTGAATGGCTTACTTTTTTTTCCAAGCAAATATGCAATTTTATAGCTTGCTTTTGTCGTAGCATTCCCTTAATGTGTAGCATAGACTGGAAAAATTGTCTTTGCTTCTGTTTTCCAGCTTTAGCAGTGCTACCTTTCGAAGCTCACCCTCTAATTTGGCCTATTTATTGTCTTTATGAAGAGCATAGTTTTGCTGTGCATTGAATTTCTTAACTGTTACAATTTCAGTATCACAAAGCAAGCAAGACATTTTGCCTCTAGTATTCACTAAAAAATATTGCAGTTCCCATTCTTCATTAAAGATCCTCTTTTCTTCTTTCAAAGTCTGTTTTAACTTTTTTGACATAATTATGGGCCAAAAAGAAATGTATTTATTCTAAAAAGCCATAAAAAAGGTTAATAATGAATTAGTAAGGCCAGCCGTACACTGACCCAGACAAAACAGTCTTAGACAAGACATCGATAAACCTGCATCCACAACCATGTTATAATAATTATAATTATTATTATTATAACAACAACAACAATATAGATTAGTTATATTTTTTTCTGTGATTATTATTATTATTATTTAACATTACCTAATTGTTGCAGAAACTAACTCAATCTCACAAAACAAGTCGGTAGAAAGTAAGCCACGACAACACAATTACTGAGTAGAGTACGTAGTTATTCGGAGTAGCACAGACCACAGGGAGGAGGCGGACGAGACAGGAACTCTTCCTGTATCATATATATCAGTTGCTTTAAGTTTAGATTCACTGAATTTAAGAAAGATGCTTCCAATCTCTGGGAGCGACATCACTAAACACATAACTTTCCTTTTGCCTGTGTGTGCACATAATGATTTTAGACAAAATATTCAATATAAAAAAAGAAATATATATCAAAAGGCTATAGAAGGCCGTACCTGATGGTCCAGAAGGCCGCATGTGGCCTTAAGGCAGCAGGTTCCCCATTCCTGCCCTAGCCTATAATTTGAAAAATTAAGAGAACTTAGTATAAAGTATACACTTTGGCGAAACACTTGAGAACAGCGATTATAATGTAATTCGATTCAATCTAAATACTCCTACAAATGCTTCGCCACAGCTTTTATCTCAACTCGAGTTTTAAAAATGAATTTTTTCTCTTTTTCGCTCTAGTCACTAACTTTTAAATTGGGATATAATTTTAAACGTTAAAAACTCCCAGGAAATTTATAATTATTATCAATGTTCATTTTCACAATTAATAACGAAATAGTGTAGTATAAAAAGAGAGTTTCTAATTCTTAACCCAGATATCTGGATAAATAGTAGGATTAAAAGGTGAATAAAGGAAGCGTAACTGTTTGTATAAAATTTTCAAAACTATCGATGACATGGAAAATCGAAATCGATGTCACATTGTCAAACTTTTAATAATAACTATGAAAAAAACTAGCGTCGTTTTCAAAACGACACTAGAGATATTAAATAATCCTAAGCCAATAAGAGATTGCATCTAGCCACTTTATTATGATGGAGAATCCAGATAACGATCAGGAAAACGTTGTATTGTGAAAACATAAAATGAAATTTGCCAATATCTTCATCGATAAAGATATAAATAACTTGCCTACAATACAAGACGGAATAATTTTTTAAGAAAACACGATGTCAAGTTTAAACAAAAGCTAAAATGAAATGAGATTTTATAATAAAAAAATACAAATTTCTAGAGCAACGGATCAAGATAAAATATATATCCGATTCACATAAAGTAATTATTAGTAAGCAAATTTGTGAAACCCCTTTGTACATTTGCAAATTCCATTAGTGGGGGAATAATTCCTATGGAGTTTAAAGAGGGTAATGTAACACTCATTTTCTAAAAATGCAGAAAGACTAATCCTGGAAACTTTCAGACTTTCTCTCTCTCTCTCTCTTCTCTCTCTCTCTCTCTCTCTCTCTCTCTCTCTCTCTCTCTCTCTCTCTCTCTCTCTCTCTCTCTCTCTCTCTCTCTCTCGAACAATTGGCCCTTTGAAAAATGAGGAGGGGGCATTAAAGCACTTAGATGCAGAAAATGCTAACCTCCTCAACGACTACTTCTCTTCAGTGTTTACTGAAGAGTGTGGTCCCGTCCCCCAGCCAATGGATTCCTACTCGGGGAAAAAGCTGGAGGATATGGACTTCACCGAAGGGGAAATAAAAAAAAAAATCAGTGACCTAATGACAAATAAGTCACCTGGCCCGGATGGGTTTCTACCTAAAGTGTTGAAAGAAGTGCGCGATCAAGTGTCACGACACCTGAGTGCTATCTTTAACATGTCAATCCGGACCGAATGCGTTCCTAGAGACTGGCGTGAAGCGGAAGGGACTCCTATCTTCAAGAAAGGAGACCGAAGCCAACCGTCGAACTACCGACCTATCAGTCTGACTTCGATAGTCGGTAAACTCATGGAAAGCATCATGGTGGACAAAATGACGTCGTATTTAGAGTCAAACCTGCTACTGAGGAGTTCCCAGCACGGCTTCCGAAGGCAACGGTCATGCCTGACGAACCTTGTGGAATTCTTCCACTTCGTGTTCAGTTAGCAAGATCGGGACAAGGCGGTGGATGTGGTGTACTTAGACTTTCAGAAAGCCTTTGATAAGGTACCACACCGCCGCTTTCTCCGGAAAGTGCGAGCGCTGGGCATTGACGGAAAAGTAGCCGGCTGGATCGAGAACTGGCTAAGTGGCAGACGGCAACGGGTGGTGGTGAATGGACAGGCTTCTAAGTGGGTGCTCGTTACTAGCGGGGTACCTCATGGTTCTGTCCTGGGACCACTACTATTCATCATCTAGGTCAACGACATGGACAGTGAGATGGTTGCCAAGATTTCCAAATTTGCCGACGATACTAAGCTTGGTATGAACGTTGCAAAGGATGGAAATACTGCTCGCCTGCAGGAAGATCTTGGGAAGATTTGGGAGTGGTCGGACACGTGGCAAATGCCTTTTAACGTGGGAAAATGCAAAGTAATGCATATCGGCCACAGAAAACCCCAATCTCAGTATATCCTTAAGGGCACTGCTCTTGAATCGAGTGACACTGAGAAGGACTTGGGTGTTACTATCACTAGCGACCTCAAGTTCTCGAAACAGTGCATCGAGGCAGAGAAGAAAGCCCCCAAGGATGTTAGGCTACATAAAGCGCCAGTTTGGATACCGCAACAAGGAGATAGTACTTTGTCTGTACACCTCCCTCGTTCGGCCGCACCTGGAGTATGCCGTACAATTTTGGAGTCCTTCGTTTCGAAAGGATATCGGGGGGTTGGAACGCGTACAAGCCAGGGTAACCAAGCTGATTCCCTCTATCCGACATAAAAGTTATGGGGATAGACTAAGGGAATTAAATCTGTTTCCGCTGGAAACCCTTAGACTGCGTGGTCAGCTCATTGAGGTTTTCAAAATACTTCGAAGGTTTGACAATGTTGACTACCGGGATATTTTTACACTGAGTGAGGACAGAACGCGCAATCACGGCTTCAAACTTGAACTGAAGCGTTATAACCGCAATCTGTGTGAAAAAATTTAACGTACAGTATCTGCGGTAAGTGGAACGCACTTCCAGTGGAAGTTGCCAATAGTAAATCTGTTGACCAGTTCAAGTCAAGACTAGACAAAGTCTTGAAAAGTGGCCGTTTAAGGACGCAAAACAATTGAGCAGCCATGAGCCTGCTCGATTGATAGTCCAAAGGTACCCTCTTTGAATGGACCGTAAGGTCTCCTAGGGTACTTACTTTCCTTGTTACTCCTTGTTACTCTCTTACTTCGGTCGTTAGTAAACTATTTGAGTCCATTGTTCGAGATATATAAGAACGTGGAGCGCCAGTAAGTTACTAGCCTCACAAGTGTCACAGGACGGCTTTCGGCGCAGAGACTCAAGATTAACTAATTTGACTGATTTATTTGATGAAACTATCGCGTTTCACATAATAGGCTTTGTCGTAGAATTCAAGTAGTCCAAACCTTACTCTTTTGGCTTCCTCCCTCCAAAGATGCAGGGGAGGGGGGAGACGACAGCCTAAATTAGGAAAAGATTTCCTCTTCGAGTGCGTAGGGATTTTAAATGGCGAGAGTGAATTAATCGTTAGCTGGTATTGCTACTATTTAATTAGGCTTTGGTGGTTGGAGGATTTAAACAGGAGAAACAAAAATAATCTTTTAATCCTATGCAAGCAACAATAGATATTCACAGAATAATATACAAGCAATTTAGTTAACAGTTTACTAAATTAATTAACTTGAAATGACAAGTATGAATCTTCTTAGCCATACTAGGCTCAATAAGTACACTAATTACCCGAGTGAAAGCGGGAGGCGACTGCGAGGTGAGTCTTAGCCGTACGAGGCTCAATAATTATCCGAGAAGGATAAGGAGGAGATCACGAGGTGAGTCGCTTCATCGGAGTTCGTCACGCCTCTTCGACGATGAAAGAAAATGTAAATCTTACGATTTTCTGGAGAAGACAACGAGTATGGGTACTCGGGGGAAGGTATTCTTCGAGGAAGTGGAGTAGAGCAAAATATTCCAGACGTACTCTTCATCGTTCCGAATATGGATTCCTGCTGCGAGAACGAATAGCACCGGGGGTTGTCGTTCGAGGATTGCGCGTCTTCGATGAATGATTCCAAAGACATCTTATGATGCCGCGTGAATACCTTCTCTATTGTGTGGGCTTGCTTACTTGGAAGCAACGTGGGGACAGCTCTCGACCCGAAAGCTCTAAGAATACTTCGAAGATTATTCTCGGGATGGAGAATATATATAACTAGGCCGGATGTTCCAATGTTTGCCGATGTAAGTGTTATCGGTTCGGTCCCACAGTCTCGATGGCGGGAATCGGCAGTGAGGGTCGTTACACCATAAACAGGACGGGGTTATGGCGCGTTATCGCTCCGGAAGTTTGCCTCCGGTCTGGAAGCAGGGCTCCTTCCCTCGAAATCCCTTTCTCGTGACTCGATCACACACGCTCTCTCTCTCTCCATTATTTTCTGACAGACTTCATAAAGCTAATAACATGCGGAATTGGGGGCAACGTACTAAAAGGGTTCATCAAGGGCATCGTTTACTAGCGGCGTTCCTCGGGAATCTGTTTTAGGACCTTTGCTTTTTTAAATATAAACTATCTTGACAAGAAAAAATTATGTAAAATTTTTAAAAATTCTGATGATACAAAAATTAGAACAAGGGAAAGATATTATGAATGCGATAACTTACAAAGAATTTGGATATAGTTATCAAATGGTTGGAAATATGGCAAATGTAATTCAACTTAGACAAGTGTAAATTAATGTCCATTGTTCATGATAATTTTCGAAGAGATTCAATATGGGTGACAAAGTTTGAAACACAGTCATCAGGCTAAAGGATTAGGTTGTCTTAATCTTGAATAATCTAAGATTTTCTAAATAATTGCATCACAAAAGGCATTTAGAGTTTAAATAGAAAAGGTTTATTTCACCCATAATCCGCTTATAACACCTCATTTGAAGTATGCGGTAAAATTCTGGTCTCTATATTTGCGAGAGGACATTGAAATATTGGAACGCGTCAGGCAATCTTATTCAGAGCCCATCTGACGACTGCTTACTAGGGCAAAAGTCGCTGTAAATCACGCTACGTCCTAATGTTAGGCTAGATTAAAAAACAAAACAAAACACGTAAAACCCAAACAAAAAAGATCCCATAAAAGCAAAAAAACAAAATAAGCAAAAAATCTAGAAGAAGAAGGAGGGACGCTCCAGCGTCGGGAGGAACGTTTCCAGCAAACAGCAACGAAATTAATTCCTAGACTTATTGAAGTCTTTAGAATATTAAAAAGATTTTCTAGTTAGATTATGATTCAATATTTGAGCTAGATAGCCGAACGACCAATAGAAACAGCGGTTTCAAGCTCAGAAATAAAGGATCTAAAACTGAAATAGCAAAAACATTAATTTCTTATTAACTCAGACAAACTTGGAATAACTTGCGGTTAGGAAAAGACAATAGTAAGAAATCCTTAGTCTGCTATAAAATTATCCTAGAGTTCCTTAACCCTCTTCAGGGGCGCTACTCATACGACTAGCTAACCATCCATTTCTCTAAAATGAGAATTTTTCAGAAGCCTTTTGTACGAGTTGGCGTTTGAAACCTTAACAGAAAACGATAAATATAAAGATTTTGTTGTGGTTCTTCACCAATCGAAGTTTTTTTATAATGAACTATAACGTCCAATTTTATGCGGTTAGGTAAGGTTAATAGTAAGAATTCCTTAATCCGCTAGAAAAGTCTCCTGCAGCTCCTCAACCCTCTTCAGGAACGCCTCCCCTTCGACTGATGAACCATCCATTTCTCTAGGAATGCCGTTGCGAGAGCTACAATAAATATGCTTAAGAAAACGATAGTTAAATATTTCTTTAATATATGACATTACAGAAATATGAGTTGTGGAACTGATTCTTTAACCATATCCTCTATCCCTTTTACCTGTCCTTCAACTTTGCCCTCCACGTTTTTCTTACTTTCTTGACTTAGCTTTGAATTTCTTATCGACAACCTATTTGGCAGATTCCCTCATTCGTATTCGGAGGGAGGGTAAATTACCTGGAAAAAACAGATTTTTGTTTCCTACCCCCTCATTTTTTGTCCACTGAGTAAATGTGACTCAATTACAAAATTAAAATATTTATTCATAACTCATAATATGCTAGTAAGTATGTACTACCAATTATCTTTTTTTAACGATATACCAATAAGTCACGCTGCCACTACAGTCTGTCACCTACCACCAAACCAATCATGATTCAGTGAGTTAAAGTTTGACTAAAGTCGCGGATACAACCTAACTCTCAAACGTGCCTCGTCTATCAACTTCATTTTGACAACACAAGACTCGTAATGTATGATTGTCCACCCCAATCATCATTGACCTATGAAGTTTATGATATGTTGACGTTTCTCAATTTATTTCTTGCGTGGAATTAACCATATGAATGGTGCATTTGATCAGACAAGCTGATGAATTTCATTGAGGAAATATCTCTGGCTTACGGTCGTCTTTCACTGCATACTGATGGGAATAGAAATGTGAAAAATGATTGAAACGAAATTTTCACTGAGCACCACATGTTATGTTTTTTTTTATTTATAGGATTCAACTTACTGTTGCATGTTTGTAATTTAGTATGTTATTTGTTCTATCGGTTTTCGTAAACTAACATGAAATCATTTATATCGTATTGAAAAAGCAAGTTTTCCTTTATCTCCTAGATAAGACAATAATTAATTATGGGTACAGAGGCTTAATGTTGCACTCTTAGTGTTTTATTTTAGCTCAATAAAAATATTTAATTGATTTCTCAATACCTCCATTGTATCTGAATGTTTTTACAATTCACAAATGTTTAACTGACTTGAAAGATAGTGGAGGAGGTTTTCCTTATTATTAAACTGTTTCAAATTGTTGAACACAAAGCTGTATCTTCTGTAGATAACCCACGAGACAATTAAACCCCAGCTGTACATAACTTACTATATTTCGATGAGTTGTTCTAGAATAGTGGACCAGGTATATCTAATTTCTGGAGTACATCTTCATTGAAATATCAAGCCAATGCAACCATAGAGAGGCCTTGTTCCCAGCAGGATATTAACGAAAACTTGTACTCCGTCTGTCACACTAGGTATAAAAAATGGAGAGGCGAGTATCTATATTCTAATCGAGACCATCGGGTGACAAGACTAAAATCAAAACACAAACTGCGATGTTACTTTAAACGTAAAGGAAGTCTCATGTTGGCTGCATCTTTAGCCGCTGATCTTCGATGTATGGCCCACTGCGAGCAAAATCCGGGATAAACGAAGAGAGTATAACCAAACGAGGTTATTTCGGTTTTTCTCATTAATGAAAGGAATTTAAGCAAACCTTTTTAATACCTCTGACTGGGAACATATCGTACTCCTCTGAAAGGTTCATCCGCTTTAGCTCTCTGCTAAAACCCAGCTATCACCCGTGGCTCTTAGTAGCTGCCTACATGCAACAACGGCCACACCCTGGCTGACGACTTCGAGTGGCCGGCTAAACCAACTCGTGTCAAACAGGTCTCAAATCCTTGGAGTATTAGGACTTGTCTATCTACACATGTGATGAATTCAGGCGACTGCGTGGAGTAAACTATCATGGTCAATCGATCAAAGAACGAGACCTAGCTGGTCATCTTTGGTAATAAAAGCAGGGTAAAGTGAGACAAGCAGGGTACATTTGTCCATCCATTGCCTCTTTGCCTATCTCCAGTGCCTTGGCACTTAAAGATAGACTGGGATCAGAGAGTGAGGGCTGATGGCTTCCGCAACTCTTCCTCACTATAATCCAAGTCAAGCGCAAGTCATTACCGCAAATTCACCTGTTACAGACCCGCAAGTCCTGTGACGATATGTGATGGGTGAAGCAGCAGGTGTAGATATTTGAGGGAAGAAGTCGTATTCATCTTTGTTTAGAAGAACGAACATCATTAAAAAACATTTTATCCTCGCGTTTGATGTCCATCAGAGAGGTCAGAATAACAAGTGTTTCATTACTGCCTTTATGAACCTCGTAAAGGCAGCAAAGGCCTCGTAAAGGCATAACTCCTCAAACAAAACTACAGTCCAACTGGTAATTGAACATCCACCTCGTTCGTTAAACCTGTTAACTTCTGTGGATCTTGACTCTAACAAACTCTTGACCTGAAAGTGCTACTATACTTTTAAGTAGTATTATTATTAGCTGGTCTGAAAGAATCCAGATTTTTGTATCTGTGGATTATTGCTTTAAACTGATTATCGTGTTAGCGTGCTCTAACCTTCTTAAACCTGATTATTGTTTTAGCCTGATATAACCAGATTTAACTTGCTTGAACCCGATTATTGTTTTAGCCAGATTTTACCGGCTTTAACCTAATTATTGTTTAAGCCTGATATAAACAGATTTAACCTATTTCAACCTAATTATTGTTTTAGCCTGATATGAACAGATTTAACCTGCTTTAACCTGATTGTTGTTTTAGCCTGATATAACCAGATTTAACCTGCTTTAACCCGATTATTGTTTTAGCCAGATTTTACTGGCTTTAACCTAATTATTGTTTTAGCCTGATATGAACAGATTTAACCTGCTTTAACCTGATTATTCTTTTAGCCTTATATAATCAAATTTAACCTGCTATAACCTGATTATTCTTTTAGCCTGCTATAACCAAATTTAACCTGCTTTAATCTGATTATTGCTCTAGCCTGATATAACCAGATTTAACCTGCTTTAACCCGATTATAGTTTTAGCATGATATAACCAGACTTAACCTGCTTTAACCTAATAAAACCATATTTAACCTGCTTTAACCTGATAAACCATATTTAACCTGCTTTAACTTGATTATTGCTTTAGTCTGATATAACCATATTTAACCTGCTTTAGCCTGAGTTTTGTTTTAACCTGCTTTAATCAGATTTATCCTAATAATTGTTTTGTTCTGCCTTAACCTGATAATTGTTTTCGCATGCGTCAACCTAATTATTGCTTTAGCCTGTAAAGTATTCAAGATTGAAAACGCTGACATTCCTCGGGAGGCACTCGATAATCACTTTACCTAAACGCTCCTTGTAAACTTAGAAAAAGCGACGTGAATTAATTAATTTAAAAGCTGAATTTATAGGCCAACAATAGGGATTCATTTATCTCTTTCTTACACACAAATGAGCCGAGGGAAAACTGAAAAGATAAGATGATATTTTAAAATGTCATCGTTGTCGGTATTTAATAGTAGGGATTTTTATGTAGTCACTGGCCTTGAAAGATCGCCTCTCTTCGAACTAAAACAAGTCGTGTGAGAAGGCTTGGTGCTAAATGTACTCTCGAAGGCACCAAAAGAGGAATAGGAGAGTTAACTAGCCGGCAGAATATTCCAAACTCTAGGAGCAAATATAGAGAAAACACAATCACTCATTCAGCACTAATAACTACGAAGGAACAAGGAGTAAGGAGACTGATATCGAAGTTAGGTTCTCAGGGTTCAGAAAAGGCTCAATGGGGAAGACAGGTAGGAGGGTGCTGCGGTGTTTAAGATCATCTCTGTAAGAGGGGGCCTAAAAAGCGAGTCTGGATAGAATGGGCAGCCAATGTGGTTCACGAAGAAGAAGAGGAAGGGTGATTTAAAGAAACTACCAGGCGGAGAACAAGACAGGTTGCAAAGTTTGAACGCGGTGAATGTGTGGAAGAGTGGTGAAAATACATATTAAGAGAGAAAAAATAAATAGATAGATAAATGGAGAAGGCAAGAGAGATAAAGAGAGACCAAGAAAGCGAAAGAGAGAACTAGATAGAGAGAAAAACAGAGAAACACAGACAGAGAGATAGATAGAGAAAAAACAGAGAGAGAGAGAGAGAGAGAGAGAGAGAGAGAGAGAGAGAGAGGAACACAAAGGTTAGGAGAAACAGAAAGACATACAGACAGACATAGGGAAACAGACAGAGAAAAGAGGAGAGAGAGAAATAGAAAGGAAGAGAGAAATAGAGAAAGGGAGATAAAGAGAAAGAGAAACAGAGATAGCAAGAGAAAACAGAGAAACAAAATGAGATAGATAAAAACATACATAGAGAAACAGGGGGAAAGAAACACAAAGCGAGAGAGTAGGAGAGAGAGAAAAAGAGGTAGGGAGAAAGAGATAGAAAGAAAGAGAAAGAGAAGGAAAGGGAGAGAAAGAAACAGAGAGAGATAAAATCTACCACAAAACCGGACAATTTCCTCACTTCCTCAGGAGGATAAGGATCCATCGCCCAAACGAGCCACGCATCCATCATGAACACTTGCAGTTAGAAGCTCCTCTACTCAACCTACTCCTTGGTTCCTCATACTTTTCCACACACTTCTATATCATCCTCACTACCGTTCTCACCATTCTCACATTTGGTATCATAAAGAGCTCGGCTGAAGACGTATCTTCCACTGAATTTGTCATTCCGTTCCACTTCAATTAGACATCTTTGTACTCCTGTCCACAGATGCAAAGACTTTTCTAGATGGCTTGAGTTGAGGGAAGAGCTCTTGAAAGCCGATCTTTTTTATATAACCATAATGGGCGATTAGGAGTGTCATCAAATACTCGTAAAAGGCGATTCATTGCAATATTAAAGCATTGTTTATGGATTTCGGTTTAATTCATTGAGAGAAAGACGGCATTAAATCTTAAAAACGAGATGTTTGTTATTGGTATATATATATATATATATATATATATATATATATATATATATATATATATATATATATATATATATATATATATATATATATATATATATATATATATATATATATATATATATATATATATATATATATATATATATATATTCAGAGGATAGGAAAAGACGGAGAAGGTTAATGCTATTGGGGTCATTTTATAATATTTTAGGTTCGTCTGGAGCCATATTAGATATAATGAAGTGAACTGTCATCATATTTGATGGAAGGAGTATTTTGTCTAATAGTGATGACTTCATTTATATATTATGTAAAAATTTCATGTATTACCCTTATTATTTATCAATCTTACAACTATGTTTTCTTCTCATCTGAATTTCGTTTTCTTTTCCTTCGGATCTGCTGCTCTTAACAGTTATATACCGTCTGAATTTAAATGCATTTGATATTTTTTATGCCATTTGTTGTATCATCCATTTTTTATTTATTTTTTTTACCTTTTTCTGTCTGCTTTCAGAGCTTTTAAAATTATATTATTATTTTACATTTAATGTTTTTTTAATTAATTTCCCCTTTTGGTTTCTAAAGCTCTTCACAGTTTCATATATCCTTTACCCGGTTTTCAACTTTGCCCTCTGATTATTCTATAATTTATTTGTTTCTATTGATAATGTTTCATATTTATTTTTAGTCCTTTTTATCTTTCTTTTACGTATTTGTTGTCTTTTGATTGCCAATTCTGTACCTCCATTTCCCAGTTGCATACCTCCTGTACTTGGTTTACCTGTTTGCTAACAATGAACTCGCTTTAACTTTCACTTTATTGACCGGAATTCAGATACTTAAGATAGGTTAGAAGTTGCTTGGAAGATTCTTTTAAGTCTTAACCTCTATGGAAGGATTCTAAAGATTGGCTCGGAAAAGTCAGAAAATAAATAAAACCTTCAACTCAGTTATGCCTTTAGTTTCCCACTTAATATATCCTGAGCTAAAAGTTTTCAAGTGAGTTGACAGCAAAACACTAAGTTGAATGATTTTTCCAAGTTTCTTTATTAATACCAACGTTCGAGTTTATGCATACATCTGTTGGTCTCTAGAAAATTAAAATACACTCTAAAGTTAAACAGTAAAGTCCGTTTTAACCTCTTAGACTTTCGCTCTACCTCTCTTCCATAACTCTATATCTTTTGGAAAGAACTGAAAAAATCTTACAAATTTTTTTTTTGCTTATTTAATGAATGACCTGGTATGTTTTTGCAATTTTCTAAAATCAAGCTGTTATTATTATGAGTGAAGTTCAGAAAGTTTCTAAAAATTTAACCATCACTGCTTATTTATTTTATTTTTTGGTATATTCCTAATTTTTAGCCGAATTATTTCTAAAATAAATGTTAAGTTTTAACCTTTATCAGGTGGAAATAGCTACTGGAACCTAAAAACGAGTAGAGCTAAATGAGGAGTGGAGCATCCGCTGCTTTTGTTCCTAACAATATATTTTATGAGGAAATCGATACCCCACCCTTCAGAGTTGAGCCACACCACGTTGACCACAAACATCCTGGCAGTGTATACGCCATGGTTCAAACTCTTAACCACGTCGCTCTCGCCCCTCCTCTCGATGAGAAGCTGAATGACCTTCCGAGACCACAGAAGGCGTTAATCAGCTCAGGTCAGACTGGAGACCATAACATCGGTTTAAAACTGCAATATCTCCTCAGTGTCGAAGTTAGAGGAGCATCGTCCGAAATCCAGAAGGTCCCACCGGGCCATCAGTACGACGCCCTGGGAAAACCCGTTGAAGGAGGAACCTTCATGCGGCCTGTCCACAAATCCCCCCCCCTCTTCCGACCCTTACGCAAGTGGAGTGACTACGTATATATACCAAAACCTTTGGAAAAACGGGGTAGATTACGTTAGTCATCACGGCGACGAAGTTCCCGGCAAGAGGCTAGTTCCTGGTGATCACACTGAACTTTAAGTTAACTTGATCATGTTCAACTTATTCTTCTCAGAGAAACCCCTCCTACCTTATCCTGGTGTAGAACAAAGCACCGATATAGCCCTCGACCTGGAGGAATCCTGGAACTAAGAAGAAGATCCTCCTCGAGCCCGTTCCTGGTGGTCACACCGAACTTTAAGTTAACTTGGTTTAAGAACCAAGTTCATCATACTCTCGTCAGAGAAACCCGTCCTATTCTGGTGCATCCTAAAGCACAAAGATAGTCCTCGCCCTTGAGGAAGACCTTCGAGTGCACTCCCTCCAGCACTCCCCTGAGTTAAAGGATTCAAGCATTGGCTCATTGCTAGCCAGTGCGAATTATTCCTCAGAGTAATCCGAAGAGAAGAAAGGAACATTCTTACGTTATCCCATGGTGATATCTTTTCCTACCGAAGGCGTGTGGCTCCCCCACCTGCCACACTCGCCAAAGTCCTCTGTGGCTTTAAAGCTATTTCGTCCGCACCAACCATCTGGGCGAGCGGCACGCGTCATCCAGACAATAGCATTCCTGAGGTAACGTAGCTCATTGGCTTCAAGGTCAGACTCAAACCCAATTCAAGAGGGATTTACAAAGGTATTTAAACTCCGATATCCGTCTGGTAAAGGCCATTAGCATTTTTTTATATTGAAGTGAGCGGTGGGTCAACCATTACTATAATTTCAAGTAGGTCAATTTAGAAAGCTTTACTTAAACTTTTTGAAGTCATTTCTGTGTATTAAGTGTGTAATATTTCTTTAGTTCATGTTTATTTTTTGTTTTAATTAAAGTTTTAGTTTGTTTGAACAAATTTTTATTCTATCCTCTAAACGCTAAGTATGGCACAAGGAACCCTTGAAGATTAAAGAAGTTATAATCAGATAACAATAAATAATATATAATAATCAGATATATAGCACTTTTAGATAGATAAAACGTTAATAACGGAGTTTTTTTGTGCAGCACGTAAACAACCCATACGTACGAACTCCTTCCATCACTCGGTCCTTCCTATACGACGACATTTTTAAGAACTGGAATTTTGGGATG